>JARHVA010004857.1:660000-1207500 GCA_037957365.1 Torreya grandis
TTAGTCATTTTTTGGATTTTACCTTAGCCATTTATTTTTAAATGCTTAGACATTGGTTTATTCAACCAAATTCATTGACTGTGCCTTTTCATATTATGCCCAAAATTACCCAAAGGGAGTGGTAGAATCTTTTGAACGAAAGAGATTCTATAAAATATCTAAGGACTTCATGAGATTTGTTTAAGTCTTTTACTCTTTGATAAAAATGTTATGATTTTGTCAAAACTTTTGTATACAAAAGTCATGAAGACTTTACGCCTGAACAAAAAGTTCTGAAGACTTGGGTCTTCAAGATAAATCTACCAAAAAAAATTGAAAGTAAGGTTCATCAAAATAAAATTTGTGAAAACATTGTTGTGAAAACTAAGGCTTGGGTCTTCGAAAATTGAAACTTTTGTGCATCTAAAATTTGTGAATACTAGTCAAAAATTTTGATCTAAACAAAATTTTTGAGTACCAATGCCCAGATAGAGGTTGCAACAACAAAAAATTTGAAAACTTAAAGTAAAATTCACACGGAGTTACGAAAGTGCAAAAACCTATAAGCATAGAAGATCAGGAGCATTAAGATGTTGAGCCAAATGTTAATCCTTATGTGGTCTTGGGGTCATGAGAAGATTCCACATAATAGGTTCTTAAAACCCCAAAACCTCAGCAAGGTAGAGCCATTAAATCCCAGGATCTTAACACCATTTCACCATGACCCAAGGATATAAAGAGCCTTATAAAATGAAAATAATCCATGTGTTGGTTCTTCAGAGGGCCTATAAGCATGAAAACTCAAATTTATTAACCATTGGCTTAAAGTACAAAGAGTTTTGGGAGTGAAATGTGGTAGTGAAAAGCCAAAATCTCAAGTGCCAAAGATGACATATAGATTTTGTGTGGCTATGAAGTTTATAAAATCAAGTTACAAATCCAAAACCCATAGATGATGACAAACTACAAAGTGGTAGAATTAGAACCTAGCCCAACCAAGGAATGCCACATCAACCAAATGTAGAGTGGTTAGTCTTTTGGCCCTCAAAGAGATGTAATAGCCTAAGAGCCTAACCAAGTGGAAAGACACCATGTTTCTTAGATGTTAGATGCATTAAGCTCCTGGAGATGACAAAGATATGAGATTTTGGGAGAGCATGGTGTATCACAAAGTGCCATGTGGCCAATCTATATGCATTAGCAGGAAAGTCCCTCAAGGCCCTAAGATAATCAAAATGAAGCATAGGTGGAATTTTATATGCTAATTGTTGTCCTTGAAAAATGACACTCATTTTTGGGACAACCTACAAACCAAAATTTCTCTCTTCCCCTCTCAAAATTTGTTTCAAGCTTTCAAATTCCTCATTTTTCAAGCTTTTTCAGTAAAGGGATTAGCAGGTTCAATAGGTTCAAGGATTTTGTAGGTGAGTTCAATCAAAAGGACAAGTTTCTAACACTTGGTCATTTCCAGGATTGGTTCAGCGCCTTGGTTCAATCAAAATTGTCCATCGACAAGCTTCAAAGAACAAAGGCTTAAACCATTGAACCTTGAACCATTTTGGTTCAATGGTTCAATGATTTCAATGTCCAATTGGATCAATGCGCTTGGCAAAAAAGATCAAAAAGACTTGGCCAAATAACGAAGGATGAGCCTATTGAACCATTCAACCATTAAACCAAAGTTGGTTCAATCGACAAGTTCAAGGGGCTGCCCCAAAGCGAAAAAGGAAAGTGCCCTTATGGAGGGCAAGTAGCATTGGTTCGAAGGTCAAAGAAAAGATAGAATTCCTTCGGATTTGTTCAAAGGCCCAAAAAGAATGAATGGCCAAGTAACAAGAAACTTTCCTTCAGACATTTTGTCTGAAGGAATTCTTTTGGGCTTTTTGCCTGACGAAAAAAGCCCGCTGAAGAAGTTGAAGGCCAAAGGATAAGTACCCTTGTGGGGGGCACTTGGTGATAGAGAAAGGACCATTTTAAAAGCTCGAAGGGACACCTTCCCTTTAGGATGTTCCAAAGGCTAAATAAAGATGCAAAAAGGAACTTTCACAGACTTAGACAAAAAGGGGATTCAACGGATGAACTGAATGAACCAAATGAACCATTGAACCATTGAACCAAAAGCTTCAACAGGTTCAAGGTTCAAAGGTTCAACCAGAGCTTAGAAAGATAAAGGAAGTAGTGTTTGAGCGAAATGCAAAATAAACTAATGAACCGATTGAAATTTGAACCGAAAGAGTTCAACATGGTTCAAAAGTTCAAAGGTGGCCTCAATCAAAGGAAAAGTGGCACACAAGTGGTTCAATGGATGGTTTAACCAAGGGGAAAAGAAGCGATTGAACCAAGAAGAAATAGAACAAAAGAGACATAATGAACCAATGAACCGATGAAATTTTAGTGGTTCAACGGGTTCAAATTTTAACCTAAATCAAGTGATCGACTGAAAAGAGAGCCTGAAGACTCAAAGAGAGAAGATCGATGCAAAGGAACATAAATGTCTTTGAAAGAGTTATTCCCAGTTGGTGGAACAGTGGATCGAGTAGACTTCTAAGCACACCAAACCAAGGACACAGCCTATTTTCTTCCATGAAGTAAAGACAAATATGCAAAGGACCAGATGGTCCATATTAAGGAGGAGACATATCAGATGAAGGGACATGCCATAGTTATGGCGGCACACTATTCTCAGCATGGTCTCTCTAGAAAAAATTGGAGATGCATTAAAGACGTTGACTGCAACATGGGCCATCCCATGGAAAAAGGTACCAATCCTTGGGTATTTGCTATAAGTTTGTATTTTTCTCTCATTTTTAAGGGAGACTTCTCATTTTTACAGAAGCAAAACTCTTCCCATTTTGAAATAAGAAGACTGAGAATTTGAGCTTAGATTGTAATTTCATTTTTATCTAAATGAGAAAGCAAGTTGCTTATAGACTTTGTGTTGTTTTGGCTTATGTCATTTTAGAAGATCATTCTTACGTCTATCTTCTAAAAGTGTTCTTATTCATTTAACTTGGTAAGCAGAATTAGTGAAAATAATAGGGAAGTGCCCTGAAACCAACTGTGGGGAGACTTTATGCTTTCACAATTGTTTTCAGTCTATGTTTTTCTTTTCTTTTTTGTGTTGAGGATTTTGGGGTGACTTTGTGCCCCCATTATCCTTTGTGATATACTCTTTGGGCTGTTGAGGTGAAAACTTTGCATTCTGTTTCATCCTGCTGGTTACTGCTCTCTTTGTTACTGGTTACTTTACTATCTGAAAGAAACTCCTATTGTTTCCTGCAAGAACACTTCTGAAAGAAGAGAAGTGCCTTCAATGTTTACACCAAGATTTTCTCCTTTATTTGTGTGCATCATCTCTAAAAGAAGAGAGATGGATGGTTTATTCTGCCCCCATGTGTTATTTTCTACTTACTTATTTTGTATATAGCTCCTACGTATCTATAGGGAACCTCCCCTTGATGAGAGGAGAGATTTATCTCCAGTTGATGTAGTAAAGCTACACACCTGGATGACCAATCTTCCTATGCTATGGTGATAGGAACTATTTTGGTCACTAGTTAGTTGGCTAACAAAATATTCACCCAACAGTTTTTGGTGACTCCACTAGGGATGAACATGTAGTCTAAAGCCTCAAGTTTCAGATTGAAGCAGTTCCTTCCCTTATTCATTATACAGACTCTAGCGACTCTATTTTGTGTCTTACCCATTATCCATTTATAGCCTTACCATTTTCCTCCATCTCCATTATTTTATCTGGTCTGCAAAACTAGAGCTGTTGGAAAAGAGTGCGTAGTTTGAAGCCTCAAGCCAAAGCAGGGCTAGTTCTTTTCCATTTTTGTTCTACAATCTGACTACTCCACCCAGATTTGTTATCCCTATTTTTCATAATTAAATCATGGCAATTCGAGGCCCCTGGGGTAACTCTTTTGGCCCACTCAACTTGACTCCACCTCTACATGAACTTCCACGTAGCTCAAGAAAGAACTTTCCCAAATTCTTTGGAGATGGGAGAGTTCACCCTGATGAACACATTGCAGCCTTCATCATAGCTTGTGGTGTGATAGGGGTGGAATTTGAAGACATAGCTGTCAGGCTATTCATGGATACACTACAAGGCACTGCTATAGACTAGTTCTACCATCTGTAAGCTGGATCAGTGAATAACTAGGATACACTCAAAGCCAAGTTTGAAGCCAGATTCAATCCTACAGAGGATGCCCATGCTTTGCTGGCCCAACTCACTCAAATGAAGAAGGAACCCCATGAACCTATGAGGGACTTCATTTCCAAGTTCAACAAGCTGAGGCATAAGATTTCCATGATCGCCTAGTTGACACCTCAGAATCTCATGTGTTTCTTCATCAACTCATAGCTACCTGAAGTGAGTTTTCTGTTGAGACGGGATAGACACATAGACCTTAAGGCTGCTCAAGACTTGGCTACTGAGCTAAAAGATGACCTTATCTTGGCAGGAAAGATAAGGAGAGATCCTAATAGTGCTAAACCCTCTTCATCTTTTGAATACTCACCCACAGTCACCACTGACCGAATGATACAAAAGCTGGCAAATGAATTGTTAGCCTTGAAAAGGCAAATGGCACAAGGTATGTCTTCTATTCCTCTATATAAAGATATACCAAGGAGGACATTCCCTAATCAGCCATATCAAGGCAACGCTGCCAAAAGTCAAGGGAAACCAAATCATCTTCCTCCCCCATAGAGGAACCTTGTGCTTGAAGCACCTCCAACCAACTCAGTAGTTGGATATCTGGAAATAGAACATGTTTCTTATTTCCAACCTGAGTTTGAGCAATAAAATGGCACTGATCTCTTCAAGGAAGATCTAGAAGAATTAGTTGGTGACTCCCACATTGATTTCCTAAATTTCTAGGATGAACCCAGAAGTGAAGGTGAAGTAGTCAAAGAATCATATGTAGTATTCACTTGGTCTGAGAATCAGTCAGCCCAACAAGATGATAAAGAAAGAACAGATGAACAAACTCAGCCTATAATTATAATTGCTAAGTAGGGAACCACTCTGCCTTTCTAGTCAAAGGACCCAGTGATTGCCAAGAAGGTTAATACATCAAACATCTCTGTACCTTCTACTTCAACTTCACAGATCAGTCCTCCCCCTCCCAAAAATTAAAAGGATGAAATCCCATCCTCTCTTTTAAGTCTATCTCAATCATTTGACATAATTGATCATGTCAATAAATCCAAAATTCAAATGATTAAGTTTGAATCCCTGCAAGCTAATCCTGAGCAGTTAAACATTGGTGAAGAGCTAGGTGTGGACCTGTCTGAGGCAAAGATTGTGGTCACCCAAATGTCAGCCCCTGCTACTCAAATTCTATTTGAGCCTTTAGGCAGGGGTAATTACTCCTTGACCATAGAGGATGCTCATGTCTCAGCTGATCAAAGTCCCATGGCTGGCAATCCAAGATTTGATCCAAACAAGGCATCAAAAAAATTGTAGGGCGCAGTAAAAATCAAGAAGGATCTTCAATCCCCCATGAAGAGAAATCTAATAGAAGATCAGCTTTTGATGATGCTTGGATCCTAGAATCTAATAGCAGCAATTCTTTCATAGCTAGATGTAGATCTCTGTTACTCAGATTGAAGACTGCTCAGGATGAAGAGATCAAACTCCTTCACACCAAAGGAGATGCTCAGCTGATTATTTGTCAGGGGTCTAATGTTAATAATCAAAATATGTGTCGGACTGAACCAGCAAAATAGCAAGCTATGGTGGTGGACCATACTGTTGTACTCCAAAATTAGCAAAAGGAGCCCTTCACCAAGAGAGCAAGGAGTTATGGTTTTCAAATTGAAGACCACGTCCTACCATGGGGCAAGAAGAAGAAAGAGCTAAGAGGAAGATGCAAAAAATTGGTTTCTTGGTGGAGAGCTCCATTCGCCCGTCACCGTTTTTGAGGACAGAATGGTTTCCTACTAGTTTATCAAGATGACATCCCTTTTTCTTTGCCTCACAAGGAGCAACATCTGAAGTACTTTAATTCTTGAAGTATTAGATAAGTTCACCTGTACATATGTATATATGTATAGTCTTTAGTTCTATTTTGTTCTTTTTATTTTTATTTTTTGGATCCTTTCTTTTTGGGTAGCACGACTCCGTAGCCTAATGCCACACTTCAAGGCACTGGAGATTCTAGTTTCTACTCCCCTTAGCTATGTTTCAAGTTTTCAACTGAAGGTAGTTCCCCAATTGGAGCCAGCTATTGTCCCCAAAAAATGCCACTCATTTTTAGGACAACCTATAGACCAAAATTTCTCTCTTCCCCTCTCAAAATTTGTTTTGAGCTTTCAAATTCCTCATTTTTCAATCTTTTTCAATAAAGGGATTAGCAGGTTCAATAGGTTCAAGGCTTCTATAGGTGATTTCAATCAAAAGGACAAGTTTCTAACACTTGGTCATTTCCAAGATTGGTTCAGCACCTTAGTTCAATCAAAATTGTCCATCAACAAGCTTCAAAGAACAAAGGTTTGAACCATTAAACTATTGAACCGTTGAACCTTGAACCATTTTGGTTCAATGGTTTAACGAGTTCAACATCCAATTGGTTCAATGTGCTTGGTGAAAAAGATCAAAAAGACTTGGCCAAATAATGAAGGATGAGCTTATTAAACCATTGAACTGTTGAACCAAAGTTGGTTCAATCGGTTGGTTCAATTGGCAGGTTCAAGGAGCTACCCTAAAGCAAAAAAGGCAAATGCCCTTGTAGAGGGCATGCAACATTAGTTCAAAGGTCAAAGAAAAGACAAAATTCCTTCAAATTTGTTCAAAGGTCCAAAAAGAATGAATGGCCAAGTAACAAGTGTTAGGCTGTGGAGCTAAAAGCTTCAACTATTTGCAGACATGGAGGAGTTGTTGAGTGTCACAGTCACCAGCATCGATTAGGTCGACCAACGTTGGTCAGGGGTGAACAAAAGAGCAACCGACATCGGCAGGAGTCAACCGACATTGGTCATCTCTAGTTAGACAGGGACCGATGTCGGTCCCTTGTGTGTTCTAGAACTGTTCGTTGCACAAACAGTTAGTTTGTTGAACCGAGTGTTTGCATGTAAAGGCTATTTCGAGTCTTGAGTTGCGTGTCTAAATTAAGAGTCTAAGTTATGGTTAAGTCTGGGATCTATTTATAGACCCATTGGCATGTATTGTAATTATGAGCTAAAAAAAGGAAGGCAAGGAAGATCCTTCCATTGTAAGATCATTTGAGTTGCAGGTTGTTGCAAGCTCATAGGAGATCTACATGTGTAAGTAAGGTCTGTTGAATTGCAGGTTGTTGCAGGTTCATGGGAGATCTACTTGAAGTACTTATTGGCATGTATTGTAATTATGAGCTAAAAAAAGGAAGGCAAGGAAGATCCTTCCATTATAAGATAATTTGAGTTGCAGGTTTTAAGAAGCTCATAGGAGATCTACATGTGTAAGTAAGGTCTATTGAATTGCAGGTTGTTGCAGGTTCATGGGAGATCTACTTGAAGTACTTTAGAGTACTTGTCTACTGGCAGGGTTATTACTGACTGGTTGGAGGTGAACACCAATTCTGTGTGTGAGTTGTGTGTTGGGACCATTTTTGGTAGGAGAGTGAACTCTTGATTGAGAATTACTGGGAGCCCTTGAGGTGTGGGAAGCCTCTGAGAGGTGGAAGAAGTGGCATCTTCTTTATTGTATTTTTTTTTTGGATGAGTATTAATACAAGATTGTGTATTGTCTCTCATATTCTGTGCTATTTGTGAATTCTAGTTACTTATACTTTTGGTTAATTCTGCATGTTTAATTGCTTGTATGTGGTAATCATATTGTGCTCTTTTTGAGGAGCAAGATCCTAACAAGTGGGATCAGAATAGGTGTGTTGTTCTAGATTCCCCATCAATTGGTATCAAAGCTTTTGGTTGGGATACTAATAGGTTGTATCATATCTGGTTAGTGTGTGTTGATTACAGGTTACTCACAGGGGTTTTTGTTTGAGTGGGAGTAGAGCAATGACAGAAGAAAGTAAGCTACGAATGGAAAAGTTTAATAGCAAGAACTATCAATTATGGAGGATACAAATTGAAGATTATCTATAGTAGAAAGATTTGTACTTACCGTTGGGTGGGGTTGATTGCAAGCCCCGAGATATGAAGGATGAAGAATGGGAGGTTCTTGATCGGAAGGTTATGGGATCTATAAGGTTGAGTCTTGCATCGTCTGTGATTTCCAACTTATCACAGGTTAAGACAACGGTAGATTTGATGGAATATTTGGCAAATTTATATGAAAAACCCTCAACTTCGAATAAGGTATTTCTTATAAAGCAATTATTTAATTTGTAAATGTTGGAAGGTGGATCTGTACATAGTCATCTTAGTGAGTTCAATGGTTTGGTAAACCAGTTAAATTTAGTCAATATTGTTTTTGATGATAAAATTAAGGCTCTCTTAATCTTATGCTCATTACCTGAAAGTTGGGAGAATTTCGTAATGGCAGTTAGTAATACTGCGTCTACTTTAAATTCTTAAAAGTGGATGATGTTGTGAGTGTAATCTTGAATGAAGAGATTCGCAGGAAAAGCACAGGTGAATCATCAAGGAATGCTTTGAGTGTTGAAGGCAGGGGAAGGCAAAGAGAGAAGATACAACATGGGAGATCAAGGTCTAAGATAGGTAGGAGATCCAAGTCCAAGTATGGCAAAATAACCTGCTGGAAATGTGGAAAGCAAGAGCACTTAAAGAGAGATTGTTGGTTGAATGAAGATCAACATGAAGGACATGAAGAAGCAGATGTTGCGGATTATGTTGCACAGGATGCTCTGGTATGTTCCTTAGATAAAGTAGAATCTTGGGTTTTAGATTTTGGTGCGTCTTTCCATGCATCCCCAAATAGGAAATTTTTTCATGAATATGTCCAGGGAGACTTTGGAGAAATTTGTTTAGGGGATTGTAAGCCTTGTCAAATGGTTGGCAAAGGGAAAGTGAAGTTGAAATTGCAGACAGGCAACACATGGGTGTTGAAGGAGGTCATGCATATCCTAGTTCTTAAGCAGAGTCTGATTTCTATTGGAAAGTTGGGTGATGAGGGTTGCACAGTAACTCTCATAGTGGACTCTTAGAAGGTTACCAAGGGTGCACTTGTTGTAACAAGAGGTAAGAAAGTAGGTACACTTTATCTATCTACTTGTATTACTGATTCTCCTTCTGGTTTATCTACTTCAGCTGTAAATTCAAAGATGTGGCTTAATAGGATTGGTCACATGAATAAGAAGGGGATGCATGTTCTTGAGTCAAAGGGTATGCTTTCAGATTTGAAAAGCATGGATCATGGTTTCTGTAAGCGGAGGAAGAAAGTGATGTTTCTTGAGAAATCCGATGTTCGTGACAAGAGCAGGAAAGTCTTGGTTTTCAAGGAGAAGGTGACGAACAGAGATCAATAGAAGGGGCTGAAGAATTCTAAGCAGAGCAAGGTTAATTTGGACAAGGGTTTGATCCAAAAGGAGCTCGCAGGTAAAGGTCATCACTCACAAGTAAAACACAAAGACCGACGTCGGTTAGAAAACCGGCGTCGGCGTCCAGACAGGGACCGATGTCGGCTATGTGCAGCCCAACATCGGTGACTCTGAATAGATAAACACCAGCGTCAGTGAGGGGGAACTGACGTCGGTGATGAGGTATTCGCATGGAACTGACGTCAGTTGGGTGCAGACTGAGATGTGACCACCATCGGTCACTGAGATGGATTTTGGGCAGACAGCAAGTTGTCAAGGAGTCTCAAGCGCCCATATGGAGGACTTAAAGGGTAAGTAAGCCTCAAATTCATCATTTCCCTTCTTTACACTACTTGTTGCTCACTGATGGTCAAGAACCAAGAAGTTATTAAAGAATTAGAGTAGGTAGATCCAAGAAATAGTGGGAGCTTGGCATGGATGAGGAATGTGATTCCTTGGAGAAGAACCAAACGGGAATTTTGGGTGGAGTTGCCAACTGGAAGGAAGCACTGAGAGACGAATGGATGTTCAAGATAAATAAGAGCGAGAATGGACATGTGAGACGGAAGGCCAGGGTATATGGTCTTGAATAAGCTGCAGGATAATAGAGGTTTGACCATTGTGTTTCTCTTTGCGAGGTTGGATAATATTAGCTACATTATCCTATTACTGTATTGTGTGCTTGTTGTAGGGTTACACTTATAGGGAGTTACTGAACTAAAGGTAAAGCTAGTTCAGAAGTATGTCATGAGGAATCTGAGAGCAGCAAGATTCTTTGGCATGAGTGTGTTCTACGGACATGGAAGGTCACAGGTTGACTTTGTTTCAGGATGATTGTGTGAGACCGGTTACCACGCCGATGGTTGGACAAATTTATGAACAGTGTCTTGATTCACATAATGAGGTTGAGTACATGTGTACTAAACTTGAGTTTTCCCAAGCAGTGGGAGTTGTCAAAAATTTAGGAGCCAATCTGGGAAAGAAGCACTGGAGGGCAGTTCAGTGGATTCTCAGGTATTTGAGAGGGACCAACAGCAGGTGCACATGCTATGCAGGGTCAAGTTCTTTTCTACATGGGTTTGTAGATGCAGATGTGGTAGGTGATTTGGATGACAGGAGGTTCACCACAAGTTTTGTGGTGGTTGGTCTTCAAGGGTGATCTTGAAGAGGGATATAATGCCAAGAAACAAACTAGATTATGTACAGGTACAAGTATAGTTGTAGCTGTTTATCTCCAAGTGGAAGATTGTTAGGTTATGGAGCTAAAAGCTTCAAGTATTTGCATACATGGAGGATTTGTTGAGTGTCATTGTCACCAGCATCGGTTAGGCTGACCAACGTCGATCAGGGGTGAATAGAATGGAAACCGACATCGGTAGGAGTCAGCTGACGTCGGTCATCTCCAGTTAGATAGGGACCGACGTCAGTCGCCTATGTGTTCCAGAACTATTTGTTGCATGAATAGTTAGTTTGTTAAACTGAGTGTTTGCATGTAAAGGCTATTTTGAGTCTTGAGCTGCATGTCTAAATTAAGAGTCTAAGTTATGGTTAAGTCTGGGATCTATTTATAGACCCATTGGCATGTATTGTAATTATGAGCTAAAAAAAGGAAGGCAAGGAAGATCCTTCCATTGTAAGATCATTTGAGTTGCAGGTTGTTGCAAGCTCATAGGAGATATACATGTGTAAGTAAGGTCTATTGAATTGCAGGTTGTTACAGGTTCATGGGAGATCTACTTGAAGTACTTTAGAGTACTTGTGTACTGGCAGGGTTATTACTGACTGGTTGGAGGTGAACACCAATTCTGTGTGTGAGTTGTGTGTTGGAATCATTTTTGGTAGGAGAGTGAACTCTTGATTGAGAATTACTGGGAGCCCTTGAGGTGTGGGAATCCTCTGAGAGGTGGAAGAAGAAGTGGCATCTTCTTTATTGTATTTTCTTTCTGGATGAGTATTAATACAAGATTGTGTATTGTCTCTCATATTCTGTGTTATTTGTGAATTCTAGTTACTTGTACTTCTGGTTAATTCCACATGTTTAATTGCTTGTATGTGGTAATCATATTGTGATCTTTCTGAGGAGCAAGATCCTAACAAGTGGGATCAGAATAGGTGTGTTGTTCTGGATTCCCCATCAACAAGAAACTTTCCTTCAAACATTTTGTCTGAAGGAATTCTCTCAGGATTTTTACCTGACGAAAAAAGCCCACCAAAGAAGTTGAAGCTTGAAGGACAAGTACCCTTGCGGGGGTCACTTGGCGACAGAAAAAGGACCATTTTAAAATCCCAAAGGGACACCTTCCCTTCGGGACGTTCTAAAGGCTGAATAAAGATGCAGAAAGGAACTTTCATGGACTTAGACAAAAAGGGGCTTCAACGGATGAACTGAATGAACCATTGAACCATTGAACCAAAAGGTTTAATGGGTTCAAGGTTCAAAGGTTTAACCAGAGCTTAGAAAGATAAAGGAAGCAGTGTTTGAGCAAAACATAGAATAAACTAATGAACTGATTGAACTTTGAACTAAAAGAGTTCAAAGTTCAATGGTTCAACATGGTTCAAAAGTTCAAAGTCGGCCTCAGTTAAAGGAAAAGTAGCACACAAGTGGTTCAATGGATGGTTCAACCAAGGGGCGAAGAAGCGATTGAACCAACAAGCAATAGAACAAAAGAGATAGAATGAACCAATGAACTTTTAGTGGTTCAACAGGTTCAAGATTTAACCTGAATCAAGTGATCGACTGAAAAGATAGCCTAAAGACTCAAAGAGAGAATATCGATGCAAAGGACCAAAAATGTCTTTGAAAGAGTTATTTCTAGTTGGTGGAACAGTGGATCGAGTAGACTTCTAAGCGCACCAAACCAAGGACACGACCTATTTTCTTCCATGAAGTAAAGACAAATATGTAAAGGACCAGATGGTCCATATTAAGGAGGAGACATATCATATGAAGGGACACACCATAGTTATGGTAGCGCACTGTTCTCAACATGGTCTCTCTAGACAAAACTGGAGACGCATTGAAGATGTTGACTACAGCATGGGTCATCCCATGGAAAAAGGTGCCAATCCTTGGGTAGTTTCTATAAGTTTGTATTTTTTTCTCATTTGTAAGGGAGACTTCTCATTTTTATAGAAGTGAAACTCTGACCATTTTGAAAGAAGACTGAGACTTTGAGCTTAGATTGTAATTTCATTTTTATCTAAATGAGAAAGCAGGTTGCTTACAGACTTTGTGTTATTTTGGCTTGTGTCATTTTAGAAGATCATTCTTACGTCTATCTTCTGAAGGTGTTCTTATTAATTTAACTTGGTAAGCAAAATTAGTGAAAGTAATAGGGAAGTGCCCTGAAACCAATTGTGGGAAGACTTTGTGCTTTCATAATTGTTTTCAGTCTGTGTTTTTCTTTTCTTTTTTGTGTTGAGGATTTTGGGGTGACTTTGTGCCCCCATTATCCTTTATGATATACTCTTTAGGTAGCTGAGGTGGAAACTTTGCATTCTATTTCATCCTACTAGTTAATGTGCTCTTTATTATTGGTTACTTTACTATCTGAAAGAAACTCCTACTGTTTCCTACAAGAACACTTCTGAAAGAAGAGAAGTTCCTTAAGTGTTTACACCAGGATTTTCTCCTTTGTTTGTGTGCATCATCTCTGAAAGAAGAGAGATGGATGGTTTATTCTACCCCCATGTGTTATTTTCTACTTACTTATTTTGTATATAGCTCTTACGTATCTTTAGGGAACCTCCCCTTGATGAGAGGAGAGATTTGTCTCTGGTTGATGTAGTAAAGTTGCACACCTGGACGACCAATCTTCATATGTTGTGGTGATAGGAATTATTTTGATCACTAGTTAGCTGGCCAACAAAATATTCACCCAACACTAATCAAATAATTACACATGTCCCCTACTGGCACTTCACTCTCCCAAGTGTATAAGAGTAGAGCACTAAGTCTACCTAGGTGAAAACCCTTGAAGTAGAAACCAATAAATGGAAGACATGGGGCATATAATGGGAGGAGCCCAAAAAAATTTATAGATAAGTTACATGGAAGTGACCCATGAGGGAAAATTACATGTTGGTTACACAGCAAAAAAATCATGAGCTTAAATTTGACAGCCTGTCTAGCTATCAAAATCATCAAGAGGTCGATAATAGACTACACATCTAATTTGATTTGCAAAATTAAATCATAATCCAACTAAATAATGAATAAGATGGGATTCATTAGTGTGGAATCCACATTAGGATTACACATGAATCATAGAGGAAAAAATATATGCCTTAAATAGGCGTGACTCTAACTACATAAGACATGGGTAGCTAACTATCCTAATGTCATCTCAACTACATTCCCCCATAGGCGCTCATTCTTGATTAGGTCCAGCATGGTTCCTGATATTTTCATGATGTAATTGAGTGGGATTCATTCCCAAACAACCTCAAGTGGGATTCCCACATTGATTATTACTTCAAATACCCTATTAGTGGGTGAATTTGAATTTAAATTTGCATTTGAACTTCTCAAGCCTACGTGCCTATATAAGTTTAGCTCTTGTACCATAAAAAAGGTTGGTTTTTTGTGGATTGTGAAAGGAGACATATAGAACCATACTTTTTCTTAATTTTTAGGATAATCTCTTCTTTTTTCCTATTTTTTCCTTGTTGTTACATATTTATTTTAAGAGTCTTTGATGATTGTATGAATTCTAAGACATTATTAATCAAAAAGAAGAATCTTGATAATTGGAAGAGTATTAAGCATGTGTGGTCATTTTATATGCATTTTTATGGTAATTATGTCTTTATTTATTATAGTTTCTCTCCCCCTAGACTCTTTTACCATCTTTAGTTGGATTTTTTCTAGGTATAGATAAACTAAATATTGGTTTCATGGGATTCACTCAGCTAGATAACTTTGGGTTCATTTGTGTTCATAGCAGGCATTATATCTCTCTATCCCTAATATTTTGCTCCTTTTTTATGATCAAGTTAATATAGGAACATAAAAATCTGAATTTAAATATTTATCTTGATTACTTTGTGTGTGTGTGTATGTCAAAAAGTTTCATCATTATTTCATTATTGCATTCTTAGACATGATAAACTAATGAGGGAAGTTTGTGTGTGTTAGGAATCACATCTTAGAAGCCTGATTTCTGTTAGAGGTTGGACCATGTAAAATTATCCCAAGTGAAGTGTGTAGCCTCTTATTAATCTTGTATTCAAAGTTAACTAAGCCTCAAATCATTAAAATATGACCCTTACATGGAATATTTCCCATTAGCCAACTAAGTGAAGATCAATATACCAAGACCTAGTACATTTATACCTTGGGGAGGTATTTTCATCATGGGATCTCCCTCTTATATACACATAATATTTTCAAAATTTATCAATTATTGATGTTTCATCTCTTACAAGAACCTATTGAATCTCAATCTCTCCAAGTGCATGCTTTAAAATTTACACCATGAAATGAGTGGATAGAGCCTTGGTGGTTTGCAATATTGTTGTTCCCTAAACTACCACTTGTTATCTACACAATCTTCTCCTATGTACTTCCCTATGCCTTGACTCCTCTCTTTCACACTCCTCTAAAAGATCCATTGCCTCACTTATCCCCTTACTAAGACTAAAACCCTTTTTGATAGTTTACATTACACTATCAGCCTAGGCTGACCCTGTATTCAAATTGTTAAAATCACATTATGGGTTTAGGTCAGCTCTGGTCGACCTAAACTAGGACCTAACTTATTTTTATCAATTAAAGATATAGATTTGATTGGGCCAACCCTATCAGATAAACATTTAGAAAGGTTTATAGTTATATTCAGCTATATACACATCCATTTCCATCATTTATGAGGAAGATAAAAAGAAGAATATATTGTGCATCTACTTCTCCACCATTCTATTTAAAGAACATAGCTTAGGGTTTCAATAATTTCTTTGGAGATACATATCTTGTCTTATGGATAAGTATTTTGGATGCATAGAGAATTTTTTTATCTTATAACTAACTTATTCTTGTTATCCTTACATACCACAACAATCTCTTATGAAGAACCTTGGCCAAGGGAAACATTAAGGCTGGGTGGGTTCATCTTCAAAGAAAAGTATTCTTAACTTTGTTCCTCGTTTATAAGAGAGAGAGATTTTTATTTTTACTTTTATCCCATGCATTAGGGTTTTAACTATACATAGCTTAATTAATTCTATGCATGTTTACTTTTTATGTTTATTACCTCCATCTTGTGCCACAATCTTTGGTGGACACTAGATTAGAATTTAATTTGCATTTACTTTGTGATTATGAAAACATAGGACCTATCTAGGGTTATTGCATAGTGTTTCTTAACTAGAGGATTTTTAACCCTCTTTAGTGATGTTATTATGGTAATATATCCCTTGGTTAAGTCTATTAGATCCATCTTGGTCATGACCCTGAATATCTAATGTATTAATAGTTAGAAGTGTAAGTATAATTTATCTTCCCCAAGTTAGGATTGATTAATAGGTCATCTACATTTTATTTTGTATACATTATAGTAAACGCAATGTGAATCAAACCCTTGTATATCTTCTTTCATGAATTTATTTTTGTCATCATATTATATATTTCTATTTTTTCAGTATTGTATCAAACCTTTCAGTATAGTTCCAATAGTCTGTGTACAACTTTAACACATAGTCACCCCAAAATGACTTTGTTCTATCTATATAAGTCTTCTCAAAATATAGATGATTAGATTGATCAACTCAACATAGTCTTATTATTTAGTTATATATTTGCATACATAGTCAAACCAGTCGACTCTATTCATAGTTCTCCTTTTTTCGGAAAACATAGTCAAACTAGTTGACTCTATTCACAACCTCTTTTTAGCACATAGGTTTTTCAAACTCTGTTGATCCAGTCAAATATATTAATAAAATATTTGATTCAAAACTTGAGCATTATAGCATAAAATTTTACAATATAAACATCTTCAATCCCACTAAAGTTCATTCTTACCTTCTCTATCATTTCAATTTTTCTTACACGGTACTATTTTTCACATGTTTGTCGTTTATAAAACCATAACCCTAAAATGAACTGAGTCAACTATCTCAACATAATTATGTATCCTATCTTATATCTAGAAGACATAATTGACCTATTTTACTATGTTCTTATATATCTTGCTTTCACATAATAGTAGCGACCCAGTCGACTCTATTCTACATTATCTGTATATAGTATCACCTGAACTGACTTTATACTATTCACATTCAAGGAATTAGCTTAATTTTTATAGTAATTAATTCACCTTTTATTTTAGTTTATTTCATGATTAGAGTAAGAAACATAGATTAATTAGGTGGTTTTTTAATTTTACAATTTAGTCAAACTATTTTTCTCTTTTACAGACACTTCCAAAACACTTTACACTAAAAAGCATTAAAATTTTATCTTCCCAAGGCTTACCTACTTAGATTTCATCACCAAGGGGGAAGTCAACTTAGTTTTCTAGCCAAATATAATCATGTGGTTAATGATATATATTATCAAAACACTTAACATCCTTATCACTACATGATTGTGAAGTGAGGGGGTAAGCCCCAATACCAAGCCAGTACCATTGCCAATACATATCCTTTTTAGCCTAAACTTCCTAAAACCAGATTTAGATTTCTTTTTAATTCTTTATTACAAATAAAATCCCATCACATTAATTTCATAATTTATTACAACTTAATAACACTTAGGAATGACCAATTAGTTAGCATTTACTTTCAAGTTCTTATTTATTCTTTGATTATTGTATTTTTTATTACAAAACTTGCATTACCCAGAATTGGTGTAAGATTTATGTTATGTGTTTTAATTGGACAAATCACATTGATACAATTTTTTGTGTGCTTAATTTCATTTTCTTAGATATTATCTTGTAAAATATTTCTCTATTTTCAAAACACTATCATCCCTATCAACACAGTCTCTTACAAACTATTCATTTTATCTACCTATAGTACATAGTTGGCCTATCTGGTTGTGTCTTATTATCTCTATCCAAATATACATCTAAGTAGTACATAGTTTATTTATTTTAATATGTCCTATTGTTTCCTACTTAATTTCTTGTTTAGTAGTATACAATCAACCTGCATAATTGTGTCCTCTTGTTCTTTATTTTTTTCACTAGTTTATAGAACACTATCGACTTATTAGATTATATATCTTATTTCTTGATTTTTATTTCCATTAACTCTTTATCCTCTCTTTCTCATCATAAATTTTATGTTTTAGGATAACACAAGTTTAAATGCAACAAACATGATGAGTCTTACCCATCCTAATAGGTTTCCTAAGAAATAGCTTGTGCTTTCACTTTAGATGAAAGCAATGTTCACGTTTCCATGTTACTGCCAATTATGGGACTCCTCCTCATTCATCCTCAATTCATAATCCTTTATTCTCCTTAGAATATGAGTGTGAATTAGAGTATACACCTGAAATGCTTTTCTTCATTAACAAATTTCCTCAACATAGGGGAAAGGACCCTTCAACCATTTATAATCTTATGATAGGTCCTCAAGTATAAAGAACTCTCTCACCCTCCCTTCTCATGGATTCAGGGGAGACACTTTCTTTTCTTCTCAATCGTTTCCTTCTATTTTTTCTCCTACACACACCATGACATCTTTTTCTATGACCTCTTCAACCTCCATTCCAAGTGTTTCCAATAACATGGTAGGTTCAACCTACAGTGGTCCTTTTCCAAAATCCTTCCCCCTTAATCATGCCATTAGTTCATATTTTGATACAAATGCTAAGCATGCTACTAGCACTTCCTCTTCTACCAATGCTGCTCACACCACTAGTGCAGCACATGCTACTACTCATAGTGCAACCCAAGCCACTAATACCAATAATAATGATTCACATGTTGCGTTCAATAGTTAAAATACTTTCCAAACTAATCAAGTTTTATTACAAACACTTAATCAAATGCATAATTTTCAAACCAATAATGTAAATCAATTGATGCAAATGCAAAATCATATCATTAACCTTCAAAACCAACCCAAATAGGTTTCATGGGGAGCACAAAATCCAAATGCCCCCTCCCTCCTTAGGGATTCCCATGGTAACCTTATTCCTTAACGACCACTCATTGATAAAATTATCAAACATATCCAAAATGAACCTGTTATACCTCAAATTGACAATATCAGCATAGGAGGTATCATACCTACCATCACCTATAATGGGTCTACCAATCCCACATTAGACTTAAAAACATTTGGTAACCTATATAAAGATTGGGTTAAAATTAATACCTTTGCTACTACTAATCTATTAGATAAAATACTCTTAGGATATGCTCTATATTTGTACAATCAGCTAAAAACCCTTTTTATCACTAGCTTGGAATATTTAGTTAATCCCCTAGTTCAAGAGTTTCAAACTAGTGATCTCCCTGAGAATAACTTAGCTCATTTCATAGATTGTAAACTACTTGAGACTGAAATGACAAAAGATTTCTTCAAACATTGGAAGAACTTGTCTAACAAATGTGATCATAATATGGTAGATGATAACCTTTTTCATCTATTCACTATGATCTCTACCCTAAGTTATAATATCAAGTTAGGAATCTCTCCCCAATAACTTTGGAAGAAGCCCTTGACCAAGCTAAGTGATATTATTTTCTCATACACTAATTTGAACCATTTCAACCTACCATGGGCACTCACATGCTCATTAAAAACAAAAACTACCATGCTACTAATGATGGTGTTGTTGATACTTATGACACTATTTATAACATTCAATCCACCATTCCCAACAACACTCCTAATCCTAAATATTCACAAACAAACCAAATTAATGTCCAAAAAAAATTATTCGTAGTCAAGATTCAAAATCATCTTCCAAGGCCTCTACCATAGGATCTTGACCCCACTCATCCAATGAAAGCATGTTATGATTCGAATAAATTTTTTTTGGTTTCATGCCAATTTGGGCCACTCTCATGAGACTTGTAGATAATTGCATAATATAGCTATGTATTTTCTTCATGGCCCAAATTTTGATCATGAATCACTCATTTTAAAGTGCCAATAATAATATGGCATATATTTGAAAACCCATGAAACACAAAATAAAAATCAAGCTAATGTTCATCTTTCTATATACAAAGATCCTCTTCCCAATCATCAAGATATCAGCGATAAGCTTACTCCTACAAATAATGTTAAAATTCTTATAGACCTCACTACTAAAGGAAAAAATGTGGTAAATATGAATAACATGCAAAGAGTAGTTGATTTTATCAACTCCAATCCAACACCCATCCATTAAACCTCTCAAACATTTTGAGTCATTGAAGAGACTTCCCCATCTCATCTCATGAAGTTGGGGTAAGAAGACCTTATAACCTTACAATAACCACCTTCAACATCTCAACCTGATCATACCTCTCACACTATCTCTGCTCTTCCTCCAACATCAACACATATAGACATCTTTCTCTAACCTTCCAATAGTATTTCCTCAACCCAATCATAAGAAATACCTCAATCAACCATCCCACCACCTAAAGACAATCAACCTATTTATCCTCCAACTAAACCAAATTCATCTTACCAATATAAGTTTGATTGCACTTCCAACCCTCCTTCTCAGGAGCTCTTGCAACATTTTGTGCCTATATCTAGTAATCCCCTCATGGGTCATGATGAATGGGACCCTATTACATAAATTTCACATATCCCATCTCAAATACCTTTCCTATAACTAATGTGAACTTCCCCTCATCATCAAAACTATCTAATGCAATTATTTTTTGAAATGAACCTCCTCTAACAAGATGTGAAGCTACCTTATCTAGGTTTGAAGATAGTGTTCTTCAATAATGTGAAGATATTTCTATACATGTTGATGAAATAATGTGCACTTCTCTTTCCCTTAAGTTTCCTATTGCTTCCATAATTCAAGATGAGATTTTGATTCATGTATATGATCTTTCCCTGTTCATTAGCATCCAAATTGGTGATATCCAAGTCAAGCATACTTTGATCGATGAGGATTCAAGCACTTGTGTTGCCTCCCTCAATTTCATTAAAACTCTTGAATATTTTGAATTAAATCTCAATTCCACACATAACATATGTCAATGCTATAATACAAGGTTAATGCCTCCTTTAAGTTTCACGTGGCTTGCTATTACCATCCCTCATGTCACCGTCTATGTGAAATTTATGATATTTAACTTTCCCCGCTTTTATAACATCTTGCTCGGTAGACTTTGGACTCATCCACATGATAATGTATCAAGTTCCCCCATAATGGTGTTATTTATAAGATTTAAGGTGACACAAATCCTCAAAATTTTAAACAATTCCAAGAATGTGGTCTCTTTAAAATTCCTACCCTTGAATCTTTGCCTAGTATTCTATTTAAGGAATCTCAACATTTCAATTACCCTTTAAACTTTACCTAAGGTTATAATGGTCACCCTGAACTCATTGGGAACATACCACCTAACCTCCTAGATTTTGATGAAGATGATCCAGATGAGATAAGCCTCAAGATCAAAACTTAAAATCTATCCCCTCATGTCATCACCCAACTTCTACCCTCTTTATAGCATCGATCCCATCAACTTCCTATCAATGATATACCTATGGTCTTAACTAAGACTAGACATTTTATTCACCATGTGACTTATAATGATAAGATCATATATGCCTATACCATTGACCTGCATACACCCAATTATAATGACAGTTATGCTTTAGATGACCCATTTCTAAGAGGACTTATCCAAGCTAGAGATGTCAACATTATTTGATATCATACTTCTTTATTTTAGTATCTTCGTTCATATTATCACATTCCTTCCTTCATAGTCCTTAATTATAATATTTTTCCTATTTTTTTCATGGTAGAGATGGAGCAATTGCATGACACACCTCTATTTTCAATAGAGCCTCTTAGAAGCATGCTCATGGATCATGCCATGACCAGTCCTTACCATTTTTATAGATACCAGGATCCTTATAATTTGCTTCCCCCAAAAATGTTAGCTACTACTCTTAAGCCTTCCATGCATCTAGTCTCACCCTCAACTAAGCCTAGTCTAGTTCCTACTCATTCTCTACCTTCAATTGAGCTTCATCATATTTTTGATATTGCTTTACCTTTAGATGAGCCTAGTCCAGTTTCTATTTCCAAACTACCTTCCCTTGGTGCTAGCCTTTTTCTTTTGTTATACCTTAATCCCATGCCTACCCAATGGGCTGATCAACCTTATTGTGATATTCATAAATTTATCAGTCATTAGACCAAAGACTACCAATTATACCAGCCACCCATAACTTTTACTTCTTCCTCTTTTATTAGTAGGCCCCTAAAGTCTACTAACAAGCCTATATGTTATTTCCATGGAATAAATAATCATTCTTCCACCCATTTTTAAAAGCTTTAGAAATATATTGATGTAATGCATCCTACCCTTAACCTAAAGATAAGGTTATACCTCCTCCTAAGTTTTTACCTGAGTATATCCCTAAATATAGGGAGGTATATTATCTTTAACACTAGTGTGGTACCCATCATATCGACCATTGCCGCATTATCTAGTAGCACCTTCATGATCACCTTATGATGATACTTGTACTAGATATTTCTCTTTTCATAGTTCTCCCATGAAAGAAGGCTCCCCTTCTTTGCCCATGGCACCTTCTTCCCCACTTATGGATTTTTCCCCACCTGTGGCTCTTTCTTCATTGGTGGTGCTTCCTTCTAGTCCCATAGATATCATTCATATTTAGGAATATATTCTTCTCCTTGAGTATTCTATGTATGATAGCCCTCATGAACATGATCCTTTAGCTATGCCTACATTTTTGTTGAGGATATTTGGAGAGAGCTCTTTGCATATCTTTCCATGAGGATAGATGAGACTCTATTTACCGTTAGGATCCAACTTCATAGAGATGTTTTAGATGTCATGAATATCATTTATGGACAAATTTATCAATATTTGTGAACATGACATGGAGTTCCTTCATATTGATCTTTATTTTGATTTTATATTAGACTTTGATCCATATTTATATATCTTATAGCATTTGACTACATGTCAAATTTGGTTTTAGCTATATGTTTCACATGGATATTTATATTATGCGTTATGTGTTTTATATGGTTTCATTTACTTTCATTAGCTTTTTTTTATGAATTTTTTCATTCTTTCCATGATTGCACACTTATGTATATGCGTTCATTTATTTCATGTATTTATTTCTATTTTTCAATGATTGTTTTTTATCTTGTCTCAAAAATTCAAATAATTATTTTTGTGACTCGATTATACAAAATTTGATCCCCTTACTCATTATTTCTTCACCATGTCATCAATTTACATAAAAGACATATCATTTTACTTCTATTCTATTGATTTACTTTGGATCTCACTTTATTCATTTATATTCCTTTCACATACTAAGCATGCATACAGTTGAAACTTGAGATTACATGATGGTTCATAGGTAATCTAAGTGTTTAGCCAGTTATATATTTGGAAATTTAGCTTCCTTTAACCAAATTCTAAAGCTCATTCATGTTTATCTCTTATATCACTCATGTTGGTTATTCCAAATCTGTATGGAGTGTTAGAGTATGTATTTCTCATGTTTGTTAGTCTATTAACTAGGTATTTCATATTTTTCCTAGTTTATCATATGTGAGGATTTATCCCATATTTCTTAGTTAGGTTAGTTCTTTATTTTTCCTTGCCTATTTATGCAAGGGCTTCTTATTTTACTAGCATCTCATTCTCTAAATAATCATTTGACTTGCCTTGTTTTGCATTTCATTTGTTTACATCTTCATGTGTACGTTCTTTTTACTAACGCTTTAGATTCTTGGGTTGGAATGTTTTCACCATTCCTAACATGGTACATATTTGAGAGTTGTAACTATCCATTATCTTGAAAAATTTTATATAAATTTATTCTACTTACCTTTTCATACATCCTCAGCCTTTTTTCCTTATCTTCCATAGGTGGAACATTGTAAGCACCTATCTTGGATTGTGTAATCCTTTATGGTGAAGCATAATAATTTTTATGTGTTGATTGTATGGAGAAGTAGAATATCTTCTTCCAAGATTATGTGGACTACAACATTGGTTTCTTCTAGATGCCATTAGGGTTTGATATAAATCTCATGTGAGGAGAAGCATTGAGTTTTAGACCCCTACATGGTGCCATTCTTCTTGTTTCTACATTAGAAGTTGGAAAACTCTAAACATTGTGTAAGAGGACTTCATTCTTTTTTCAATTTATTCAACTACATTTCTTGATTTAAGAGCTACATTAGAATCATATCAATATCTAAGGCATTAGAAGTCCTAAGTAGAGTTTTTTGCTTACTAGAAAACACATGTGTTCCATCTTCAGAGGCATTGAAAGCATATGGAAAAGATTGGTGCCATCTTTTTATGATTATTTATGGAGATTCTTGGATAACACCTCCCTCTACTAAAGTGACAAAACCACATTCATCTTCTTTCTATCCTCTAAAAAAATCTAAATATTTTATTATTTTATTTACAAGATATATTTTTTTACCTCAAGAGGAAGCATTATTTACGTACATGCACACCAAGGTCACTTGCAAGGTATTTTTTCACTTTGGGTTACTTGAGAATGTTTTTGGTTCAATTATAGATACAATGAGTGATTGAAAACCTACCTTCAATTCCCTTTTGGTCACTATAATCCATTTCTAGTGTAATTTTTATTGTTTTTGACCTATTTATGGGAATTCATAAAGCCTATAAATTTTGAACCATAACTCAAATTTGAGTTATATTTTTTTCAAAAGGGTATGATTTTCAATTCTTTATCCATTGTTTTTATTACTTTGTAAAAATTTACTACTTTTATAAAGTTCCAAATTGGGGGGTCCTTAATATAATATTTTAAGGGGTTGTCTTGGTACTGATTTGTGCACCCTTTTACATCCTTTCTGCTCTTTGGTGATTCACTAGCATAGATTATACTTCTATTATTGATTGTTGTAAGTCTTTGACTACACACAATTACCACACATAAAGACCTAAAATAAAAAAATCATAAAATGCAAAAGATTATGGTCCCTAATGAATGAAACTCAACTATAGTTCACAAGAGAGTTTAAACAATTTCAGCACCAATGTAAGTTTGAAGAGTGTATGGGTTTGATAGGGACTTATGTTAGTGATAATTTGTTGTTTTATTTAGATATATGTGATGCTCCATTAAAAATATTGGCTAAGTTTAAAGGGTTTATTTAGGAAAGTAGATCACATGAAAGCCATGCATCTTGAAGTGGAGCTTACTTCACTCAATCAGGATGACTGTGCTATTAAAGACTACCTCACTAAGTTTAAGGATTTTTTGACATATTTAAAGGGGAGTGGATGAGATAATAAAGATGAAGAGTGTGTGTACTTGATTTTGTCTAGTTGAATGGTTCATTCCAAATCTTTGCTTCTACATTTTACTCTAACATGGATGCCTTAGGTGCCACATTCAAAATTCCATAGTTAGAGTTGTTTTGTGAGAGACTTACTACGGAGTGATTCAAATTATATCACCTTGAGTCTTCCACCTCTCAAAAAGCATTAGTAGCATCACATCCTAAGAATAAGGTAAAAATATAGTAAGAAGAACACTCCTCCTCCATATAAAAATTCACCTAATCTCAACACCAACACATCTAAACCCAAATCATCTTCCAAATCTAATAATAAGTCTAATCTATCATGCTCCTATTGTGGGGGGACTGGTCATGAAGAGTCTAGGTGTTTTAAGAGAATGCAAGACCTAGAAGATGTCATTAGGAAACACAAGATTTATCTCTCCCCTTCTTCTCCATCTCATGAGCATGGGAAATCACTTAATATTATTGAGAGATCACAATCACCTATTTTAGATAGTTGGGTTCTAGATTTTGGTGCTTCACACCATATAACTTCTTCCAAAGAGTCCTTTGTATTTCTTGGTTTGAGTTCTACTTCCAACATTGATGTTGGAGATTCTTCCTTTATTTTTGTTAATGGAAAGAGTGACATACAACTATATTGTGGATACATCAATTATGTGTTATATGTTCCAAATATCACCACTAATATGCTTTCAATTTATCAGATTTGCCATTTTGGTCAAGTCAAGATAGTGACTTTCACACCACTAGGTGCTAAAGTTTGAGTTTTATTAGATCCACACACACTTATTGCATAGGGTGTTATTGATCATATTTCTTGACTCTATTACTTTGAGGGTTTTATTGATACTCCTCTAGGGACCTAGTTAGTTTTTCATGCAAATTTTGAAAGTAAGCTTTGGCATGAGAGATTTGGACATCTAAATTATAGATATTTGAAGAAGTTGAGCACTCATAGTATGGTAGAGGGTCTTCCTATAATTTCATGTCTTGATGGAGTTTTCCTTGGTTGTGCATTAAGGAAACAACACCAAGATATGTTTCCTAAGGGTATGTCCATGAGAGCTTATTCACCACTTGATTTTATGCACAATGATTTGATGGTCTTTCCTACTCCTATCAATGGAGCTAAGTATGCACTTACTTTCACTGATAATTTATCAAGGCATACTTGGGTTTATCTTCTCAAGTACAAGAGTGATGTCTCTTCTCACATAAAATTATTTAAGGCTTTGGTCAAGAAATAATCTTTTAGTTGCATGAAGAAGCTTCATATAAATAATGGGGCAGGGCAAGGCGGGGTGGGGGGGATTACTTCAGTCAAGAGTTCTCTAAGTTTTTGGAATTCCATGGTATGGTTCACTAGCATTTTGTTACTCATACTCCATAGCATAATGGCTTAGTATAATATAATAACCAAACTTTGAAGGAGATGGATAACTACATGATGCATTCACTATATTTACCTCATATCTATTGGGTAGAGTGAACTAATTGTGTGAAATACATTTATAATCACACACCACATAGAGAACTCGAGCATTTGACTCTAAATGAGGCTTGGTATGAAACATTTTTTGAGTTTTTGGGATCCTTTCTTGGGCTTTTATACTAAAAAATAAAAGGAAATCATTAGATAAGAAGATTAAAACTTTGATTTTTGTAGGCTATTACAAGGACATGAGAGCTTATCATCTTTTAGATCCTGATACTCATGATGTTCATTTTTAAACACATGTACATTTTGATAAGCACTTCACATCTCATGACTCCTCATATTATTCCATGCCTTCTTCTTATTCTTTTGATGATTCATCACCTCCTCTTAAGGATTCATTCTTTGAGGAGCTAGTTTAAGAGGTTCTTAAGGAGGTTATAGAGGTTGATTATCATACTCACACAAATGTTACCACTATGCTTAGGTGGGCTTGTATTATATTTTTTGAGGTAACACCTTGTATATAGGATATTCCACCCATTTGACATCATCATGCACATTCTATAAGTATTAGAATTTTATTTTAGGAATTCTTTGAGGATCCATAGTCTTTTTCACATGCTCATGGGATACAGGAGTAGAATGATATGATGAAAAATGAGTATTCTTCTTTGATGGAGAATCACACTTGGAATTTGGTCACTCTTCTCAAGGGAAGAAAGTTGGTTAGGTGTAAGTGGATATATCTCACGAAGTATGCAACTGATGGGTCCATTCATAAGTATAAGGCACTTTTTATTACATGGGGTTCTCATAGGTTGAAGGTATTGATTACTCTAAGACTTTTTCATCTATTTCCAAAATGGATTATATTCACCTTGTACTTTCTCTTGTTACATCGTAGGGTTGGTCAGTGTATTAGATGGACATTAAGAGTGTCTTCGTACATGTAGATTTGTATGAGGAAATCTATATGGAGTAGTTTAATAAGTTTTTTCATGATTCTTCTCTTGTTTATTGACTTAAGAGGTCTCTTTACTGTCTCAAACAAGCCCCTTAGGCTTGGTATGAGAAGATGGATTCTTTGCTTCTCTTTATTAGCTTTGTTCACTACCACTCTGATCCTATAGTGTATATCTAGCATATTGGGGAGGACATTATTATAATGGTCTTATATGTTGATGATCTGCTTCTCAGAAGCAACTCCTCTTCTCAAATTCAGTTTATTTAGTAAGCACTTTCAACATAGTTCAATATGATAGATCTTGGTCTTTTGCACTTCTTCTTTGGTTTATAGATTTCACAATCAGATACATGGATTTATTTGAGTTAGAAAAAGTACACCCTTGATTTTTTTTAATGTTTTGGCATGGTTGATTACAAGCCAAGTCCTTCTCCTTTTTATTCTAGAGTGAATCTCACTACCACTTGTACTACTCCACTTTGTGATCCTACATTGTACACATAGATGCTTAGGAGTCTTATGTATTTGACCCATACTCACCCTAACATTTCATATTTGGGCTTGTATATATGATTTCACATGCCTATCATGATAGTCATTGATAGGATACCAAAGGATTTTATGATATCTATGAGGCACTACTCATTTTGGATTACACTACACTAGGGGTTCTACTCAATTGGTTAAGTACAATGATTCAAATTGGATAGGTTCTCTTGATGATAGGTAATCTACTTCTAGCTATATATTTTTTCCTAGTTATTCACTTATTACTTGGTTGTGCAAGAAGTAGCATGTTATTACACTTTCATCTACAAATGATGAGTATAGGGAAATAGTTACAATGAGTTAGTAGGTTCTTTGGCTTCATCAATTATTTATAGAGATTGGTTTCATGTAGGATTCACCCACTATATTTTGGTGTGACAACTAGAGTGAAATTCACATATATCATAACCCAATTGAGCAACAATGGACCAAGCATATTGATTTACATGTGCACTTCATAATTATCGCATTTAGGATGGATTTCTTAGTTTAGAGTACATTCTGACTCAGTAACAAGTTGTAGACATCTTCATGAAGCCTTCTACATCACCTCATTTCCTTGAGTTACATGGCATGCTTGGGGTTTTATAAATTTTCCTTAGGGGTTGTTCATGAGGACATCTTCCTTCTTTATTTTATGGATACATATTTTATATGAGTACCTTATCAAGCTTAATTATGGAGACTCATATTGTAGATATGCCACTATTTCTTTTTTGGCTATTGTTAGCCCCTAGCTTCATTTGAGTGGGGGTGTTAGAGTATGTATTTCTCATATTTTCTAGTCTATTATCAAGGTATTTTATATTTTCTCTATTTTGTCCTATGTGAGGATTTATTGCACATTTCTTAGTTAGGTTAGTTATTTGTTTTGCCTTACATATTTATGTAATGGATTCATATTGTAATAGCATCTCATTCTTTAAATAATCATTTGACTTACCTTGTTTTGCATCTCATTTATTTGTAGGTTCATGTTTGATGTTCTTATCGTTAGCTCTTTGGATTATTGGATTGGAATTTTTTTACCATTCCTAACATGGATGAGGAATCATAAAGCCATAAAAGTTAAAATCCAAATCATTTAAACAAAAGTCAATGA
Organism: Torreya grandis; assembly: GCA_037957365.1. Lineage (NCBI taxonomy): Eukaryota > Viridiplantae > Streptophyta > Pinopsida > Cupressales > Taxaceae > Torreya > Torreya grandis. The sequence continues at coordinate 689,017 of JARHVA010004857.1, forward strand.
TACAAAAGGCAACATACAAATTTAAAAATTCAATTCACATTATAATACATGATTCATATCACATCTCCTTTTTCTAATCAAAGCTCAAAATCCATATTTGGCCTCATGATAGAGTTGAGGTCCATTGGGGTGCAGTAGGCTATTAGATTGGAAAAGGAGAATTAAAATCATCTTTTAGTGCTACCTACTTTATCACATAAATACCCAATCTTTGTAGTAAATTGATGGCTCTGTAAGAGGTCATGAGAAACAGGAAACATGTTGTGGAAAGGTAGGTTCATTTTAATTATCTTGTTCATATAACCAACATGACTCGATCTTAGTATCTCACCTATTTGCTTATACAATTTTGTGCTTATTATGAGCAGGTATCCTTTGTATTTTGATGGTCACTAGCCTCTTAATGTCTCTCTTTTATACATATTATGCCTCATGTTTCCTAAGGTCTTCTTATAGACACTTATATCATGTTTTTTACATTCCCTCCTACATTTTCATCATTCCTAATATTTCCCCTTGAAAAATATTGTTTTCTTAGTTGATCATTTACCTAGGATTTCCATTTGTGAGTTGAAATGTAAGACCATGGATAGGACTAGTCTTTCCTCATAAATTACCATAATAAAACATTTTCTTATTACCATTCACCTCATTGGTATTCTCCTTGTGAGTTATAGTGTAATACTATGGATAGGACCAGACCCTCATCACAAATTACCACATTACAAACATCTTTTACATCATTATCATAGTTGTTTCCACTTCATTAGTGTTCCCTTTGTGAGTTGTTGTGTTCCTACTATAACCAATCATAAAGAAATTACATGCATCAAATTTGAGATAAGTAGTGTTCAATTATGAGTTACACATCATTGACATACTTTCCATCTTGATTTAGTATGGTTTATGCTTACTTCATAAGTATTTCACTTTTATCTTTTTTATTTTTTGATTGCATGTATGCTTACAACCATTTTATTAAATTTTTCATACTTCTCAGCTTGAATTAGTGTGATTAATTTAATTTATTTTTACATTTTATCTTTATTTTTATAATTCCTAGCTTGATTTAGTATGATTGATTGACTTAAGTATTTTATTTTTATACTATTGGTTCTTCATGTACCTTCCATTTTATTACAAACTTTTAACACTTCCCAATGTGATATACTGTGATTTTTATTTGTTTTAATTTGGTGCAAATCTTTTACATGGTTTAAAAACATTTTTTATTATTTTTACCATCTTTATTTTATTATATTTATTCATATTTTGCTATTACACATTCCACATTGTGATATAATGTGTATTACATTTGTTTTGAGTAATGTGTCTCTCATAATGCTAGAAAATAAAACATTCATCACATATTTTCCATATCATATACAAAAAAATTTAAATACATGTGATAAAAAGGAAATACATCCATGCATCCACATTCAAATCCAAGTACAACTCATGAGATCAATACAACTACCAAAATCAATATATATATATATATATATATATATATATATATATATATATATATATATATATATATATATATCATGTGTTTTATATAATACAAGGTACAAAATAAAATAGATCCATCTCTAAGGTTGTGCTCTATCATGTCTATCCTATGGCCTAGCCACACTACCCATCAATGCCTATGACTAGACCCTCTAAATAGTACATTATAAAGAGATAGTCTGGGATCTCAATCTAGCAACCTATCCCTAAAGATTGACCACTTGGGCCTATACCTATCCTAGCTAGATTGTGGTCACCATGTGCATGAATCTATCCTATGTGAGGGCCTACCAAGCCTATGTATCTCTAGCTCTAACCCATCCTGGTGGATATAACCTATCACCACATGCCTATAACTACCTAGCAGCCTCTCCCACTAGTCTAAACTAGCCCACCTAGGCTAGGGTAGATGGAACCTCAAGATCATCTAGAGTGGTAGAGTCATATGGTGCCAACAGCCCATCTAAAATGGCATGATGTATAGCCATAACAAGGACCCTCCTTCAGACCTTCTCTATCATAGGATCTATAAAACCATATAGACATTAGATATATATATATATATATATATATATATATATATAATCATTTATCTATCATAATCACATTGTAATTAGTGTTATATATCCAAAAATTAAATCAAATTTAAATATCTCACTAGTGTTAGTGTCATCAATCATAGTCTCCTCATCTCTCACCCATAGAGCACCTTCTCCATTGGTTTCCTCTGCACTAACATAAATCTAGGAGTCATCACATGATCCCATCATGGTCCCCTCTATAGTGGTTTTTGTATGGACCACCCATGTCTTGGAGCTGTTACTAGATCCCTATATCTAATAGTCAGCACCTACAACTCCTCACATCAATGATGTATCCATCTTTGATGAGCCCATAGTGGTCATTATTACCTCTATTGTGGTGCATGTTGTGCTCCTGCATCTATATCCATCACTTTTCCTTTTGTTATCCCTATTATCTCCTACTATTGTGTTCAACCAACCCATGGTCTATTATGTTGAAGCCTGATAACCAATATATTCATAGGTACCCCTCTAATTCCTCTCCCTCTCAACTCTCTTGCATGTCATGTCCAATAAGTAGGCACTACTAGAAGAGTCACCAAATGGGTGAGTCTCAACTATCGTAGTATGCACTCCACTAGATGAGGCTCCACTCATGAAGAGTAGTGGCCCATGATTTGAACACATGTCAACCCTATTGCAATAGTAAGCCAACTAGGCCATATAGTAGCTATGTGAGTATAGGGATGCCAAACTATCTACCCTCATATAATATTTTGTATGGCTGGAACATAAGCCGTGACCCATACTACATGGTCTTATTTCCGTTATAAGAGTTGAGGCAACCTATCATTGATCAGATGGGGTAACCCTATTGGATGATACATGAGGAAACTCTCATATATCCATGAACTAAGCAAAATCATTGGTCCCATCATCTTCTACCCTTTGGGCAACATCCCATACATATCATGCTTGAGCTGGAACTAGATGATAGACCCAAAATTGTAGAGTGTTCCCTGATCTAATATGGACTAGCACAAGGCTATCACATGCAATGTTACTTTGTCATCTAACTTGTGACATAGAATTTATGTTATCACAAGTCCTGTCACTACCTTCTAGATGTCTATAATGGCCATAATATATACATCAAACAAACTCACCCTCAACTTAGGGTGGATCCTATCTAAGTATGTAGCCCATTGGGCTAATACTTGTATCTCATCTTTAGACTCTGGTGTATCAATAATCATGAGTGTCCCACCTATCATAAGTCCAAGTAATGCATGGACATACTCTATAATAATCCCCTCATCAATGGTGTCCCCCTCTACCTCCCACCAAAAAGTGTTGGTCAATCATTCCCATGCTCCTAGAAACATGATAATGATATCAACACTTAGAGGGATCTGTATCATCTCCATAATGTTGTCAAAGTCCAAGGTAACTATTCGAGTTCTATCTATGTCATCCAAACACTCTAAAAAATTTGGTAGCCATGATGCATCTACCAAGTGCCAATATCTCTAACATCTCTAAAAAATAGAAAATAATAAAGGATGGATTATATCTCCATGTCATAATAATTAAAATATATTCTCAAAATTTTACAAATTAACTAATTCACAAACTTGTTTGATCTAGTTTCCTATGTTTTCTTATTTTTCTACACAATTGACCCATTTGATACTAAATAAACCCTATTACAGTCATCTTATACACCATCATCCCTCTGGTACCTAGTCAACCTTTTTATTTCAAACTATAATAGCCTATTTGATACTAAATCAGCCTTGTCCTAGCCTTATCATACTACATTGGCCCTCTAGTACACAGTTAACCCCCTTTATCAAATTGTGTCAGCCACATATTACTAATTACATCAACTATGTTGATCATCTTCTCATTCCCAACTATGTTGTCCCACTACTATAGGGCTGACCGCATGTTTTCCTCTCACCTTACAAATTGAGTCAATCAGGTTGACTCTATTCTTTGTCTATGGTGACTTTTTAACCATTCACCATAAATTCCTTAGGTATTTATTGGTCTGACTTTTTCCTATTCAGTACCACATTCTACCCCTAGTCTACCTAAAACTTTCCTAGGGTCAGTTTCCGCATCTAAAATTTTTATACCATTCAATTTTTTGTATCTAATTCAGTTTTAAATAAAATTACTAAATTTTTTTGAAAATAACATTTTCTTACCCGTGTTGCACTTCCGAGGCCACCAGGCATCCTCCCCATCTAAGTTTTCATCTCCTCACCATGCTTTTTATCTAGACTCAAATTAGGACTCTCAGATCTCTATTTTCTCATAATAGTAAAAATAACAAATGAAATTATTTTTCATCCTATTTATATTTACTATTCCAGATTATTTACCTATTGAATATTTACCAAAAGATTTTATTTTTTCATCATATCTTTGTTTCTACTAGCTCTTTTTCCAAACTACAAGATGCTCTAGAATCCTGACATTGTAGAGAATCTTTTCATATATTACATGTATATTTTTCCCAAATTTTGATTTTTGTTCTTTTCTCTAATTTATACAGGTTCACCTGATGTTCCCTACACTGAACACTTTCACATCTCTTTCACTTCATTCCTTATATTCAACACTAAGGTAAGTAAAGATATGTGTTTTTTAGTTATATCATTTCATTTACTGTATTTGCTTCTTATTGAAGTATTTTTATCTTTAGCATTATCTGTTGCTATGTTCTTTTCTCAAAGCACCATCCCATGTTGCACCTACATGACACATGATGAGCTTTGAGTGGGCCATATGTATACACATAATATTTTTAAACTTTATCAATTACTAATACTTTTTATCTTAAATGAACCTGTCAAGTCTCAATCTCTCTGAGTGCATACCTTAAAGGGTGTACTAGAAAAGGGGTGGGTAGACCATTGGTGCTTCACAAGATTGTTGTTCCTTATTCTACCACTTTTTATCTACAAAACCTTCTCCTACGTACTTCCCTAAGAATTGTCTCCTCTTTTGTACACTCTTCCAAGAAATTCACTACCTCACTTAGCCCCTTCCTAAGATTAAAACCCTTTTAAATAGTTTACATTACATTATCATCTTGGGCCAACCCTATATTCAAATTTTTAAAAGCATGTTACAGGTTTAGGTTGGCTCTAGCCGACCTATACCAATATCTAACTCATTTTTATCAATTAATGATATAGATTTGATTGCGCTGACCCTATCAGCTAAAATTTTGAAAAAGTTTAGGGATAGATTCAACTATATATATACAAATTCATTTCCATCATTTATAAGGAAGAGAATAAGAAAAAGAAGAATATAGTACACATCTAGTTATCCACCATTCTACTTAATAAGCATAGCTTAGGATTTTAATAATTTCTTTAGAGATATGAATATTGTCTTGGGGAGAAGTCATTTCAATGTAGAGAGAAGTTGTGTAGCCTAGAGCTAATTTATCCTTGTTATACTTACATACCACAAAAAAATCTTGTGAAGTACCTTGGTCAAAGAAGAGATTGAGGTTTGGTGGGTTCATCTTCAAAGATAAGTATTCTTATCTTTGTTCTTCCTTTGTAAGAGTAGATAGAGTTGCATTTTTACTTCTCTTCTATGCATTAGGGTTTTACCTATATATAGATTAATTAAGATTATTCTATGCATGTTTACTTTTTATTTTTATTACCCCCACCTTATGCCACAAGATTTAGTGAACACTATATTAGACTTTACTTTACTTTGAATTTATTTTGTGACTATGAAAACATAGGACCTAGCTAGGGTTATTGCATAGTGTTTCTTGACTAGAGGCTTTGGAACCCTCTCTAGTGATGTTATTGTGGTAAGATATCCCTTGGTTAGGTCTAGCGGATTCATCTTGGTCATGACCCTAAAATCTAATGTATTAACAATTAGAAGCATAAGTAGGAATTATCTTCTTTGAGTTAGGATTAATTAATAAGTCAACTACATTCTCCTTTATATACACCTCCTTTCATGAGAGGCCATGGATTAACAACCCCATGCCTAATTATTGGTTGTTTCAAAATTCACATCAACATGTCTCTAGCACTAGAAAGAGGGCTTGAACCATGATTTGAATTCATTAGTTGAATTCTTGATTTAATGCATTTTAAAACCCTTCTATCCCACTAAGTTAAACCTTTTCCTAAGCTAGAGAATAGATGGATTAATACATGATCAAAGTATGATGGGGATAACTTGGAGATCATATAAATCACTAACCATAGAATACCAAAATAAAGAGCTAGTAAGGGAAAGAAAGAGTCAAACTCATACATTCGGATATTAGTTCACCAACAACTACATCTACCCATTTGTAATCCCCTAATATTTACCAATGGCTAACATGACCTGGCTTGGACAAAGAGGCTATTGTCTTGTGGTTGTCCTAGGTGTGGCTCATGATTTCCCCAAGAATTCAAATAAGTTATATCCCAAGTTCATAATGGGAGGTGTCCATATAACCAAAAAATACATTCAAGCCTTTAAAACTACCTTAATTAGAACCCAAGCCCAACATGAGGATATTTCTTATAGGCTATTTCCTTGCTTCTTAGGGTAAGTAGAGTGTGCTTGGTATCTTGGATTACCCATAGGGTTTATTACTACTTGGTTTGGGTTATAAACCATATTTGTAAACCACTTCAAACTCCCCATTGACCCTGACATCATATATCATCAATTCAAAACTACCAAGAGAGAATAAAATGAGTGTATAAGTATGTTCAATGCTCTATTCCACAAGTTATATCAACATCTCAAGGATCTTTACTCTCATACAAAGTAGTTACCATATAAACCTACCTTAGGGATCTAGATTTGATGACTTATATGTTCCTTAGGACAAACCCAATAGTTTTGGCATCATTATCTTAGGCCTATAATAAAGCTATTAACATTGAGAAATAGATGGTACCACAAGGTTGTGGATTTATCCCTTTGCATTCATTAGGTCAACTAGTTGTATACAACCAAATACCAAGGATTAATCAAGCCTTGAAACACCATACACCTTTGATAAAACCTATCCTAAGATCCCTATATATAATCCCTAATCTGATTTATAATCCAACTCCAATGAAATGTTTGCCTAATTGTCTACCTTACATGCCCCCAAACTATGTAGACCACTAATCAAATAACTAATAGTTGATCCAAATGGCATATAAAAACACCACTATTGTGACAAGCACAAGTGGGTATGTTGCATCTGATATCACTCAATAAGCACTTCCATCCTACTTGAATCCCCAAACACATGATAATAATATTCACATGCGTATTCTTATAGATATCCTACAACCTCAAGTGGAAAACCAACCTAGTGTTGACATAGATCCTAAAGTGAACAATCTAAAATAGTTGTTTCAAAATCTATCTAATGATGTGACCAACTTGCATAGGTAGGGACCTTATAATTCCAATCAGAATACTAATAACCAGTATCAGGTTAGGATTTTCAATTTCCATAGACCTAATAGGTAATGGAATTTTAGGCCAATAATTTAAATGTGCCTAGTCCCTTTAACATTGATAACTAGAGTAACAATGCCCCACATTATGTGAATTTCATGGACCTGGACTTAAATACTTGGTAAAAATTACACAATACACCAAACCACACATAAACCAATTGCATAGAATTCATAAATGCCTCAAACATCTTCCAAAAAGAGGTAGATAATTTGGAAAGCATGCCTACTTCTAATGATAATAAGAACCAAGAAAGAGAGGACCTAGACACATACTTTATATTAAAGACTTACAAATTTCTATTTGAATATGAAAACAAGCTCAAGGACAACCTAGAGGACATCCATACTTTTAGATAGTTTCAAAGAGGGAATACTTACAAACTGAGGAGTAATCAGCCAACCCATTGACCACCTCTACTTCCTTAAATAACACTTAGGATCCACCTGATGTGAATTTAGGTAATAATCCTCCTCCACCTAGAGGACCTCCAAAGTCTTATCCACCTTAAAATCCTACTAGATATACCCCAGATAATAAGCAACCAGAGAGGACCAAACTTAGTTATAATATCATCAAAGGTCTTATGAAAACTAAATCCAATATAACTATGTTTAAGTTGATTTAGATTTATAATTAAAGGGAATTGATTTTGAAAGAATTTTTTGGTAATATAGGGAAGGAATCTAATAGTGTTTCTAATGCATAGGTTGTTCTCTATAAGGAGAAGACTAAAATTCCTCCTTTCCTTTTAACAGTCAAAATATATAGAAAAAAATTACATAATTGTTTGGTTGATTCAAGTGCTTCAAGGAATGTCATGTCTTATGCCATATGCCAACAATTGGGCCTAACACCTATGAATTCAAACTAAAAGGTTGTCCAACTAGATAAAATAAAGGTAAAGGTAGTTGAAGAGCTAAATAATGTCCATATGCAAATGGATTCTGACCTTAGGGTTCAATAATTCATCAATATCTAAGTGGTGGATATATTAGATGTTTATGGCATGCTACTAAGTTAATACTAGTCAAAGACTTCGAATGGCTATGTGACAACGGATTTTAGCTAATGTGGCTACCTTGGCATGGTTTGCCCAACCAAATCAAGATAGAATAAGAAACCAAGGTGTTTCATAAGATCATTGAGTATAATAAAACAAATTAGATCCTCTATGATAAATCTAAAATGGGAGTGTATTTATAAACAAAGAGGAAGGAATGCAAAATGCTCTCTCTATTAACATGCTTAGTGTGAAACTAAGCCCAAAGATGGAAGATTTGGATCTACTAGATGAAGAAGACTTTTGTGAATTTTTTGAGATAGTATCCTTCTCAAATATCACTCTCACATGTGATAACCTAGGACATGATGAATTGAATAAAAGTGAAGAATGTTTGTGTTCTTTGTAAATAAATCAAAGCCTCAACATGACTAGGAATGATGGTGCCCAAGACACTAGTGATAACAATAATATCAGACTTGTGGATGTTGAAATTTGATTATTCATAGTCTAAAAATTGATGTGGTGTCAGGGTGGAATTGATTAATCCAAGAGGAAAGTCTTATTTGGTTACCTATCATATGTAATTCACTTGCACTAATAATTTGGTCAAATATGAAGCTTTGGTTTATGGTATCCTATTTGCCCTTGGTAAGAGAGTAAATAATATCAAAGTAGTGAAGGACTCTAAATTGGTAGTTATATAGGTGAGAATATAATATTATTACAATGACAAATGCTTTTCTAGGTATCACAATAGATTCTGAAACCTAATCAAAGACTTTGATTCCCTTGGCATTTAAACATTGCCTAGATAGAAGAATTATATAGTGGATGCATTAGCCACTACTATGAGTACCTTGAAACCCATTTCCCATTCAACAATGAGAAGGTTATCATTAGAGCTATTATCTATCTCTTAGATCATAGATAACATTAATAATATCCAAATTTTTAATGATGATCATCATATATTATAAGTCACCAGCAATGTTAAAGTGTTTACAGATCAAATCATTGATAAGGATGGTCAAGAAGACATCAAATTAGATGATGATGAGATCATGAACATGAAAACAAATAGCATGCCCAAAGGAATGATCTCACTTGAAAGGTTATTCGATATGAATTATCAGGAGAATGAGAAGGATTCCACCAAGCTTGTTAAAGGTATATGGCATGATTAGTGAAACCTAGGTAGTAAAAATGATGTGAAGAACATGATTTTAAGCACCACTTGTACCCTAAAATAGAAATGAGATTTTGATCGAACTCTCAAGGAATTCAAGGATGTGATTGCAAGGAGTTATGAAAATATCAAGGTCTTCAACACTTCCATTTTGACACACACTATTACCCTCAAGCTTAAAACCAAGTCATTTAGGCAAAGATAAAGGCATGTAAATATGTTGCTAGAGCCCTTAATTTTTAAAAAACTATAAAAATTATTGGTAGTAAAGATCATCTTTCTAGTAAGACATTCTACATTGGTAACAAACATGGTACTAGTGAGGAAAAAGAATGGGGAGATCAGACTGTGTGTTGATTTTCATAACCTCAAAAAAGCTTTAGAAATGGATAACTACGCCTTACCTTCATTGAATGAAGTGTTTTAGATTTTAAATGGTGCCTAAATGATGTCCCTAATCTATGGGTATTCAATATATAATCATGTGGTGGTCAATTATGAATATATAATAAAGACATCTTTCACTACCAAGTGGGGCACCTATGCATACAAAAGAATGCCTTTTATCTTGATCAATGTAGGTGATACCTTTCACAGGGCTATGGATGTTGTATTCAAGGACTTAATGGGAAAGTTATTAGTTTTTTATATGGATGATCTTACAATCTTCTCCAAGAGGAGATCAAATCATATAAAGGCCCTAATAAAAGTGTTGCATAGATGTAGAGACCATGGGATTTCATTAAATCCTAAGAAATGTATATTTGGGATGACTGAAGGTAAACTACTAGGATATGTTATATCTAAGAGGGGAATATATATAGATAATAATAGAGTGTAGGTGATTTTGAAACTCCCAAATCTTAGCACTAAGAAGAGTTTCTTCAACAAAATCAACTTCATAAGAAAATTTATCTCTAGTTTTACTGAGATAATCAAACCGCTTAATAACATGTTGAAGAAGGATGCTAAGGTTAGTTAGACTAATAAATCAAAGATGTATTTAGACCAAATCATGGTCACCATTATGAACACTCTTGTACTCATCAACATAGACTACACATAACCCTTCTACCTTTACTCATTTACCTTAGATCATTATGTGGCTACCATGCTAACATAAAAGAAGGAGATGGGACTAAAAAATTGGTGTCTTTAATGATTATCCCACTCAAGAATGTTGAAATGATAAATTCCATGATTGATAAACAAGACTTTACTTTGATCAAGGCTATTAGAAAATTTAGGCATTATATTCTGCACAGCAAGGTGTTTCCTATGGTATTTGATCCGACCAAGAAGGCCCTACTAATGCAGAATGAATTGGGAGAAAGGAATGGTAAATTGATGACCATACTCTAAGAGTTAGTCCTAGAGATACATTCAATAAATATTATTTGAGGGTAGGGACTCTACAAATCCATCATCGAGGTAAATCCCCAAATCATTTTCCAATAGTATTCGGTGCATGATATCAAGGATGATGATTGGTACACCGATATAGTTGGATATTTGTTGAATAATGAGTATCCAAAGAACTTTAATTCCACATGAAATAGGTTGTTTCACTTAATAATTATTCATTTCATGATTAAATATGACACTCTTTATAGAAGAAATTATGAAGGCATATATTTGAGGTGCCTAAATATAGAGGAAATAACTACAATACTTAGATATTTTCATGAGAAATATGGGACTAGGCATAGTTCATAAAGTACTACTACTCATCAAATACTATGGGAGGGATACTATTAGCCACATGTTTTCAAGTATTCACATATACATTTGAGGAATTACCACACCTACCAAGTTGTTACACATCATGAATATACCCCAACTATGCCACTATTTCCAGTAATCAAGGCATAAACCTTTGATAAATGGGGATTGGACTTCATGGGGGCCACAAACACAAATTCTTATATTGGCAAAAATTTCATTCTTAAAATTAATATATTACTCTACCCATTGGGATAAATCCCAACCATTCCATAATTTCACCATAGACAGTCATTCAATTCTTGGAGGAACACATTGCTATAAGGTTTGGTATGTCACCATGCTGGTATGTGATAACGGCCCTTTGTTTTCCTCCTTGAAATTCCTTAAATGGGATTATGGACATTTTAACTGTTAAATTTTCTTCAAATCATTATCCACAAGGTAATGGGTTGACTAAATCAGCAAATAAGAATTTGTTGTATGTAATTAAGAAAATTTTAGGAAGAAACCTAAGGGATTGACATAGTATGCTTAAATTTGCTTTATGGTCAGTTAAAACTAGGATCAAGTATTCTTTAGAGACCTCCTCCTATCATCTGGTATATGGCCAAGATCCTATCTTCCCAACTAATTTGAAGATCCCTTCCTTGTTTTTCACTAAAGATTACCTGGAAACTAATGATCCAATAAAGGCACACCTCTTGAACCTCATATAGCTAGAATAAAAATGAGATGCAATATTATTACACTTCAGTAGACATCAAGAGGTATTCAAACACTAGTTTTATAAAAGGGCCAAAGTGAAGACCTTCTAGATCTCATATTTGGTCCTCTTATGGGATAGGGCTCATTAACAAAAGGGACAACATGGAAAATTTTATGCATTATGGCTTGGTCCCTACCAAATATCTAAAATCCTAGGTGAAATACATTTTGCCTAAGGTGTCTTACTAGTGAGGATGTTCCATTGCTTATCAATGGAAAATTTTCTCAACCATTACTTCTAGGTTTGAGTGGTTTAGAAGCCCCTATAGATAAATTATCTTTTGTTTTTTGTTTTTTTTTTTATTGATCCTTCTTTGTTAGATTAATTTTACTTTTATTTTATTTCTATTTCTCTTCCTTTTTGGGTTTGTCCCAAATACTTTTGCCCCATAGTCCCCCTTGTTAATCAAAGAAGTGAAATGAAAGGTTGTTGCAAAGGTAAAATAGATGGCATTCAAATAACTTAATTCTGATTTTACTTGAAAACTTGTGTGAAGTGTTGTTATTATTTTTTTCATTTCTTTAATTCTAGAAGTTAATGATTCATAACATAATGAGTGAATTTTAGAACTATTTTCTTGTTTAAAGCCATCTAATGCACTTAAATAAATATCTAAATAAAAATACTACATTACTTCAGGTTTGTATAGATTTTTCATGGTATTGATGATTTTTTTTTATCCATGGCTTGGTCCCTAACCCTCTATGGATGAAATGCAAAAATCTACTTTCAAAATAATTGAGTTAAAATTGTAAAATCTAAAATTCTCCTCTTAAGGGTGATCTTGGTAGCCTATACCACAGATTTTTTGACTTGGTTGGCAATAGAGCAAGGACTTTAGAAGGGACCATATATATCTATGTCATGGATATAAATACCTTGATGATAGCAGAGCAATTCCCAAACCACTTCCTCCGAAGCTAAATTATAAAATATTTTTCCTTCGACAGTTCTGGCTTTATGTAAATATGAATTATTACATGTAAATGCAAAAAAAAATGAATAAATCACTCAATCACACACATAGATGGTTTTAAAATAATTATAGCTTAGTATGTCACTCATTCTTATAGAATTTAATACCTTTGAATCCTATTTTTTTATAAGTGATAACTTGTAGCTAATACTTTTTTTTCTTGTGAAATCAAATATTTTGGATTCTTGAAATACTTGATAGTATTTACTAGCATGAGTCACCATTTGTTATTGCTTAAACAACATACCCCATTTTTAGTCTTAAAATGAGGATCCTACTTTTCCTTTGGAGTCTGGTCTTATTCCTTTTAAGATTTCATTATGGTTGTTTATTCAAATGATCCTTATGAGATGTCTATTCTACTAGATGTGAAGATGTGAAATCTGGTTGTGCTTCATGGTTTTAACCAAACCTACAAAATTAAGCCTGCATTATAAACACTTGGCATGTAAATTCACATCTTGGGTTGATTTTATTTTAATATCTAAATTTTCATAGATCTACTAAGTATTGGTCTATTTGTCTGCTTGTGTTTTGAAACACATTTTATAGGTTCCTCTTAGACTATTTTGCTTTAGGTTTGTGAAAATTACCCGATTGTTCTAGATTTTTTTACCACTTTTTTTAAACAATTTCATCTATTTCTAATTTAATTTCAATCTGAATGACTAAATGTTTATAAGGTTTTACTTTTTAACTTAGTCACTTCTCATAAAAATAGATGAACATTAGCTTTGGACTCTAAAAAATGACTAAGTCATTGCACAGTTTCTAATTTATACTTAGTCATTTTTTAGCTTTTGCCTTTGTTGTTTGTTTTCAAATTCTTAGCCATTGGTTTTTTAAACCAAAGTTGTTAACGGTGCCTTTTCATATTGTGCATGTATGTACCCAAAGGGAGTATTCATAGGTTTTACATGAGGGAGAGTCTACAAAAGGTCTGAAGACTTTGCAAGATTTGTCTAAGTCTTTTACTCTTTAGGGAAAATGTTATGATTTTGTCAAAACTTGTGTATACAAAAGTCATGAAGACTATAGGACCAAACAAAAAGTTTCAAAGACTTGGGTCTTTAGGATAAATCTTTAGAATTTTTTTATGGAAGCAAGGCTCATTGGAACAAAATTCATGAAAACATTTTATGAAGACTAAGGCTTGGGTCACATCCAAAATTTGTGAAGACTAGTCATAAATTTTGATCTGAACAAAGGTTCTAAAGACCAATGCCTAGATAGATGTTGCAATAACAAAACTTTCAAAGACTTAAATCAAAAGTCACGTGAATATGCAAAAGTGTTGAAGCATGGGAGCATTAAGATGTTGAGCCAAAAGTTAATCCTTTCGTGGTCTCAAAGTCCCAAGAAAATGCCATGTGGTAGCTTCTTGAAACCTCGAAACCTTGATAGGGTATAACCATTGAAGCTCGAAAGCTCAAATCCATTTCACCATAAGCTAAGGATATAAAGAGCATGGGAGAAAAAAAAAAAGAAGCCATGTGGTGGCTCTTTGGAGGGTCCAAAATGACATAAGCTCAGAGTTATTGACCATTAGCCTAAAGTGTAGAGAGATGAGGGAGCAATGTGTGGTAACAAAAATCCAAAATCTCAGGTGCTTAAGAGGACATATAGAGGCTATGTGGCTATAAAGTTGATAAAATCAAGCTACAAAGCTTAAACCCATGGATGATGACAAGCTTCCAAGTGGTGGAATCAAAGCCTGACCCAACTAGGAAGTGTCATGTCAACCAAAGGCAAAGTGGTCAATCTCCTAGTCCTAATATAAATGTCAAATCTTAGGAGAGCCTGATTGAGTGAAAAGATACCATGTGTTCTATATATCATATGTGTTAGTCTCTCAAAGATGATAGAGATGTCAGAGCTTGGGAGAGCTTGATGTATCACAAAGCACCACGTGGTTGATCTGTACACATTGGTAGGTAGGTCCCTCCAATCCCTAGGATGATCAGAATGAATCATAGGTGGAGTTTTAGAGGCTAATAAAAGGATGTCACATGTCCCCATCTAGTGCTTAACCCTCCCAAGTATATAATATTAGAGCACTCGATCGTGCCCAAGTGTCAACCCTTGTAATGGAAACCAATAAATAAAGGACACATGGTGTAGAGAGGGAAGAACCCAAAAAAAATTACAAATAAGTTATATGGTAGTCACATGTCAAGGCAAAGGACACATTGGCTGCACAACCAACAAAACATGAGGCTAAATTTGATGGCCTGTCTGGTTGTCAAAACCATCAAGATGCTGAGAATAGACTGCACATCCAATTTTATTTACAGAATTAAATCATAGTCTAATTGAATCATGAATAATATGGGAATCATTAGCATTACCTATGAATTAGGATTAAGCATGGAGCATAAAGGAAAAAATATATTCCTTAAAGAGGTATGGTTCTGACTACACATGATGAGGGCAACTAACTATCCCAATGCAATTTCAACTACATTCCCCCATAAGCACTCATTCTTTATTTGGTCTAACATGGTTTCTAATATTTTCATGATGCAATTGAGAGAGATTTGTTCCCAAACAACCTCAAGTGTTCCATCCACATTTATGATTGTTGCAATTTCCCCATTAGTGGGTGAATTTAAATTTGAAATTATATTTGAACTCCTCATGCCTGCCTGCCTATATAAGATCAGCTCTTATACCATAAAAATGGTTGGCTCTTTGTGGATTGTGAAAGGAGACATATAGAACCATATTTTTTATTACTTTTTAAGATAATCTCTTCCCTTTTCTTATTTTATCCTTATTGTTACAAGTTATTTTATGAGTCTTTGATGATTGTACGAATTCCAATACATTGTTCATGAAAAGAAAGAATCCTTATAATTGGAAGATTGTTAAGTCTATGTGGTCATTCTCTACACATTTTTATGGTAGTTATGTCCTTATTTCTTATAGTCACTCTCCCCTAGACTCTTATACCATATTTAGTTGGAATTGTGCTAGTTGTAACTCAACTAAAGATTGATTTCATAGGATTCACTCAATTAGATAACTCTAGGTTCATATGTGTTCGCAACAGGCATTTTATCTCTTTATCCCTAATCTTTTGCTCTTTTTTATGATCAAGATAATCTATGAACATATCAATATGAATTTAACTATTTATCTTGATATATATGTGTACACACACACACACACAAAGTTGTCATCATAAATTGAATTATTGCATTCATAGACATGATAAACTAATGAGGGAAGTCAGCATGTGTTAGAAAGTAAATCTTAGAATCTTAATTTTTGTTAGAGGGCAGACCCTGTAAACTTATCCCAAGTGAAGTGCATAGCCTCCTTTGAATCACTTAGACAAATTTAATTGAGCCTCAAATCATTAAAATAGTCCCCTTACATGGAATAGTTCACATCAACCAACTAAGTGAAGACCAATATACCAAGACTTGGTATATTTAGACCTTGGGGAGGTATTTTTTATGTAGGATCTCCCTCCTTTCAAGAGAGGATAGGGATTGACAATCCCATCCCTAATTGTTAGTTGTGTCAAAATGCACATCAATAGTACTTATTTATCATGTGAATTGAGTATATGAATATTTGGATGTTATCATGTTGATATTACCTCATGATGTTTATTGAAATGTTGTGCTCTAATATATTTTAACATACACATCATATATTTATTGATGTTATTTGAAATATTTATATTCAATTACTTTGGTTACATAGGATAGTACATTTTCTTGGGTGAAGTGATGTGCAAGTGACAGGAGACCAAGAAAAAGAACTAGGACCACTCCAATCATGGGTGCACCAATGGAGTTAGTTTAGTAGTGTCCTACATAACACATTTAAATTTAAAATCTAATATTACTGTTAGCTTATAACCTAGTTTGGAGTGATGTATTTTTGACCCTTTTCACACTATTCATAAAATTTTATTACCTTAAGAGTAAATTTAACTTTATATTAAATTATAAATGTAAATAAGTAACCCACTTTAGTTTTCTCTCACCCAAAAAACTTGGATGGAAAATTAGACCCATGTTTTCAAGTTTGTAAAAAGTGAAGTATAGATGTTGGTAGGTGTATTTAATCCCATTTTGACTAGAGGGATGGACTTCAACATTTTTGGTGTGTTGAATAAGTTTTAGGATAGCCCATGCAACCATTTATGGCATGGGGAAGAGAAAACATTTATGAGCATGGGTAAGCCTTGCTTACCCACATGGGTTTGTAAGAAGAGTTATTGTATAGGACTTTTTTTAAAAAGGAAAAGGAATGGGAAGAGATAATTGTCACCTTCATATTAGATATATAAGAAAAGGGAAAGTCTTCCTTGGAGGAATTTTTTTCTCATTTTTCATTTGAAGAGGTGAGTTAGAGCTTGAGGATAAGGAAGGAGCTTGATGAAAGATAAGGAAGAACATAGATTTGAATAAAATAGATTGCAACTAGGTAGTTGTAAGAGGTTTCTTGTGTAGAATCAAGTGGCAGAACCAAGGTATGTGTTCCCACTTCGCCCATGAAAGTGTTATTAAATTTGTTTCAAAATAAATTTGTCTTCTCTTATTATATGTGCATTTTCAAGAGATTGTATGGACACTTTGATTACCTTGTTTTTATTTTTATTTTCTATGGTTTACTCTATGGATACCATGTGGTTTTTAGCCTCATTTGGGGCATGGAAATGATAAATCCTTCCTTACTTTTTGGCTATTTTTATATATGTTTTGTGACTCAAAATTTTAATGTTATGTTGCACGATTAGGATTAGCTTATTTATATGATATATCTTTATTGAGTATGGTTTGGGCAAGGGAAATATGTTCCAAAATATTCCTACATGGTTCCATTGCATGGGGTTTATAAAATGATAACACTCATTTTCCAAATGCCTCTCATGGTAAGGGATAAGAGTTCAGGCAAGGGGAGGCATTTAAAATTCCTCTTTCTCCCACCCCATAGTGTGGAGAGTAGTAATCTTCATCCACAATGGGTGACTCAAGAGCCTTACTAAGTGTTGGAAATCTGTTTTGGCTTTCATTTATATATTTTACGTTTTATATATATTTGTGTTCTTGAATTTTATTTTATATTATTTTGGTTTTGGTGTGAGTGGAATCCCCTTGTTGTAGGGAATATTACTAGGTTGAGCCTTTTATTTAAGTTTTCCACCTCTTTCCTTATTTGTATTTACTTTACCTTGACCCATTGGTGGTACCTATGCTTGGATTTGGGATTCCTATGCTTTGGGGTGCCTAGGGAAGCCTCATAATACTTGGAAAAGGATGGGAAATGAGCCTCTCTTTGGTTTGGCCTTGCAAAAGCACATTGGAACTTGATTCGAAGATTATTTTATTAACATGTGATTTTAATTTTTTATGAAAATGATTATTGTCTATTTAAATCTATCGGTATATAATATTTTATTATGTAAATATTGTGAAAGAAAATTAATATAAGTATTTAATTGAGCTTGTAAGCATTGTTTTTTTTTTATTGCAATTATAATTAAAAGAAATTTGTATGAAATGGACATTGTAAAGCATTGAATTATTGAATTTGTAATACGTATGAGAATGTTAGTATTATTTTTACTATAGTAGTGCAAAAATAATGTGAAATATTATCATGTAATGATCAATTTGTTATGTTTTTCTTTGGGCCTAAAACAGGTTAATTCATGTTTATTATTGTTTTGCTGAAGTTTAAAGTCATAAATATCTTCCAAATTTAATTTTATTGGAAAATAGACTTCTCCAAGATTTTACCATGTTTCATGGAATTTTTTTTGGATTTACAATTTAAGAGGTATGACTTTTTTAATGTAAACTATTAAAACTACCCTATTTTTCTTTGTAAAATGCTTAATCTTTATATAATTTTAATTCAACAAAATAAATCAAAAACAAGCCAAGACAATTTTTTATTAAAATTCATAATTTTTAAGACCTTTATAAATTTGTTTCAAATTTTCAGGACTAATATTTTTTTTCAAATAAATATTTGAATTTTCACACATGTAGGTTAATTTGTAATTAAATACACCATCTCTTATAATGCACATGTCTCCTTTAAAAGTAGAGGCTAATGTTTGGTCACAAATGTACCCATCTATATGTATGTATGTATGCATACATATCTGTCTATATACATACATGTATATATGTGTGTATATATATGTATATAATATATAAATATGTATGTGTGTGTGTGTGTAAATGCATACATACATACATATATGTATATATGTATGTATGTCTATACGTATGTATGTATGTATGTATGTATATATATACACATACATATATGTATGTATACACATACACACATATGTATGTATGTATATACATACATATCTATATGTATATTTATACATATTTGTGTGTGTGTGTGTGTGTGTGTGTGTATACATACACATATATATATACATACATATATTTCTGGCAGTCTACTATCGACATTGTGCATATGAGTGGATTGCAAACCACTAGCCACTAAAATTTTCCAATAACTAGGAAAGCCTTTTAAGGATCATAACATATGGCGGCACCACCGAACTAGGTCTAAATGGATTGTGGAAGACAAAATTCCATGTGGAACATGGCATAGAGAGTTGAATGGATCTGAGTTTTACTAACATTGGAAAGGCATATTGCTTATGTTGAAGCTCGAAAAGGGTAGACTACATTGATTACTCTATTAGGGAGTGGCTAACATAAGGGTGGCTCAACATTTTTTGAGCCATGAGAATTTGTATTCTATCTTTAATGGTGGTATTGGATTGGATTTGGTCAACCCCATAGAATATTAGCCTACTTGACAAGCTTATACTAGTAGTGAATGTCAAACACAATTAGTGGCGACTTGGTGGTGTTGAGGCAATAGTTTCGTGGTGGGGGCTTGGTGGTCATGGTGGCAGTAAGGTGGTTTACTTGTGGAGCTCCACTCCTATTCAAATTGTTAAGTTTGTTCCATCAATTTAACCCCCATTTTATAGCCAAAATTGTTCTTTTTATAATAATATCATACTCGACCTAATGTGAGCATAGTTTATGATATTTTCTCAGGTCAAATTAATATTATATTAATTATATCATTGTTATAATCAACCTAAATTTATTTAGACTTAATATTTTATTAAGTTTTATTTGGTTTCATACTATTGTTATTAAATTGAATTAAATTTAACCTTGACTTGCATGTCTGATTCGAGGCACTTCAAAAGCTTGAGAGTGGGTTGACCCAAAAAAGGGCCCTTAATTTTTCATGCTTTTATTCATTTAAAGTTCTTCAAGATCGGAAAAAAAAAATAGAATAAACTATATTTAAACCATTTTCAAAGAGAACCATTTTGGAAGGGCTAATGCCTTGGAACCTTGTGCAGTCAATTCAAAGCTTTTTTGAGGCCCGAGAATGAGGCAACCCTAATAGCCCCCAAATTTTTCCATGCCTTTCAAGTTATGGATGTATTTTAGAAGAACAAAAACACTTTTTACATAACTTTTTAGACTTTTTTTTTTTCAAGAAGGCCATTTTCTTCTTATGCGGACTATTGTGAAACATTGAGAATCCCAAAGGTGCGGTGAACCTTAAGGGACCCCATGTGATTTTTTAAACCTCGTAGATACTAAAGTAGGAATCCTTGCTAATCACAATGAACCTAAAGCTTTCTCTTGTGTTTTTAAGTTGAAATCTGTGTGGCCATTGTTGGCTACTGGGATTTTCATAGACCTAATTGACTTGTTCCTCAACAAATCAAGTAACTTGAGGAAGGTTCCTGAAAGACTGTTAAGAAAATGTTATTTGGTGCTTATATTATATTATGTGAGTAAGTATAATTATATTTGTGTGAGAATAAAATGATGTGAATTATTTGATCGGTTAACCAACTCACATCATTTAGCTTTGTTGAGATTCACTAGGATAGATATAGGAAAATAAGATAAATATTAAGAGTTGGAGATTGGTGTTACTCGTTTGTAAGAGAAAAATACACTATTTATATGTAATAGTTATGAGTGAATATAAGTGAAGACAAAATATTATTGTGTTTACATTGTAATGACTTTATCTTCATGAGTAAACTTGGTATCTGAGTAGGTGATTTCTCAAATTTCTACATGAAGTGTCAATATTGTTAAGGGGTTTCTTCAAATTCATGGCTGCCCTTGGTGATGAGAGAAATCAGATTGTGTACAAATTTTTAGTGTAGAAATCAATGAGTTCTTGTTTGCACAGTCATGTTTCTGCATGAAGCTGGTTTGTCTGATGTAATAGGCCATATACATTATGTGCATTGGTTTGCAGGCTGTTCTATCTAATGTACTGTTCTTCAATTGCATTCTCCCTGCATCACAGAGAACGGGCTTTATTTTGTTTTGTATTAATATGCTTTGTTTCAATTCTGCATTGGAGATCCTTGCATCGGTGATTTGCATTCGCAACTGTCGTTGCATTGGATTTCTCAAAGCTCAACACCGCCATGATCCTCGCCGTTCAAATTGTCACTGCCATTTTTCAGTGTATATGTTTGTTATAAGTTTTCTTTGGCAGATAGCTGAGCACTACTTTGGTTTATATTCTCGTCTACTCTCTTATCATTGCATTGGAATACATGTTCGACTTCTCCCTCGTCTGAATCGAATTCTGTTTCGCCTTCCATCCATGCCATGCAAAGTTCCAACGTCTCCATCCTTCATTATGAACCTGCTCTACTAGGACGCATCAACATTTAACTAGCAATTGCCTCGAAGGTGCAAAGAAAAATTTATTAAGTATTTATATTTTAAAAGAAATAAGCATTCAAATTATGTAAATATATCTAACAAGAATTAATAGTCATAACAATTAGTAAAATTCAATTTTAAAATAAGAAAATATAAATAAGAATAAATATTTTCAGTCAATACAAAATTTCCCTGAAATTCCAATGTATCTTAATTAAAGGTGATGGGAGATTGATTAGATCAAAAAATA
This sequence comes from Torreya grandis, assembly GCA_037957365.1. Taxonomy (NCBI): domain Eukaryota; kingdom Viridiplantae; phylum Streptophyta; class Pinopsida; order Cupressales; family Taxaceae; genus Torreya; species Torreya grandis. Next base: position 711,187 of record JARHVA010004857.1, read on the forward strand.
AAGACTAAATGTAATTGTGAAGATCCCAACAAAACAACCGACAACAACCAATTGGAAAGATGAAAAAGATAGTCCATAATTGTCAAAATGACAGTAAATGTTGTCGTATATTAAAGCCCCCAAAACCTATCATAAATTATACTAACTAAATGTGGGTCTCCCTCTACCCTTCCCATCAATTCACAATAACATAAAATCAAATATGCACCGATCAGCGTATAATGAAACTCATGATGGAATCGAAGAAAGTCACTTTCACGATATAATTGTTAAACGTAGGAAACAAACGTGAAGCAGCTCATGCTCTCAGAAAGAAACACAACCACAGTACATACACATTATATATATGTCATGTCCAAACATGGAGATAAACGCATATTTATACTCTGTTGAAAGCGCAGAGGAACTTTCTAAGTTCGTTGAAATCCTTGACTGAAATGGAATGCGGGTTTGCTTGAGTTGAAACCACTGAGATAAAAAGAATGGTGGTGGTGTTGCTCTTGGGCTGAGTTAAAGACAACAAAAGAACAGAACTTGATATGGCAACAACGTTAATGCTATTAGATGAAAAGGTTGCTTGCAGTAGGTCACTTGTTCGAATCACCGGAGAAGCATTTTAAGCGCCAAACATGTGGCTCAATTAGCACCTTTTTATGCTTCACTACTTCAGAAATACCAGTTTGGAACATGGAGGATCATCCCTATGGTGGTCGTCCCTTGCAAAGCATCCATAAAGATGTAAAATCCTTCATTTATGATGGGCAATTTGTTGAAATAGCAATAACAACATGGTCAATGAAACTCTACCTATTGGTTGGTGTAATTGATATCATGCACGACCAAACCACTTTGCACCATCACTTTTTCAAAACCGCCACAAACCATCACTATTCCAAACTATACTGTTTACATTGAAATATGTTGTTTTATCTCTTTGTGAGATGAATCTAGAGGTTTCGCCCCACCATATAAGCCTCCAACTTAATAATAGATATCTTGTTTTATAACTTATCTATACAACATAGAAATTTTAACATAAGATTTAAGTTATACCAAGTTTGTTATTAAGTTTTAGATAGTCTATAATTACCATTAGTTTAAAGTATAAATATTAATGAGTCTAAAAGTCTTATAGATTTGGTTTAGTAGGTTTAGCAATAGATTTAGGTTATTGTTTTAGTTTGAAGATTAATAATAGTCAATAGTTAGGTTTGTTTAGACTTATTCTTAAGATTATAAGAAAATTTAGTTTAAGGTTTTGTTTATCTGTCTATGAATTTGTAATAAATTTATAATACAAATCAAATATATAGCTTTTAATAAATGTTAAATAAATAGTGTATACCACTTATTTTAGTTTAGAGTTTATAGAGTTTTGTCTATCCTTTTTACAATTAATGTATGCCACTTATGTTAAATGCATTAATCTTATGGAGTATTTATTATAAAAAATGACATACATTTGAATTTCAAAGTTACATTCATTCAGTAAGCATCATTCAACTAGAAGTCAGAGGTAATGAAGGAAGGAGGTCAAACAATGTCTCTCATTAACCACTAACAATAGGGCATCTTTATTTTAGTGGCACAAGTGTTTCTTTTTATATTCTTGTTTATGTAAAATTAGTGGTACACTTTATATTTCCCAAATTGTGTACTTCAGTGAGAATTATTGTGTTTATATAAAGAGTGTAGGCTGAACAGATGTAAAAATCATGTTCGTAGATCCTACATACTCAATTGATGTGTTCTCATCACTGATTTGCTCAATGAGAGATTGATGAATGATTGTTCCCTCTCTACCTTCATCTATTCTTGTAAAGCACATGTTCTTATGCTCGCATTGGGAGTGGGTGAGAGGGAAGGGGGAGGGGGGAATGTTATTTAGTGCTCATATCATATTATGTGAGTAGGTATAATTGTATTTGTGTGAAAATAATATAATATGCATTATTTGATCATTGAACCAATTCATGTTGTTAGGTGTTGACCATTTTTTGCCCAGTAGGCCAAAAATCGGTCACCTTCTGTCCCTGTTGTTTTAGGCCATATCATTTTTTAATTTTGCATGAATCTGTCCATTTCTATAAACTCTGCAGAATTTATATGAACTCTACAAGTCTAAATCTACGAACTCTACAGGTCTAAATCTACGGACTCTGCTGGTTTTGGATTTCTACGAACTCTACAGGTTAGTCCTTTGGTGCATGAAGGATCAGTTCAGAGAGTTCCAGGTTTTACAAGGCTTCTTCAGGCTCTAGTCTAAAGAAAATCACAAGAAAGTTGGCATCTTTGAACCATTGAATCGGTTTAATGCTTTAGTTCAACGCTCGGTTCAATCGGTTCCAATTCAGTTGGCTTTGGTTCAAGCCTTAGTTCATCGCTTTTAGTCAATCGCTTCAATTTCAAGCCTTGTTTCAATCTTCAAGTTCTTCAACTTTGGTTCAATCAGCTAAGTTCAACGCTTCGGCTTGGTTCATCGGCAAAGTTCAATGTGTTGGTTCAACCATTGGTTCAATCATGCGGTTCAATCGGGCTTAGTTCAAACGCAGGGTTCATTGCTCAGTTTAGCGAGTTGGTTCAACGGCTTGGTTCAACGGGCTCAGTGTGCTTCATTGAAGCATTGAACTAGTTCAACGGCTTGGTTCAATGGGCTCGATGCGCAGTGGTTGAACCATTGAACCGATTGAACCGTTGAACCAATTTTGGTTCAACAGCTTGGTTCAAAGGTATGTCCTATAGCCAGAGGGCAGTGCTAGATCCAAATGCCCTTGCGGAGGGCAGGGAGCATTTCAAGGGAGCCAAAGGATTTTCAAAGGGCCGCCAGTGCAGGGGAAAGTCAAAGAGCCCGCAGAAAGGACAAAGAGCGGCCAATTCTTGTGGACTTTTGTCTACGAGAAAAAGGCTCAAAACAAAAGCCCGTGAAGCAAAAAAGCTACAGAAACAACCCGATGGCTTTTGCCGAGGACGGTGACGTCCCGAAAGCTGTCAAATTTAAGCAAACGAACTAGCCATTTGGTGATGGCTGCGTGAATGTCAATTTTAATACAGTAAAGTAGCCGTTTGTTTTGAATTGTAAAGAGTGCCAATTCATGAAAAAAGCCCAAGGAATGTAGCGACCCGCCAAAAGATCACCCCCGATGGCTGAAAGAGCAGGAAGAAGACAAACACAGAAAAGACAAAGCAATTCAAGTGGTGAATGGAAGGTGAGTTATTGCAGATGAGCAGTGCGACCTATTTTTTTGCAGTTGGCATTGATGAGGGGACAAACTGCAGTCTGTTTGAAGAAGAAAGGCACGGCCATGCTCTTACATCAATGTTTGAATGACCAAAGTCAATTTTGGCGATTGTACAGCATGGTTCTAGCAGGCCTTTTCTGAAGAATGACATCAGTAATAGTGGTTTCCTCTTCCCAAGATTCAGAATGCACATGGGCCACTTGCAAAAAAGGAGTGCCAAAATCTTTCCCAGGAAGCGCCAAGTTTCTCTTCCTCTTTCTGTATATTTTAAACTTCTCTTTTGAGAAAGGATTGGCTCTCAGCCTTAAGGCAAAACTCTGCCCAAAAATCTCTCAGGCTTGTAAGGCAGAGCTCTGCTAGAATTTTACCTTGAATCAAAACTTAGCTATTTTTACCTCCATTCTAAGTTTTGCATCTTTAGTATGTGTCTATGCCTTGATTCTGTGTTAAGTCATTTTCTTAAATGCTTTTGCAGAATGATTTCAGCATGTCTGGTGCATTTTTGAGTTTCCTTTTACAGGTATGTCAGAAGTGTCCCTAGAGGAGTGTAGGTGAAGTGGATAGGCTGCTGCAGTGTGTCCCAAAATGCCTCTAGTAGTTGTTTCCTCCCTGTATCTCCACGGACCCCTGACCCACTGATGCAAAAGGTTTTCTCACTTCAGATGAAGTGTATAGGTGCTTCCTTTTGGTGAAAAGTGTATATTCGGGCTAGGTGGATCACATTTTTTGGTGTATCACCTTTTCCTTTTTTTTTTTTTAGGCTTAGGCTTTATTTTCAGCATCTCTCTCTCCCTTTTCATCCCCCCCCCTTTTTTACATTTTTTTTGTTAGCAGTAGGAGAAACCAGGGCCTAAATGATACATCAGAGGGAGCTATCCCTAATCTAGAGACTCTCCCCTCCAGCTTCGTCAGTCCCACATGCGAGAGGGGAGTTTCCATTGTTGTGTGAAGAAGGCAGGAGCTCGGCCCCCCGCCAAGGGTGCAATCTTCTACATCAACATTAGGCTTTGTTGAGATTTAGTAGGATAGAGAATAGGAGAGTATGAGAGATATTAGGGGTTGGCGATTGGAGTTAAATTTTTTGTAGGAGAATAATACACTATTTTTATGTAATAGTTTTCAATGAATATAAGTGAAGATGAACTATTATTATGTGTTTACATTGTAATGAATTTATCGAGGCTAAATATTTTTTTAGTAAACTCTGACCAACTTCTATAGGGACCCCTTACTTCCCCAATCCTTGTGTGTATGTTATTATCACTTTTTGTTGACATTTAAGTATCAAGAGATATGAAATAAACAATATGGTCACTAGATAAGTGTTTTCACTTAACATCCTTATTGTTTATGCTAGAGACAGAACATTATAGAGGGCATGTAGGCCAATTAAAGAAAGTGGGACCAACATGATTATGTAGTGACCATGCAGTCACTTGTGCATTACAATCCATGCCATTTAGGGATGTGGGCTTGTTCAACATGTTTTGCACGTTGTCCATGTAGTTAGCTACTTTTTGTCAATGCAGTTGATACGAATGTGCATCAATATTATATGGATAATCTCTACAACCATGTATTGTGTATGATTTTATAATCTATTAGTCACCAATAATGGAGGGAGAGAATAATCTTTGAGTATTTTTAGTATTAATGTTGAATTTGCTCACCTTCATGGCACCATTATGTTTTTTGCTTAATGATTAGTTTTTATATGCTTAATTAGATCTCATAGCCTAGTAATATACATTGAATCTCTATTGACGTAAGAGATGGATACTCATTTTTCTCTAAACACTTGATTTGTGCTCTTGAGCATTTGCACATAAGTAATATGTCAACATCGAGTGATTCTTTAAATGTTGGCATTATGCACTCTACATAAGGCTAGATGTTGCACAAAACATTAACTAACAACAAAGGATGATGTCAAAAAAAATAACTAAAAAAAATACACTTTACAAAAAAGATATAAGCCAATTACATGGCCCAAATATATTCTAATAGTTCCTAAAACCAACTTAATTGAACAGACACTAAAATATATTATCATCATTGTGATATATGAAAATAACAATCAATCCATATAATAACCTTAACAATTTAGCTCATATATATTTACTATTACAATGATTCAATAAGATCTATTATTAAAAAAAGCAAATTACAAAGGTTGCACAATAAGGTAGTTGGATGACATACATGGCCCAAACTCCTTACTGGCAGAAAACATTAGCTTAAAGAAACAAACAATGCTCAAAACTCCCTTGCTAGTTAGGCAAAGACAAGCAAGTGAAATACAATGAACAATGCATGACATGCACTTGTTAGTCAGGCAAAACCAAACAAGGCTAAAAAACTCTAAACTGACCAAACCCTAGAGGGTGGTGGTAAGTAGAGGACAAAAAAGCAGAAAGACAACTAAAACTAGCAACAAGGACGTCAGCATCAGTGAGCAGATGTAGATCCAAGGAATGACATCATCACAAATGGAATCAAACACTAAGAAACAAAGGAGCATGGATAGAATTCACCACCATTATTTCCAGTTATATCCCTCAATGCCATCCATGAACTCAAGCCACAAATAAAATTCCAGTGTCATTACCGTCATGACCACAACCACAATTTGCTAGAGCCACTATCGGTCATGACCAAATACTACAGTTGGGAAGACTAACAAAGGTGAAATCCACAACCATTATTTCAACATGATAGAACATTAAATAAATTAAACCAAATGTAGATAATGACTTATAAAAGAAAGGACTATTTCATATAATTGGACTATCAATAGTCATAAAATTTGAAAACTATCAGAAATAAATTAGACTATATCCAGATTAAATTAGACTGTATCAAGATTAAGTTGGACTTTTTACAAATAAATCACATTTGTCTAACATATTTATGATAAGTCTAAATTATTTAAAACGATCATAAATAATTAGTAGTTGAAAACTATCATAAATAAATTAGATTTCATCAAGAATTACTTCGACTTATTACAAATAAATCACTTCTATATTATATATTTGCAATAAGTCCAAATTATGTGGTCATTCAAACTAGTTCACAGACCATGCATTTATAGATAACAAGATTTGGTAGTTTATTTCTTAAGTAAAAATAATTCATACATCAATCAGATGCTCAGGCGATATGTGATTTAAAACACCTAGGTTGATTAGGATACCACATGTCATTAGTTGATTAGATCGTGAATTATTTGTTTAATCTAATTCGGGTGACATCCTCATGACCATCAAAGTTTATCTCATATTTGTGTACCTACCATGTGTCTATCACAATGTTATATTATTAATATAATCTCCCACATAGTCAAGTTACTGATATTGTGATGCATGTTGCAATCTCAGGTACTCGCATTATTCAAGACTTTTATTTGGACTGGTCATTCTTCCACATAGTCGAGTCACTAAAATTGTGTCATGTGGCACAATCTCAAGTGCTTATAATTTGACAAACTAAAAAGATAAATACACAAATGCCAAAGAACAAATCTTGACACACAAATGGGACATTCCTGGGTGTATACCCTGAAAACCTTTTCGCATACATGGGAATGCCAAGTGTATTTTGTAAAACACAAAAGCTAAAGTATAAATTCTTAGATGTGCAAATTATGAAGACCATTTTAAAGGATGCAAAAATGTGAAGTGGATGTTCCAATAGTCAAATGTTATTAAATAGATGTACAGTTACTAAAATACTAAATTGTCATAGTATAAAATATAAAACTCAACTGTCGAAGTGTATTTTCGAAGACCCAAAATATGAAGTGCCACTAGAAATAATTAAAATAAAAAAACATTATGCATTCTCAAAAAATGGACTAAATTTTGAAAAAAAAAATCATATTTCTCATTCCAAAATTAAGGAAACACCATTTCATATTTCCCAATCCTTTTATCACTATTTTTGTTAGTGCTTAGTGGGACGATGCATTCAAATGGTCTATTACAATGCCTTTCAAAAAAATAGTGAGAACAAGTGTATGACCTCTCCAACTTTTATTTGGTTTCCAAGCATAAATGACACTATATATGAGTATGGATGGTAAATATGTCATTTAGGTTTGGCTTATATTTCTTGTCCAAGCAGTCTAAGTAAATTTTTGCTTCTTCTACATATTTTTCCCCTACATGAACTAGGATGAACCAAGCTATATTGACCCTTAATTCTATATCCCTATTTGCTTTTAGTATCTCAATATTGCTTTTAGCTCTAACAACCCATATTGTGTAGTCCACTCCTGTAGAATCATCAAGTCTGACAAATAACATATCTTTGATTTGCACATCTTGAGCTGGATCAAATGCAATTTTTGTTCTCTTTCTTCTTGGACCAACATATGTATCTATAGATGACACTCCAAAATCAAGGGTCCCATCATGAACCATTTGTGCAGATCTCTATGCAAGGGTATGTCGCGGTGAGTTCTAGGATAAAATTCTCCTATACACTCAACTTCAGAAGGGAACATGTCTTCTTTCATTATGTCATGGATGTTTTGGAAGTAATATGCTAGATCCTTTCACTTACTATTTCTAATCAAACCAAATTCATTGAATTGTTGTACATACTTATTCAAGCTATATTTAATTTATTTTTCACTCTTTTTTCTACTTCTATCTAAGTCTTTTGCAACAATGGAATCTTTAGACATTTATCTATTTTTTAAGTCTTTGAAATATATTTTTTTCAGATTACCTTCTAGAACATTTGGCTCACCATTTTCTTTTGTTCCCCATAATGTAATCAGGGGGGACCAATTTCTATCTCTTATAAAGTTTTTACAATGTATAATGGGTTGACCTTGCTCCATGTGTAGAAGAAAGTATTGACCTTTTGTCAAGCCTACTATTTCATTTCTTCCCTTTAGCTAGTAACTATTAACATACTCTTTAAAATCCACTACCTCTTCAATCAAATATGGCATGAAGTTTCTTGTATTTTCACATGTCTTATAAGTGTCTATCATCTCTGCCACACTCCATTCATCTTTCCTCTTTATGAATTTAGATAGGTTTCCAAATGTGTCATCGATGTCCTCATGGGTATGTCCTATAGGGAGAAATCTGACCTCGACATCGAGGAAAACACCTTTGTATAGAAGGAGAGATAAATATTGCAACACATACTTGTACAAAAAAAACATGATTTTGTGAATTTGTAAATGTAACATTAGTTCCATATAAGGTTCAATATTTTTTAAACATAATTATGGATGGAAGTACCTATTCTTATTGTCCCCACAATAGTTGTCTGGTTGAAGGTATAGCCTAGAAGGAAATTTCTTGAAGGCACCAATTGATTGTTCTTCTTCTCTATCTTTCTTGCATTCAAGGTAGCAGTTGTTAAACAAAAGTGCATCATGCAATGGATATTTTGAATTTCTAAGTTTATATAGTAAAGATCCATAAGTATCTAGCATTATTGTTTCCATATCCCTGAAGCGCTTGTTTAATGAGGTGATGGTAAAGTTAGACACTCCAAGAACGTATGGTAAAAAAATGCCCATATTTTCCTGCACTATGACCATGTGTTATAATCCCTACCATTGACAACTAAAATATTTCTATTGATAACTGCTTTGATTATTATCATTATCCTCAGCACAAATTTTTTTTGACATTCCACCTTGTCATGAATGACACTGAGGCATTCTTTACAATATTGCTTTGATAGTCATTTATGTGTGTAATACATTTATCTTACAAAAATTATTTGATTTGAGTGCATCATGAATTCTTGATCGATATGTTCTTCTTGATCTCTAGAAAGGAACCCAAAGAATTTACGTTGAGTCAACAAGATGCATGTTCTTTACATAGCAAATTTATCAGATGTAGCAACGGTCACATCATGAAAATTATTTATCCACATGTTATTTAATTTTGGTTAGGATATTGGCTCATATTTCGTATCTACTAATTGTGCATTGATGTGGTACCTCATAAATTCTTGAGTGAAAGATGTTGGAAGATGTCAAACATTTTCTTGTGAGCCATCTATATCTACCTAGCATGTTAGTCATGGAAAAACATCTACAAAATCATCCACCAATTGGTCAAACAAATCTTTAGCTGCCATTGTCTTCTTATGTGGATTTTGTCAAAATCTCCCTACATGGAATGCATTTTATCCCCCATTTTTGTGACAATTTTGAATGTCAAAAAATCTACTTCTCTTCAATCCATATATTTTAAGCCAAACTTCCAAATTGATCTTTGTACCCTAAAATTCAATGTTAGTTTTGTTTTTATTTTTCTTTAATAAACTAGCAAAAAGGGCATCCAAGACATGTTTCCTCCTATCTATTGTGGTGGAATCAAGAAAATTTATCTTTACAGATTTTAGAATCTCAAATGGTAATCCTAACTAAAAATATTTTTTGGTGCAACATTTATCTACATACATTGTTGAAATCTCAATGTCTATGCTTTCATCAAAATCCACTTGGCTAAGTGAAGTGTTTGGCTGACTTCTTTTTTGACCCAAGTATTTGTAGGCATGAGGTAATTTTTTTGGATGCCTATGCACTAGGAATTTCAGGTAATGAGTGACTTCATTATCCATTATGTCCCAAACATTTCAAATTTATTTCTCCTATGGTGTCATGTATGGTGAATTGATTGCTCTACAAGTCTCCATGTCCACTATTTTTTTGGAATGCCATCTAACGATAGATGTTTCATTTACCTCTGTACTGCAAGTCTCACAATGTTGTATAACATGCCTTATGTAAATTCCCAATTAATTTTCTAACATTGGGGCAGGAATGCAACCAAAAATCTCCCCTGATTATGCAAATTCAACAAAAGCAAAATTTTCATCATTTGTAAGAATTGTATATTTGTACAACAAATATACTCTTTTCCCAAGAAAAGCTTTTTTAGGATTTGAAATGTGGTAGGATCATCAATATATCAAACAAATGAATCCAAGCAAGCATTTTCTTGTTGTAATGATTGTATATGCAGAATTGAACTCACATTATTTTTTCTTTGTTCCATGTTATTGGCTATATAAAACTTGTCTTTGACATGTTGTATCATTCTTGTGCTCTATCTAATAAAACTATCAACTACATCCCCCAAATTATCCACAAAAGATGCATGAAATGGAAGCAGTAGAGTCGAATCAAAAGATTTAGTCACATTAACACTTACACATTCAAAATGTATTTACTCATTGGGCATGTGGAAGTGAGATTTATGGGTTCCATAGATTCAATATCTGGACTTGCAACTTTGTGTATTCTTCCTTCACCAATGACCTTACCATTATTTATGAGAGAAACATAGTCTCCACATTGAAAAGCCATTGATGTATGATTTTTTAGCCTAGACATTTGCAAAAGACATGAGAAGAGTTGTTAATTAGGTTATTTATAAAATCAGTCCAATTTATACCTATATGAAGGAGATAAAGCTATGTTTATATCATAACATAAGCATGGAGATATGTTAAAATGTAAAAATGTTGAAAAGGTAATGTACAAAATTGTTTTTAATGACATGGTTTATGTCAATCCAAAAAAATAATAGCTTTTAATATTATATCCTACATACTTCAATTCTTACTTAATCCTAATTTGAACGTATCTCCTAGGAGATAAATTTCAATCATGCATCAGAGCAGAATAGCCGCGTAGAGAAAAATAGCTAATTAAGTCAGTATTCAACCATGTATTTTATTATAATACAAAATGATATTGAGAAATGGGGGTTTTGAGAAAAATTATGTAAAATTATTAGATTCTTATATTTTGGGATCCTGTCTGTGATTTGAACCTCTGTTGTGGGCCCAAAAGTTTGAAGGTATCGCTTAGGAGATACCTTTGAAACATGCATATGGTTACCCTTGAAGGTTTAAAAGTAGTATTAGGTGATACCTTAAATTACCTTGTAATACCTTCAAGCATACCTGTGACATTAGGCTTAAGGCTTCAATTTTCAATAGTCAAGGACATGTGGCATGCACCCACATACCCACGACATTTTAACACTTGAAAAATATTTCAAGTTCACCAGGTGAGCGACTCTCCATGATTATGCCAATTGTCTCCATCCCATTTACCTAGAGACTGATATATTGAACTTAATGTATGAAATCTTAGGGATGTGTAAGAATCACTGTGGTGATGTGTGTCTCCCTCTGAAATGCCTTTGGAATTCTTGTTAAAAATGGGGCCCACTTCCCTTGGCCGATGGTACACCTTTTCTTTAAAGAAGAACTCTCTTCTTTCTTGAGGAGCATCGTGATGATATGTGTCTTCAGAAGAAGGGACCAAGACTTCAGGTTCATATCCATGCTCACCTGTGCACTCAATCACTATGAGTCCATGATGTACCCAAGTGTTGCCTTCAAGTTTGCAGTCATGTTTTTTATTCTCTCCCAATAGGATACATACAATTGTTACACCATGGGGACTCACATATGTTAAATTTTACGATAACCCCTACCCATCAAGACTTTTTTTTGTGATGATTTTTAAATCAATGTCCAATAAAGTGGTGGTGACAAGACATATATGGTAAAAGGACCGCTAACAGTCATGCAAGACCATTAATGACATGGCATTTTGAAATATTTCATCTTGTTTGAGGAAAATTAAGTTGGGATTAATCACATGGATTCCAACACACGCTATGGGTTATTTTAAATATTTTCAAGACAAAAAAGTTCACTAACAATGCCAAAATATTAAAGATGAGGAAGAGCACTCATGCGCAGGTAGTCAATATATTTAAAGAGGTTGGCAAGATAAAATTGGATGCCAAAAGACATAAAATGAAGGGGAGGAACAACACAAAAACATTACAAACTTTGGTGACCAAGATTATTCTACTATCTTCTCTCAATATAATCCCATGCAAAAAAAATGAGACCTAGATTTTGGTAGAACAAAGCAATCAAACAGTGCAGATTATAGGTTTAGTCATGGATAGGAGCAAGTTATTGATCCCACTCATAGATACAGAGAAGGCAAAAATGGGGATTGGGATAGGTTTTCAACAAACCAAATTCAATGACCTAAATCCCTTTGACTTTGTGGAAATGGCTGAAGTTACTCTATTCACCCTATCAACACAACCAGGTGCACAAGCAAGTGCTTACACTTCAACATCCACTTCAGGGTTCCGATGCAGAGAGACTAATCAAGTTACCTACATTCAAGTAACTAGATGAGGTCATGCATACTGTGTTAAGCAAATACAACCAAGGGGCTATTCATTTGTCTAGATATGTCACCATTTGGATCAATTCACAGACCATGGTGAGAGTTACAGGCTTCCTAAATCATGGAAAATCCTTAATGCCATACAATTCCACCTCACCGCTAATACATCCATATATTCAAGAGAAGTTTCCCATTATCATAGGTAGAGGAACCCCAATTGACTACATTGAGGATATTACAATGTGCATTCTGGTAGAGTGTATTACAAAGAGGTTTTGGTAGACAACAACGCAGGCTAAGCAGGAAATAAAAGGAGTAATTAACATTGTGTATTACATGATACACATAAATGAAAACTTCAATTGGATTAATTTTCTCACATCCGATGTTGCCACTAATATTGAAAAGATACTTTCAGGTAGCTCATAAAAATTTCAATATCATTTTGTGGTTTTATTGATATGCTTCACCCAATGGAAGTCCCCATTAGGCCAAGTTAATGTTACTACAGACTTTTGGCCTACTACTGCCCTCATAAACATCACTTGGACTAATATAGGGAAATATTATGATCAATTAGGGTATTTTAACACCTGGTGGCTTGAGGCTCTAGATTGTATCATGTCGTACCCTTGAATTCCATAGCATGTCATGTAATATTTGGGGTAGCATGCATCGATAACCAAGTTCTACAATGGTATTCAAATCAAGGTGCATGAGTTAGTTATGCCAATTATGACTCTAATGCCCTTTTTCATCACAATGCTTAAATCACAAGATGAAGTATGGAGGTAGAGAGCCCTAGTCACACAATAATGTTGACAAGAGTAAGAACAACTATAGATAGTTTCACAACCATAGGTCTCACCACAATAATCCATAGCTCCTTCATAGCAAAAAAAATACAAACAAAAGGGACTTGCATAGAGAGCCTCACCACCACTAGCCACAAAAAAAAAAAGGTAAATCAAGTCTTGCTTGGACAACCCACATGTGCCAAGGATAGTTTGGGAGTATGATCTCATAATGTTGTGGATTGATGAACAGGAATTTCTTCAATGCATGATCGAAGACATCGGTCAATAGGTCTACGATAAGGAGGAGGAGGAGTTCTTTTTCTAAAAAGTAGTGTGTACTTTCCTTGTGTGGAATAAGGTAAAAATTGACCATTTGGTCGACATTATGTAACCCCTTTCCTCTATTACTTTAGATATTATAGATCATGAAGAAAATCAGTGCAAGCTTGCAGTAAAAATTTTCCAAAAAGATCTAGAAGTTGGTTCATCATTTGCACAATTTTTAGATCTACCAAAGGAAGGGAACCCAATACAGCCATTGATGCGTAAAAACTATAGTCATCATTAGGCAAGGAATTCAACCACCATACTCAAATGTTTTGGATCTTTTGGAGAGCCAACCATAACAAGTATTTTCCACAAGGATACACTTGTCATGGTTATCGAATCCAAATATTCAAATCACTCACAATATAAATTGGAAAAGGATGATGTATGTGTAATGGAGGGATCCCCAAATACCACTATCTAAATTAGATCCACCATGTTTTTTTCCACTTCCATAGAGATTTATTTGGAAGTTTTGTAGCTACCATTGTCTAAGGAAGTTGAAGGAGTAGATACATTTAAAAATCCATTACGCAAAAAACTTTAGACTTGGAACATATTATTTTTTGACTATACAAGGAGAAAGCAGAAGCACAAAATAAAATTACTAATGCTAGGAAACTCATCAATTCCTCTTATCTTAATCTAGTTGTGCAAGTCATTGGTGATCAAGTAATTTCCAGGATAAATAACTCACTGTGTTGTTAACTCAACTAACAAAGGATTGGGTGAGCACACATAAACTGTGCACCCAAGGGTAGGCTATTGAAACTAAGATGAGAGGCATTTTCAAACTTTTATAGGAATATGTATAGGTCTTAGATACTACTGCACATTAGGCTAAGCAGATTGTACAAGGAATGCTTAATTGGAGGTATAACCTTGAAAAATCTTCGGATTTTACTAAACTAGAGTTTGTAATGGTAGATAAAGCTAAATTTGTATTGAATGATCAAATGGATACTGGGGAAACACTAAATGATGCATTTCAATAGTTTTTAGAAGCCAAGGATACTATGATGAAAAATATCTAGGTCTGGCAAAATGAGATAATGCACAAAAAAATTGTGGCAATTCAAGCCTAAAGAATTGTCGACAGGTTGGATGATATTGTGCTATATATCTAGCTTAAGCTATCAAATGCCAGAGACTTCCTTATCATCGTAGAAGAAGTAGATGTGCACAATTTGATGGCCATTCAGATTCCACTATGCATTTTGCTTACCATGGTGTGGGAAGTACTTGATAATTATAAAATGCTCCAGTGTGAACTCTCATAGGTTGAACCAGCTATTATGCATATCATATATGAACCTAAGTTCATTCCATCATAAGATTTCTAAGCAATTTTTCAAAAAAGAAAGCTAGATATAAAAGCATAGTTTGGGTAGCCATAACCTAGTTGGCCAAGAAAGTGTTGTATGTAGAGCAGGGCCTCATATTTTATCTTGGGACAAACAATATTTTAAGTTAGAGAAAGTGTTAGATGTAGAGTAGGGCCTCGTAAATTTGTAAGTGTATAATTTATGGACACATGTGCACAGGGTATCATTTTATCATCTATATGATATTTTGGATGTCTTTGGCCTTGTTAGCCAAGCGATAGATATAAGAATGCCATCAATCTTTTATTTTTGTATGGCTAAAAGCTTCTAATGTAATATTTTTTTGATGTGTGATATATATTAATAGACTATCTTTGTTATTTTTTTCCTAAGATTCTTTTACTTATGCATAGTGTGCATTGTTTACTCTATTTTGATTTAGCTTGTTGTATCTTGTATTATGTTGTTTATGATCCAAAATTATTAATTCCATGTTTTTTATCTCTATATTTTTTGTAGTATATAAAATTAAAGATTTTGTAAATTCACTCATGGTATTATTATTCTTTTTTGCTTCTTGTTGTGCAATCTATACTTATAATTTCCATGTTCTAGCATATTTCTAGGAAAATCTACTAACATTTATTCAACATGCACATGATTGGAATTTTATTCCAAGTTATCTCTGAGGAGATACCTTGAAGGTATTTTTATCAATTTTGAGTGTACCCTAATGCATGTCTTTAAGGTATAGGGTATCTTGTAGGAGAGCCTTTCAAACATGTGTTTATAGTACTTTCAATGGGTATCTTATTAGATACGTTGAAAATGCACATGATTGGAATTGTCTTTCAAGATATCTTTTATGAGATACTTTGGATGGCTTGTAATACCTTCAATGGTTCCTTTATGTATAAATGTATCTCTTAGTAGATACCTTCAAGGTAGCCATGAATTACTACAATGCCCTTCAATGTATATTGTTTGGGATACATAGTTACTTAGTTTCCCTTTTAAATGCATGATTCCCTTTCTTTGTTGTTTGTTAACCATTTTGTTGTTGTTGTTTCCCAAAAAAAAGTGCCACTGGCATAATTTGTCATCGTTACATGCGAGGTGTCCACACCTTGGCCCTCCTTAACTTTAAATTGTCTACTGATAGATAGTTATTTACCCCACTCCCTTTGTAATTAATGTGCAAGTGCTCCATATTGCACAATCCCCCATAAGTATCACCAAAAATATCTTGTGAGACACTACTCAAGTGTGTGTGTCACATTTAGCATTTATGAGCACCCAATTTCAAAAAAAAATTGTGATGATCACATTTAACAAGCATTTATCTCAAAAACTATTTTGTCGAGCTTTTTGTTTTGGCCACTTTCCCTGAAAGAAATGTGTCTTTGTCTTAGAGAATTTTGTCTGCAGGTTATTGTTTTTATAAAAAAAATATTAATTTTAAACAAACTTGCATATAAAGTCTCCTACCATCCTATGTATCAAAAAGCTTTAGCTACCATCTATAAAGAGAATTATGAGTAAAACATCGACCAAACTAGAGCTGAATTGATTGCACAACATACATAGCACATAGAAGAACATTGTAAGCATCATAGGGCATATACATTACAATGGCATCTTCATCTAGGACATTTAGAGGGGTAAATCAACCATCCCCTTATTTAATTAAATATTCTATAGAGTTCATGGGCATAATGTTTGATGCCACCATATTTAAGGACATGTACAATAACTATTCATAATTATGGGACATCATCGATTTGATGAACATATTTTCATTAGGAGATGATATGACACTCACTGATAAACAATTCATCAAGGAACTGATATATTTCAAATGTCACAGGTTACATTTTACTACTACTAAACTAGAGGTGATGTCGTGCATCAACCTTTTAAGAGATTTTTTATTTATTGGGAAGGATATCATAGGATGCTTTCCTTCATCACTACAAAAATAACACAGTTTTTGTATGCATCTCAGGACCTAACTTCAAAAAGGATTTATCTTTTTTCACACCCAATGCTTATTTCAATAAACATACATTGGTACACTTTAGTGCAAAAATCTCAATCGAGATGGCACTCTCGTCATGGTTGCTCCCAGACAAAACCATTACATGGAAGGGGAAGAAACTAAAGGGAGTGGTTCCTATTGACAAATTCAGAATGGGCATACCCATTGGCATGGCACTCCTCAATCGCCTCTATAGTATGTCAAGTATCTATTTTATCAATTGAGACTAGGTGACATTATTGTATATGATGCTCACCCATCATGTTGTGTATGCATTGGGCGAGATAATCAACTTTCACCTTACAGAGAAGATAATCAACAAAGATAATCATCCCATGCCTTTGATTAGTTTTTATATGATGTCCTATTTACTTGATGCAATCATGGGAACCTGTTACATAAACCTTGGAGAATTTTGGACTCTAGCCACAGACTATGAGAAGAATAGAATCTGTGACCATTATCAGTTTATGCATATATACGCCTATACCAAGCATATGGTTAGGATATTTGAATATGTCTATCCACAAGTTTGGAAAGACATTCATGGCTCACCCATGCCTAGGATTATGATAAATATTGAAAAAAACTTGGCAAGAAAAGGGGATTGTTTACTCTACCCAAATTTCATAGTAATCATGATTTGGGGGAATAAATTTAATCTTGTGTCTTCCAAAGTTTGTGCCAGACAAGCTAGTTGAATAAGAAATCATCTTTCATCTTTGGTGGAGTATTGAAGAGGACCTATCAAAGTAGAATAAAGCCTTGTATTTTATCTAATTTATAACATTTGGCAGAATTTTTTATACCATGAGGAAGAATTTTACATAGGTGGGAGAAAGGTGCAAAAGTTATCCTTTTCCTATGCTTCCACACAGAGATTAAGATCCACATGGGAAGATTCAAAATCACATACAGTGATTCAACATCCCTTACAACCATGTTCTCTATCCATATTATTATTTTTTTCTTAATATAAAGTCTAATGAGGATGTTTTGGAGAGGTCTAGGGTCATTAGACTAAATGAAGATCATTTACGAATAATCCAAGATGACCCCGTAGTCACTACTAGAGAATTAGACAGTAGGAAGGCTCTATACAAGGAATGGGAGCATTATAAATTCTAGAGAGGATAGTATAAGAAGCAATCTAAAGACCAAAAAACTTCTTCCTCCCAAGAACTCCCTTTGAAACTGAAGCTGAAAGCCATGAAGAGAGAGTTTGGGTTGCTTGAACCAAGAACAAGTAGGGGATCCCATCAGTTTGGATTTTGATGAGGAAGAGCAAACACAAGAACAACTAACTATGAGCACCATTCAAGTATCTATAGCTATGACCCATGTATAGATTACTTCATCTATTGGGATATCAACATTAGAAGTAGTGGCATCAACATCACAAGGCCCCTCCACACAACTAAAGACCCCACTACTTTATAAGAGAAAGCCAAAGACTCCTACAGGTATTCCTATACTACAAACATCACAAGGCTTGCCTAATGCTTTACAACAAGAAGAGAGGGTGATAATCAAGGACATTAAGGATGATTCTGATGATGAAGTAGAGTTGGAAGAAACTAAGTCCATGATCCTCTAGATAGGATCCATAGCACCAACTTCTCTAGACAATCAACCTTTTATAAGTTTTCCTTTATCATATGTACCCATTTTCATCCATGTTTCAATGTCTTCTATGTTGGGATCACCAAGGGTTGAAGTACTTACTTCTACCTTCATTACTAATACTAAAATTGATCCACTCCCCACTTCTATTACCACCTCCATCCCACTCACCATGCCAATCCCCTATATCCCTACTGGCACTTCCACTATTAGAGCCTTAAATAAAAAGAAGGTGTCTAGGAAGGTGATGACTATATTAGCCACCTCGCAACTCCATGTCCAATCCACACATATTTTTATTCCCATCCCTTCCACTACCTCATCCCAAGATACCATGTTGACAAGTTCCATCAGGGAAGGAAGGCCAAGCCAAAATTAATTATAGTCCATCCACTCCCTCAATTTTGAGGAGTGGATTGGTCCAAAATCATCTGGCCTTCCCTACTCGACATCCATGTCAAGGCCTAGATGAAATAGCCAACTCAAGAGGAGACTAAGGCATAGGTTATGGTAACAAATTTTGATGCGTCATAATTAGACATCCCCCCATGGGTAATGGATTTAAGAAGCAAAGCATCTCAAATGCCTAGCTTCAAGATCATTGAGCTTCCCTCTGTTTCCATAATCTTTGATCCACCATCTAGTAGTATATAGAGGATGAGAAAAAGGAAGGTGGAGGATGATAAAGGTACCAAAATCATTATTGAATAAAGTCATGAAGTGTTCTCCCTCACTAATAATTAGAATAGACAACCAAGAGACTCCTCGTACATTGAAAATATGGTAGACCTTGCCTAGGCTCATAAAGATGTCATTTTTGCTATCCATGAGGGCATAGAGATGGCTCGACAGGAGCTAGAGGCCTAAGTTGAGAAATTGAAGGGGTAGGGGAAAATAGTTCATATTCATGTGGGTATAGAAACAGAAGTACAAGAGATAGCCTCTAGATTTTACAATTCATTGGAAGCAATGGAGTTTATGAAGGTAGAAATGGCCCCCCATGTGAATAACACCAATAAGTTATACAATAATTTAATATAAGATAGTGCCAAATTGAAAATACTTGTGGCATACATAGGTAACAAGTTATATAGTCATTTGGGTTTAATGACGACACTAGAGGCATATAATTCCTTAAATTTGGTAATTATAAGGTAGGAAGAGGCCAAGGAATGGTTGTAATCAGTTAAGGCCTTGATCCCTAAGTACCAAGGTCATGAGGTACAAATTATCTAGATATTACACAATTTGAATCTATCTAAGGTAAAATAATCCATAGGAAAATATATCAATAGGATCAATTTTGATCAACTTGTAAAAGAAGAAATAGATAACTTCAAATTAAGCCTCCAGGACTTAACATTGGAGAAGATAGAGGCAGAGTTATGTGCTACAAGGAAAAAAGTCATTGAAGTTGATATATTCAATAATAGCTTTCATTTGACCAAGGGAGAACATGCAATAATCCTCACCCAGGCCAGTAGGATTTATCAACCACCACTGCTAGATTTGAATATTATTCGACAGTAGCATGCCACAACACATAAAGTATATCAAGATAATGAGGCTAATAAGAAACAACGTAGCGAGGTTTTGACATCCATAACTTTTTATTATACGACCTCAACTACCATGCCAACCAAAGTACATACAGTGGTTCATATGATGCAGCCTTGAGGCTATGATTTTTTGCATGTATGATTTTGTAATGGTCGATATATTTTTAGTTCGATCCTTTTTATTATAAAATTGACTTTATATTTTGTACACATGCACACATTGCATAGTTTTTAAAATTCAATTTATTTAATTGATAACTACATGTTCTCTTATATGACAATTACAGGTTGTCTCTTATACAGTTTTAGACCATAGTTAGAACTACATGTTCTAACTACTTCATGTAATCACTTTGCATGAACTGGGAGGATGAGGTGACCCCTTCTCCAAGTTTCTATATATAGATGTAACCTAACTTATATTTTTTTAATTTATTTTTGAATACAAGAAAAACATCAATTTTTATTTTCAGTGAAGTGTTTGAGTATTTCTTTCTAATTTTTGTGCAATTAGTTGTTATTTCCATGGTTTTGTGTTTCAATAATCTTTAGTGTGTAGTAGCTACAAATAGAAGCTTCATTATTTTGATCGATATGATAATCTATATATGTGAAATATTTATTTAAATATTGGTAAATGTGTTGATTAAGATAGTTGAGTTCAATTTGATTCATATTTATAGATGTGTATTAGTGATTTCATTAGTGCAATTTTTTGTGTGTGTGCAATAGTTGCATCAGATAATTCACAAGCTTGAGCTAGGTTTTTAGACATTCTGGCCCTATTATTATATTTTTGTCTTTAGTAATTTTGTTTGAATATTTTATATAATTAATTTTGGGCTTTGGAATTATTATTTGGGACTTTAGGTCTTCAAAAAAAATTGTTCAGAGTTTTTGCATCGAACATTTTGTGGAAGTAAATGTTTTGAATAACTTGTGAAAACAATAGTGGATTCTCCTTCAAGGTATTTATAGAAATACCTATTATATTTTACACAAAATCAAATATAAATATTCCATAGACTTAGTTAAAAAAATTTGCTACGGCTTAGTCATGTTTATTAACATGACCAAACCTTAGTCTAATGATCCATGTTTGGTCTGTTTTATGTCTGAGACCCCCCTTCGTCCTTTCTATCATTCATGTGGTCTAATCTTAATCTAAACACAAATTCATTTTTTTATATTTCCAACTATTGGGTTTTATATTTTATACTTTATATTTTTTGGGTTTTATGCAATTTGGGATTTTTTTTGGATTTTTTATCTACAGCATCTTTCTTGCAACAAATTGCCCAATACATTTTCCCTGTAGTAATTTTGCCAAAAGTACTCTTCAATATTTTTGAAAGTATCATTTAGGATTTTTGAAATTACCCAAAAAACCCTTAGACATTTTGTCTTAGGCATGTTTCCATTTTTAAAGGGACCTTCAAACTTTTATCATCGAATATTTTGTCCTATGCAAAAACCCTGAAACAATTCCCTACAACAATTTAGACTACAATATTTCCAAATGGAAATATGCCTTTATGCCCCTATATTCCTTGTTAGGGCCTTATAATACCTTCCATATTAATTTCACACGTCCTTTCAAAATATTTTATATAAACATGACACCTTTTTATTTGGCAAGAACCCTGATGCATATGATTGGAATTTGTTTTTAAGGTATCTCCTGGGAGATACCTTGAACATGCACACGATTGGAATTATCTTTGAAGGTATATCCTAGGAGATACCTTGAAGGTAATTTTAATACCTTCCAAGTTTCTTGAAATTTTCTTTTAAAATAATTTGATATAACCATGACAACTTTTTATTTGGCAAGAATCGTGATGCACACTATTGGAATTTTCTTTTGAGATCTCTTAGGAGATACCTTAAACATACACACAATTTGGAATTTATTTCAAGGTATCTCCATATAATTTCCTTTTAATACCTTCCATTTTGATTTCAAATGTCCTTGTAAAGGATTTGATATAACTGTGGCACTTTTTTATTTGGCAAGAATCCTGATGCACATGACTAGAATTTTCTTTCGAGATATCTCTGAGGAGATACCTTGAACATGCACACAATTAGAATTTTATTTCAAGGTATCTCCTAGGGTAAATAATGAAGGTCCTTGGAATACCTTCCATGTTTATTTTAAAGTTATTTATAAATGATTTTATATAACCATGACAACTTTTTATTTGGCAAGAACACTATTAGAATTTTCTTTCGAGATATCTCCTAGGAGATACCTTGAACATGCACATGATTAGAATTTTATTTCAAGGTATCTCCTAAGAGATACCTTGAATGTCCTTGAAATAAATTCCATATGTATTTCAAAGGTATTTGTAATGGATTTGATATAGCCATGACACCTTTTTATTTGACAAGAACCCTGATGCACACGATTAGAATTATTTTCAAGGTATCTCCTAGGATATACCTCCAAGGGCCTTGGAATACCTTCCATGTTGATTTCAAAGGCCCTTTAAAAGTAATTTATATAACCATGGTAAATTTTTATTTGGAAAGAACCCTGATGCACACTATTGGAATTTTCTTTCGAGATATATCCTAGCAGATACCTTGAACATGCACCTGATTGGAATTTTATATCAAGGTATCTCCTAGAAGATACATATAAGATCCTTATAATACCTTCCATTTTGATTGAAAATGTCCTTGCAATGGATTTGATATAACCATGGCACCTTTTTATTTGGTAAGAACCCTGATGCCAACTTTGATTTCCTGCAAGAACAATGCATGGCACTCCCACAACCAACCAAAATTAGATGGCCCCGTAAAAGAGCACACCAAAAATATAAATATTCCATGTGGAAATTTTTGTTATCAAACATGATGTCCTTTTCTTTTGAAAATAAACATTTCTTATAATCTTCTAACTGAACCTTGAGATCATTGGTAACTTTCTCATCATTTTTGGCATCTTTATTCAAAATACATATTTGATCTTCAAGTGCCTTGATCATAGGCTTCCACTATTGATTCTCTTTATTCAACTATTTATCCATCTTTTTACCTATTTATAATCTCCTTCAAGATGTTAAGCTTCCTCTAAAGAACTCACTCTGATACCAATTGTTAGAGGTATAATCACTTAGAGGGGGTAAATCAGTGAAACTAGATACTCCAACTTCAATTTCCAAACTCTTTAAAACTCTTAATTAAATATCACAATCTTTCATAAAGCATACACATCATTCATAGAAATGAACAAGAGAGACATTGCAAGATTAAGCACATAAAATTAGTTATACATGGGAAACCCCTTTGGGGAATAAAACCCACTGGAACCTACAATTAGACTACTATCTTATAATTAAAAAAAACAATTTAGACTAGATACAACTAATCAAGAAACTACCATCCCTTATTTAGTGAGACTACAATCCCACAAGGTGTTACTACACCTATCTAGTTGAGCAATCATAACAACTAAACTTTTAGCAAGTTTCACCTTGAAATGTGGCAATAACTACTTTAGATATTGAGTAACCACAATAACACCTATGAATAACTCCACCTTTGAATTGATGTCTTCAACACTTGTTGATGGAACTATGACTATCACTCTTCACCTTTAGTAATAACTCTGTCACCTAACACACCCTATTGGCTAAAGTACATTACATACTTAAACCAACACACAAAGATCAATTAGGACATGTTACATATCCCAACTAACCCCACTCCTCAACTCTACACACTTAATGCATCCAAAGCAACCTTTTGGATCACTCTTTAATCCTTAGTAACAACTCTATCACCAGATCAACAAAATGACCAAATGATCATACACATAGTCCAGACACTGATCTACCTCTTAGATCAACTACCAAGCTCACTTAGACATCATAAATCCTTCGCTCACATACAAAGAATCCAAACCATCCTTTTGGATGAACCTATAACTCTTTATTCATCCTCAACTTGCAAGAGCACTATTCTAACATCAAATAATCGTAGTCATCTTTGCTCACCTCTGCATATGCTCTATCAACTCCAACAGAGACATTGTACACAAGAACACTATGACCAAATACACATTTAAATTTTTAAGATTTATTCATACTAAATATGATTTGGTCCCACCTCCAAATGCCACACAGGTATCCTCATGGATTCTAGATCATGTTCTAATAGATAATTCATCATGAGACATCTAAACAACATCAAAACAAGCTCAAATATCCTTTGCAAGTCACTTATAGAATACAGTCGAACACACAGTAAAATTTGGATCTCAATATATTTTAATGTACAAACATTTAGATCATATAACTAGGTTTGATTAGAAGCACCATGGAGTTCTCTACAACTTTGTTTTTTACTCCATCAAAAAATTCATCCTGGATCAAAAGTTAAGGATGAAATATAAAGCAATCTATTTTCCCTTTATAAATTTGAATATTAAAAAATAAACTAGGGACTAATGTGATCACAACCATATGAAAAACTCCCCCAGACTCATCCATACATGGCAATGGTGACATCAACAAATTGCCTACTAAGATTTTCTACCACTAGACCAAAATGTCTTAATATAAACAATGATCAACCAGATGAAGTCCACTCACTTCCATACTCATTATGAGCACTATAGACACCCCATAGGTTATTTAAAACATGTCTATACCAAAAATATCATCCATCAAATGCCTCCCTTAGTCAAACACTAAAAAACCATGCAGGAATATTGAGGCTCATTGAATCACACTTTTTCATTGCCATTCTAGCAAACATGACGCCTCATCAACATCCTTTGTCACCTTAGATACATCATTGAAAAACCTCCAATAGTTTTCCTCTCATTTTTAAATATAAAATAGTTGTTACCAAAATTAATACAAGGAGCCAAAGAATTTGAAAGTTTGTCTATAGTGTTCTCTTGTATGTGTTATGTGATTTCTAATTCTCACGCTTTTAGATGGATAGTAGTTTCTTTTTTGAAAGATAGTTTGGTAATAACACATTAAGTTGTGGATTTTGGAGGATACCTCAATGAGCCAAAATTAAATATTCAATTCAATAAAATCTTCACCTACAGCTACTTAAGGGACTCAAAAAATATGTTAACAGTCAAGACATTGAAGTAATAAGGTCTTGCCTATTTACAGAGTTTATAGGATCTTGTTATGTTTGAAGAATCATTTAAGTTTCTTCCTTACTCTTTTCATCCAAACATATAATAGGTTTAGTAATTAATCATAAATTCATATATTTAGAGGAGCTAGCCTTACAACTAGAGGTTTGGTCTAGATACAGGCATCCCACGGCCTTAAATCATTC
This sequence comes from Torreya grandis, assembly GCA_037957365.1. Lineage (NCBI taxonomy): Eukaryota > Viridiplantae > Streptophyta > Pinopsida > Cupressales > Taxaceae > Torreya > Torreya grandis. The sequence goes on from JARHVA010004857.1 coordinate 736,625, forward strand.
CAATGTCTAGATATGAATCAGATATGAGTAGTCTAATTTCAACTAAGTGTTATCTAGGTTGCTAATAAAAATGAAAGGAGAATTGTTGTTCTTTGTTTTTTCAAGGGAACTTTCTTTTCTGCCCTACCTTACTCTCTCTTTTTGAACTTTTTTAACATGAATCACTTTAGATTAATGCTCGTTGTGTATATCCATTTGTTTATTTAAGATTTTGAGCTTCTATTGGCAAATTTAAAGAAAATTACATCATAAAAAAATTAGGTAGATTGTGTCACTACCATATTCCTATTTTCCCTATAGTAGTATCTACTTGTAGACTAGAAGGTGGTAAGTTGTCACCACATAATATCTCTAGCAAAATTGAGTGAATCCTCAAGGTGTCACTACCATATTCTTGGTGTCCCTATAATCAAAGAAATGTTATTATATTATTTTCATTACATCCATGACACAGACACACATCAACAATATAGGAAGACCTAAAAATGAATCTGAATATTCTCAACCTATTATTTTATGTCATGCATTTTCAGGTATTAGTTCTCCTCCAAATATTAAGGTGGTAGGTTTCCTCAAGAAATAAAAGTCGATTATAATTATTTACTCTCGATTATAATTATTTACTCTTGGAGTACACATAAATTCATCAATCATAAGTTAGCTACACAATTGGACTATTTCATTTACCCAACTCCAAAATTTTAAATCCTAATTACAGGTGGGGGTATAATCAATTGTTATGGTAAATGCCATAGCATAAAGCTATGGGAGACTACCTATTATATTATCTTATGTTTTCTATTTACATGAATGGGACTAACATTTTTTTTGGATTGTAATAGCTCACCACTTTATGCACAATTGAGATGAATTTTGAGTAACTATTCATGTTCATTCATTTATAAGGACATTTGAACTGCATGGTTTATTGGCTAAATCTATGCAACTGGTCATTTTTCACCAGATGATGAAGATGATCAAAAAAGGTCCAAAGTAATTATTGTGCAACTAATTTCCATAGAATTTAAACCAAACAAGGATTCTACCCTTATTGTATTACAACTAGTGGAGTCTACCCATTTTTGTCTTATATACCCACTTGACTCCTTTGACCTCTTTTCCTTTTGAAATGGGCTTTACAATAGGGTTCGTTGTTGCCTAGGCCAACCCAGTTTCTCGCTGAGCTTGACACACATTCTTAAAAATTGTACTATTTTTTATTAAAATTTGATTAAAGTATATACAAGCAGAGCATTTGGAATTATATTTATTGTATTGTTTTATAAAATTTTAGTGTTACAATTTTAAAACCCTATTTTCTTGAACAATGATCATATGCATGCTCCTTCAGTAGAACGCTTGCTGACATCACAACTGGGTACGCTCCAGCAAGACAAAAAATATTACAATAATTCACGTAGACTATCTAAATTTTAGTGATTTCATAACATATTAAGGAACTAAAAATGGATAAAAGGGCCAAGTCAACACAAATTAATCACACATTTTAGATAGAGTAAAAAAATATTGAACACTATTAAGATTAAATTCTTGAAAATAAGAATTTTCACACATTTTAGATAGATTAAAAAAATATATTAAACATTATTAAGATTAAATACCTAAAAATAAAGATCTACAAAAATGACAGTAACAAATATGGTCAACATTTTAGACACTCTACAACCTGCTATGTTCTAATCTATCAACACTCTACAATGTATGTTCAGAAAAAGCTAAAAATATGTAGGAATAGGAATATATATCTAGTCAGACATGTTCAACAGTTTTTGTTCCTCTTAAAAAAGTGTGAAAATTATACGAACCCTATTTTGTAAAGTAAATTTGAATTTTAAATTTGTTGGGGACTCCCGCCTATTTCTGAATGTAAATGCATCTCGGGAGTAATCAAGTCAAATTCAAGGCAAGTGATATATTTAATATATTAAAATGATATTTATATATATTATATTAAAATATATAATATGTATTTAAAATATATATTATATAATGTAATATAATAGTACAATATTATATATTATATAATATATTTTAATATTATTACTATATAATATATATGTTAATATAGTTTATAAATCAAATTATTATTATATATTTCAATATAATATATTTAATATAAAATATATAATATTATAATAATACTCAGTTTAATATATATATATATATATACACACACACATTCACACGTACACACACATATCAAGACATATAATGTATGTATATATGTATTGGTGAAAGGGGTTATGTAAAATGAAATAGTGTAAAATTATAATTGATAGTTAAACCTAGTAATTCCAAACCCTTGACAATGTCAAAATATTAATTAAATTCATCTTTAAAGATAATTATGGGTGTAGATAGATCAAATATAAATCACCATGCAATGATTTAGTCTATGATGGCTTGAATTCTATGTGTAAAGAGAGAGCCTTTTAGCATGTAATCTCTACGTCAAAATTGTAACTCCCTTGGTTTTGATCAAGGTGCATCTATATTCACTGGATAAGGAGATCAACTATGGTAAATCATATTTTGTCTTGGTGATTACAATGGAGAATTTGCTTTTATTACAATGGCACTAAGAAAATTAAAAATGACCAAGAGGAATTTTGGGTTTAGAAATTGGATAAAAAATTAAGGTGGACATATATGTTCCAAAGACACCATCTTTTCCATTCATAGATCATAGAGCACCATAATTGGTTTACATCAAATCCAATTAGAAACATCACCATAATTGATTTACATCAAATCCTTCTCTTCATCTAATTTAAGTTCTAGTGCATAGAACACCACAGGGTCTACATTAGTGTGGTCAAGTAGCAGTGTTAGTTGGACCATCTCCATGTCCACTCTCATAAGCATCATTATAATAAAATTGGCTTGTATATTACATGAGGGTGTCAATAAGGGCATTAAGTGCTTGTAAACTATCAATCTCTACAACATCTTTCATTGTATGTTATTTGGTAAAGATTCTCATAGGTTGATTAGGCACATGATATGCACCCAACCTATCTTGTCAAAAGCCTTTTTATTGGCCCTAAAAACTCTTAATAATAAAATTAATAAATAATTTCATTCATGATATTAAGTTTGCATTAAATTTTCCTCATAAAATATGAAGGAACCTCATTGTTCATAACCATCCACCAATAGTCTCAAAAAAAATCTCATCAATGAATAGTGGCAATAGTGGATTGGAAAATGTTTGAATTACATTAGAAGTGGCACATTAGTTTTTGGATTACTGAATAAAGAAAAAAAATCTTTTTTAATTTTTTATCTCTTAAACTAATGGCTAACAATTTGATATCATCAAATTGTAGGAATTACATCTTTCTATATATTAAGATTCCCATCTATCAATTTCACATGTTACTATTTAATCAAATTTACATACGTAAGGTAGGGGTCTCGTGATGGATGATTACTGATTATTTTTTAGGGTGTGATACTAAGAAATTGTAGGATTATTTTACCTAATTTTTAGTCCTACATTTTTTTAAAAATTTTGCAATATACGTTGCTCAGAAAAATTATGAGTATTTTACTTTAAAAAAAGTTATTTGAAAATTAATAAATATGATTGGATACAAAACTATAGTTGAAAATAGTGAGTTCATATTATATGAAATAAAGAGTTTCTAACAATATATTACAAAAACTATAGCTCTCTTCAAGGTTCAACAACCTCTATGGGAAGCTTTACAGATGTGGGATCGAATGCGATCTGTAAAGCAACCTCTAGGATTTTAGAAGTTGACTCTTCGTTCAATTTTTGGGGTGAAAAGAGATAGAAGAAAGGAAAAAAAATAACATGGATAGTAAATCTAATATAAGATGATGCACTGAGAGATTTGAAATATTAACTTATAATTACATAAAATAGATTAGATCCTAAAACATCAAAGACCATAAAGGAGCATAAAGCATAAACTACAATCTATTATGCGAGCAAAGACCAAAACTATAGAATCAGAAGAAAAGAAATAGTAGATAGAGGTAATTTTCCACTCTAAATAACATATAACATCACATCCTCTTAGATGGAGAATAAAATATATAAGGTCGTAAGGGCACATACAAAGCATCCAATCATATTCATGAGGTGCACATGCTAAGGTTACAGAATGAAAAAGTTTGCTAACCGTCACTACTCCTAATCTATTACAATGGTTGGTTATCATTTGTTTGTATTCTTATTTTATAAATAGGTGCATCGAATACATGCAGCTTAGTAACTATGCATTACAAAAAAATGTGAATAAGGTCACAGTATACACCAGTCAAAAATGCCAACCAGTCTTATCTATGAAAATTGGTGAATACATCTCCAACTCAATTTGTAGGACCTGCAGTCAGACTTTAAAATTGAATTTAGTAATAAAATTATCATTCTATTCTTATAAACTACAATAATAAATCAATTTATTTTATTGGAGAAATAAACTCACCAGAACAGATATTCATTGGTGTTTTATCTTAATTTGAATATGTTCAATAGAAGAATTACATATCACTAATTTAAATTGCAGCTCAAAAATCTTGATGGTTAACTAAAATTAAACCTACAATTTACTCGAAACCCATGACATTGTTGTCAAAATAAGTTCATCTTAAAAATAATTGTGGGTGCAAACTTATTGAGATCTGAATCACCATGAAATGTTTTAGCTTACAATGGCTTGCATTCTTCATGTAAAGAGATAACCTCTTAGCACAATCACTATGTCAAAATTGCAACACACTTGGTTTTGACCAAGGGGCATCTATATTTTCTATATAAGGAGCACCACAGTTGTGGGTGATCAGGTTTTGTCTTGGTGATTGCAATGAAGAAATTACTTATATTACAATGATGCTAAAAAATTTAGAAGCGACCAAGAAGAATTTCAAGTTTAGAAATACAAATTGAAGTGGACATATATGTTCGAAAGACACCATCTATTCTAATGTGTATACCTACTATTATATCACCACCACTTGTTTTTCCTAATAATTAATAATGTTACATCTTCAAAAAAATGTAGATGAAACTCTACTTATTATGCATTAAAGAGCCTAATAATTATTTTTAAATCATTACCAATCAGTTCTAAAGTTCCATGATGATAATTTTACTTCTATTTCCATAGTTTAACTTCTCTAATTTTCATTGTACTATAGTTTTGTAGTAGATTATTGAACATTTTCTAATTCTGATGATCCCCTAGATGTGATCCAAAACCTATGGTAGGAGACCCATCAAGTGTAATTTGTTGCGATGAGTTTGTTACTATTTTATTAAAATTAAATTCCCTAAATTATACAAATCTACATTTAGATACAATATATAAATGGATTCAAATTTTATTAATATATAAATACTATATAGTAGTGTTCTAAGGTAGACTACTTAATATGCCCTCACATAACCATAATTTAGATAAACCCAAAAAATCATTTCCCAAGAGGTCTTTGAGTTACTAAGTATGATTTTGTGTCACTTATTTTAATTACCATTTTGAAGTCGAATTCATCTCTAATTATTATTTTGTAAGTTTAAGAAAGTCGACTTGCCCTTACAGGTATTTGAATTGGTGAATTAAATTATCTCAAAGGTATTCCTTGCGGGGGCTAAAAATGAAGGAGTCAAATCCCTATTAGACAATTTGTTTATGTTACATCATCAAAAAATGTGGAAGAAACTCCACTTATTATGAAGAGCTTATTATTTCTAAATCATTAGCACAATCTCTAGGTCAAAATTGCAACTCCCTTGGTTTTGATCGGGGGCATCTGTATTTGTTGGATAAAGAGCACCACAATTGTGGGTGATTAGGTTTTGTCTTGGTGATTGTAATGAAAAAATTGTTTTTGTTACAATGGCACTAAAAAAATTAGAAGTGACCAAAGAAGAATTTTGGGTTTAGAAATATGATAAAAATTTGAAGTGGATATATATGTTCGAAAGACACTATCTATTCCAATGTGTATGCCTATTATTATACCACCACCACTTTTTTCTCTTAATAATTAATAATTTTACATCTTCAAAAAAATGTGGATGAAACTCCACTTATTATGTATTGAAGAGCCTAATAATTATTTCTAAATCATTACCATTGGTTCTAAAGTTCCATGATGATAATTTTATTTCTATTTCCATATTTGAATTTCTATAATTTTCATTGTACTATGGTCTTGTAGCGGATTATTAAATATTTTATAATTCTGATGATCCTCTGAATGTGATCCAAAACTCATGGTAGGAGATCCATCAAGTGTAATTTATTGTGACAAGTCTGTTGTTATTTTATTGGAATGAAATTCCCTAAATTATACAAATCTATATTTAGATACAATCTATAAATGGATTCAAAGTCTATTAATATAGAAATACTATATAGTAGTGTTTTGAGGTAGACTATTTAATATGCCCTCACATAACCATAATTTAGATAAGTACACAAAATCCTTTCCCAAGAGGTCTTTGAGTTACTAGATATGATTTTGTGTCACATATTTTAATTACCATTTTGGGGTCAAGTTCATCTCCAAATATTAGTTTGTAAGTTCAATAAAGGTGAATCACCCTCATAGGTATTTGAATTGGTGAATTAAATTATATCAAAGGTATTCCTGGGGTGGCTAAAAATTAAGAAGCCAAATCCCTATTAGACAATTTGTTTATGTTACATCTTCAAAAAATGTAGATGAAACTCCACTTATTATGCAAGAGCTTATTATTTATAAATCATTAGCACAATCTCTACGTCAAAATTGTAACTCCCTTGGTTTTGATCAGGTGTATCTATATTCACTGGATAAAAAGTGTCATAGTTGTGGGTGATTAATTTTTGTCTTAGTGAATGTAATAGAGAAATTGATTTTGTTATAATGGCACTAAAAATAATAGAAGTGACCAAGAAGAATTTCAAGTTTAGAAATATGAAAAAAAATTGAAGTGGACATATATGTTTGAAAGACACCATCTATTCCAATGTATATGCCTACTATTATACCACCACCACTTATTTCTCATAATAATTAATAATGTTACATCTTCAAAAAAAAGGGAGATGAAACTCCACTTATTATGCATTGAAGAGCCTAATAATTATTTCTAAATCACTACCATCGGTTCCAAAGTTTCATGATGATAATTTTACTTTTATTTTCATATTTAAATTTCTATAATTTTTATTGTACTATGATTTTATATCAGATTATTGAACATTTTCTAATTCTGATGATCCCCTGGATGTGATCCAAAACCCATGGCAGGAGACCCATTAAGTGTAATTTGTTGCGACGAGTCTGTTGTTATTTTATTAGAATGAAATTCCCTAATTTATACAAATCTACATTTAGATATAATCTATAAATGGAATCAAATTTTATTAATATATAAATACTATATTGTAGTGTTCTTAGGTAGACTGCTTAATATGTCCTCACATAACCATAATTTAGAGAAGCACATAAAATCCTTTTCCAAGAGATCTTTGAGTTACTAGGTATGATTTTGTATCACTTATTTTAATTACCATTTTGGGGTCAAATTCATCTCCAAATATTAGTTTGTAAGTTCAAAAAAGGTGACTCACCCTCACAGGTATTTGAATTGGTAAATTAAATTATCTCAAAGATATTCCTTGGGGGGGTTAAAAATTAAGGAGTCAAATCCTTATTAGATAATTTGCTTATGTTACATCTTCAAAAAATGTGGATGAAACTCCACTTATTATGCAAGAGCTTATTGTTTTTAAATCATTAGCACAATCTCTACATCAAAATTATAACTCTCTTAGTTTCGATCAGGGGTCATCTATATTCGTTGGATAAGGAGGGCCATAGTTGTGGGTGATCAAGTTTTGTCTTGGTGATTACAACTCCCTTAGTAGACTTCTAGTTATGCCCTCACATAACCATTATTAATTTAGATAAGCACACAAAATCCTTTCTCAAGAGGTCTTTGAGTTACTAGGTATGATTTTATGTCACTTATTTTAATTACCATTTTGGGGTCAAATTTATTTTCAAATATTAATTTATAAGTTCAAGAAAGGCAACTCATCCTCAAAGGTATTTGAATTGGTGAATTAAATTATATCAAAGGTATTTTGGGGGAAAGGGGGGCTAAATATTTTTATTAAATAATGTACATTATTTAAATGTTTAATATGTTTAAATATATAAATATTTTTATAAAATAATTATATATGTTACAAATTTTTATATAAAATTTTAAATTGGTATAGAATTAAAAATTTCCATTCGCTTCAAAATTAGGGTTAAGTTTATCTTTTTCTCTTTCCATTATTTTCTCTTATTTTTTCTCTATCCCTTTTGAAGGCCAAAAAACATTCTTTTATTCACTGTTAGGTTGAATGTGGCGTTAGTGTTTTAAGTATTGACCTCATTTTTCACTGTCATTTATGCAGTTGTGGTGTTAGTGGTGGAAGTGTTGACTCTATTTTTCACTATCATTTTTGCAGGTACTTCTTGTTAGGTATTTAATCTATGTAATGTATTATTTTACTACATTTGACATGTATGATTTGTTTGGCTTGACATGAACCTTTTATTCATTGTTTACTCTTTTAAGTTATGAAATCATTGAGATTTAGATAAACCTAGATTTTTGTTATGAAATGGCTGAGATAATGAAATGGAATATGTTAGGATTGTCTAACGCTTACTTGTATTCAATAGAGACCCAAATGGTGAATGTGAGGAAAAAGCATACATTTTTTATTAACTGTAAGAAAATAAAGAAATGGTTGAAATAATAAAATGGTTGAGATTAAGATTGTTTAACACTTAGTTGTATTCAATAAGGACCTAAATGGTGAATGTGAGGGGAAAGCTGACATTTTTTATTAACTGTAAGAAAATAATGAAATGGCAAAGATTAGGATTTTTTAGGGCTTACTTGTATTCAATAGGGACCCAAATGGTGAATGTGAGGAGAAAGCAGACATTTTTTATTAATTGTAAGCAAATAATGAAATGGGAGATAATGAAATGGTAGAGATTAGTATTGTTTAATTCTTAATTGTATTCAATAGGGACCCAAATAGTGAATGTGAGGGGAAAGCAGACATTTTTTATTAACTATAAGCAAATAATGAAATGGCCAAGATAATGAAATGGTGGAGATTAAGATTGTTTACCACTTACTTGTATTCAATAGGGACTCAAATGGTGAATGTGAGGGGATAACAGACATTTTTATTAACTATAAGAAAATAATCATAGTAAAAAATTCTCATGATGTGAGAGGGTTTCAATGGTTCCACCATCTCTATCTCATTGCATTGTTCATCTATTGGCTCTATTTGAGATACTGTAAATTGTTTCTATTTTAGACTAAGTTAAAAAGTCATTTTTTGGCCTATTCTAAGTTATTATTATTTGAGTTGAATTGTTTCCATTTCATACTGAGTTGAAAAGTCATTTTTTGGGTTGGAAAACTTTTCCCTCATACAACGTCATAAACTTTAATAAATGAATGATTAAATAACACCTAACATTATTATTTGGGGTGGCAAAATTTTTCCTCGTGCTTCAATATTAATGGGTATAGGGGTCCCATGCATCATTATATATTAAAAAATTTCTTATAAAATATATGCACCTATTATATAGGAGCAGCTATTGTTTAGGGAAAAGTTTTTGAGGGGTGGGAAGCAGCAGGGGGCTGAAGATTTGTATGCCTGCTCTTTTTTTTGGTCGTCATCTATCATTTGCATTCAATCAATTTTTTATTTTTTTAAAACAATTTTTTGTAGTAAAATTCTCCTAATTTCTCTCAGTATCATGCATTACACATAATTTTTGTAGTCTTCAGAGCACATCCCATTATCTTCAAAGCATCCGATACATGTCTTCTGATCACCTTGTATAGATCTTCAGAGCATTTGTAGACTTATTTAGAGCATCATGTGTATGCCTTTGAATCACACCCAGAGCATATTTAGAGAAATTTTGGAGCATCTTTGGAGTGTCTTTGAAGCGTTTAATCATCAGAACTTGCTTTATGAATCCTCAAAATTATAGCCAAAAGAGTTGCAAAAATTGTGTTTTTTTCTCAAAATTACCACATCATTAGGATGTTTTGTTATACTCAAAATTACCCCATCCTTGGGATGTATTCTTCTACTCAAAGTTACCCCATCCATGGGATGTGTTGTTGTACTCAAAACTATGTTATTCATCTAAGTTATACACAATAACAAGGTAAAGAATCAACAATAAATTACATACAAACAATGAACAAATTACATTCATATCCTACTTAGATCAAACTTTAAATATTAAATACAATACAATATATAACCAAATGTAACACTTTAGGGATAGTTTATATAACTACGATGTGTTATATGAAATGCTCATCATTTCTCCCCCACACTTTACCTTTTGCAATTCCTCTTGTAAATAAGTGGAATATTGATTCTTAATTAAAAATTTAATGAGTCAAACCTCTAAATCAGATCATAAACTTCAAAATGATGGCCCCAGTCATGGTGGTCCCTTGGCAAGAATTTAAGATCTCTGATAATTGTATGCACTCAGGCTTCAAATTCAACTTCTACTTGAGAATTCCAACACCGCCATGGAGATAGAGGACACAAAATGATAGGAGGCCTAAACCTCATCCTAATCCAGACATTTGAACCTCTTTCCTCTAAGCATCAAGTGATTATTTGGCAAACTGCTTTGGTTTTTTTTAGACTCCATTTAATATTGGTGGGGCTAAGGACTTCCATGTGTTTTAACTCAACAAGTAATGTCTCCCACCTAGAAAGACTTGCATTGAAACCATTGGCATAATGGTGGTTTAAAAAATCTTTAAAATCAATAATATTAGATCTCAATAGCTCATGATACTTGTTCTTCATATGCATATGATACAGTGGTTGAAAAGAAGAAATGGTTTTTTTTTTTTTTTTCTAAAAATTGTGGTCTCATGCATAACCCAATGGTGCTTTGTAATTCTATAAATATATTATTGGCATGTTTTCATGACATTTTTTTCCTTATAATGGAGATAAAGTCATGCAATTGTGTCTCTCCAACAAATAAACTTATCAAAAAACCAGATTGATATCCTAACAGCAAATTAAAAGTATAGAACTCACAAATAGCATCCTGCCTTTCTTCGGTGTTCTTTAAAAAAATATTTATAAATGCATGCTCATCTTCAATGATATGTGAAAAACCAAGGGAAATTAAATGAATCTACCATTTAGAAAACTACTCATGTAAGAAAAGAACATAAAACAATAAAGGTTGCCTACATGCGAATAGTTTTTCAAAAATAGCACAAATATGCTGGATAAAAACCTATTCTTTCTATAATTACAATTAGGATACTGCCAATTACTTCTAAGATTCCTCCTCAAGTTTGGCATTTTCATCCTTCAATTTTTAAATTTTCTTTTAGGTGATATGTCAGGCAGAGATTATTTCATGTAATGGAACAGGGAAAGAGGGAATATCTCTTATTGGACCCTCTGTTTAAACTACAATCTCTCATGTTTCTCTTTGCATGAATAGAGGCTTGTAATTGATAATTCTGAGTAATGAGCTCTATTATTCTATTAGTATGTTTGGCAATCATTGTATTTCTATCATAAATACTTTCTTTCAGATTATTAATCAAATTATGCTTATCAACATTGGTATTTTTCAAATCAATAATCTGAGTGTCCTTGATATCAAGATAATTTTGCAAATCAGTAATTTGAGTGTCCTTGATAGCAAGAGAATTTTACAAATTACTCAATTCTTGGGTCTGTGAAAACATTACATTGTGTACCTTAGTCTGTTCATCTTGTATTCTTAGAAGAATTATTTATTATTCACTAACTCTAGTAACAAATTCTTCCCACCTTTATTTCAAATTAGAAATCATCAAGTCCTTACCTTTCAAAGTTGAATAGAGAACATCTAACTCTATTTGTTGTAGTTTGATTGTTTCTTCATGGTGTGATAAATCCATGGCATGTTGCAATTCTTTTTCTTCATTGAAAAAATGTGGAGAAGATGGATATTTTTCAATCAAGGGTGCATTACCCTTATCAACAATGGAGGGCATAGGATGCTTTATTTCTTGAGGTATAACTTCTTCTGCTAGGGTTCCCTCTGTAAATACAACTTATTCTATAGCCTACACTTCTTCTTATTCTTCTTACAAGATAAATTGATGAACGCATTAGAGTTAAGTTGGAGGAGGATGAGGGTTGTCTGAAGAAAGTCTAATTTGTCATTTTGATCTCTACTGTAGTATCATCAGAACCAATGGTGATGGAGATGGCCATTCTACAATTTCAACTGTGGGTTCTTCAATCCAGATTGTAGTGGAAGGAAGAGGTAGGGTGTGGTGTCTTTTTGGCAAGAACTGGAGAAAACTTTTAGAGGAAAGAGGACTAAACCTTTTCACCCCTTGGTTTACTGAGAAAATAATGGCGACAATGAGTGTAACTATCCCATGATGGTGGGTAGACGTAGTACCTCATCTTATCTTTTGAGAAATATTAATCAAAGCATTGTGAAGGAAAGAGGGAAGATCGATGTTACATTCTTCTTGAACATCTCCTTTCCTCAAGTAAAGGAGTCTCATAGCATCTCCACCCACTACTGTAAACTAACCATCACAAGTGATATATTTCATTATCTATAAAATAACATTTTTCTAAGGTTGAGGAAGAATTTCTCTCAGAATTCCTTTGGCCACTTCTTAGGGGGATTTGGCCAGTCTAGGGTGTGGCAAATTTATTTCAATAAACATATAAATTAGGTTAGAAAATTTGATTTTTTCAATATCAACTACTCCATCCTCAAGAATCCAAGATATAGCACTGATTATAGAGGTATTTACTGGAATGTTCTTCCTTTTGATAATAGCATGATCTTCATCAAAATTCTCATAAAATTCTTTCACAATTTCTTCATGGAATCCTTGAAACATTTTTAAGAAATTTAACCAACTTGTTATTTCAAAGACGTCTCTAACTACTTCATCTTGCAGTAATGCATCGAAGGATTTTAGTTCACTTTTTTTCTTTATCCCACCCATCTCCAGAGTAAGCACTATTTAATTCCAAATCTGACTATACTATAAAAACATAGAGCTTGAATTCACAAAGGGAATAGGGGAAGAAAGAGGTTAGAGATATGATGCAACAATTCTTGGTAGCGATAATGCAAAAATGAATCATAAATTAGGTTATATGATGTGATTATGAGAATAATGATGGTGGTAGTTATGGGTATCTCTTTAGAGCATGCCATGCAAGATATAATGAGAAGGTGCTTTATCTGGTCAAGTAGTGATGATGTGTCATAAAGGTCATTATTGGAAGTACGAGGAGCAATAACCAAAATTAATTATGTGTCATACCAAATATTTTTGAAAGACCATCTATTTAAAGCATAGTTACATCAATCTTGTTTGAAAAGACCATTTGGAAACATCCTCACAAAATACAGTCACATCAATTCTTTTGGAGATTTTTTGAAAACATCATCACATCAAATTATGGATTATGACATTGTTGGTCTAATGGCATTCTTTTGATTCTCAATGATGGAGGTGGATTATTCTCATTCATAATTTTTCATCTTAGGAGCATAGCTTCCAGTCTTCGGAGCTAAATGACTAGTCTTCAGAGCTAAACCTTCATACTTCAAAATAAAATTGTAGTCAATTTAGACTTTACATATATATATATAAGTATAAAGCACCTTATATATAAAAATAAATAATCTTATATATATATGGTGTTGTTTGTATGTATTTGTAGCTAATTGCATCTACTTAATCCATGTCTTGTTTGAAGAACCACTTGGGGGCACTGTTGATGGAGGCAATGGCTAAGCTGGAGTTATCCCTTGGAAGGAAAACATCTTTGGAGGAAACCTCTCCACATGGTATAATAAGTCATTATAGTGTTTGTCATTCATTGTCAATGTAATGGTATTGAAACTGGTGTCTCCAAAGACTGTGTTTGTCCCATATAAATAGAGAAATGGGCCCTGTTCTAACTTGGTAGTTCTAGACATTCCTTCTTCGGCCATGGTTTTCATATTTTGATTGATGAGATTGTATATTTTCTTAATATAGGATCAATGCACAAAAGATGTTTTTGGCAAACTTGATTAATGTAATGTTGATGGTGATCCTGGTTTGTGTTGTATTAATGGGCAAGCTTGACAAACTTCAAACTATTGATTTTAGCAATTAATTAATCCAAAATTTAATTTTGATTTAATTTGATTTTGATTTTCCATCATTTTTAGCTTTAAAACTAAATATTGCCACCTTTTGACACATGGCTACCACCTCAGATATAGCTAAGTACTCATGTGGCCTGAATATGACTAAGTTATCTAGTTGGTTTGAAATACAAACATGTGGAACCTTTTGATTGCCTCATGGATTCTCAAAATATAACTTTACATGATGACTCATTGTTTCTCACCACTTGGTGACCCTTAATTCATAGTGAGCTCTCAAGTGGTGTCTTTTAATTTTGATACCTTAAATGGGGAATCCACTCTTGTGCTTATTTGAAAGATATCTCTTAGGAGACACCTTGAAGGAGAAATCCAATTTTATGCATGTTTGAAAGGTATCTGCTAGGAGATACCTTGAAGGTATTAAAGGGGCCTTCAAAATATCATCCAGTAGTGCCTCTTATGTAAAGAAAAATTCTACTTGTTCCTTAAAGGAGAAATCCTCTCTTGTGCCTATTTGAAAGGTATCTTTTAGGAGATACCTTGAAGTGGAAATCCACTCTTGTGCATGTTTTAAAGGTATCTCCTAGGAGATACCTTGAAGGTATTATAAGGGTCTTCAAAATATCACCTAGTAGTGCCTTCCATGGAAAGGAAAATTGCACTTGTTCCTTGAAGGAGAAATCCACTCTTGTCCCTGTTTTAAATGTATCTCCTAGGAGATACCTTGAAGGGTAAATATACTCTTTTGCATGTTTGAAAGGTATCTCTTACAAGATACATTGAAGGTATTACAGGGGCCTTTAAAATAAAACCCAATAGTGTCTTCTATATAAAGGAAATTCCATTTGTTCTTTAAAAGAGAAATTAGCTCTTGTGCTTATTTGAAATGTATCTTCTAAGAGATATCTTAAAGGCAAAATCCACTTTTGTGCATGTTTTAAAGGTATGTCTTAGTATATACCTTGAAGGTATTACAAATTCCTTTAAAATATCACCTAGTAGTGCCTTCTATGTAAATAAAAATTTCACTCATTCCTTGAAGGAGAAATCCACTCTTATGCCTTTTTGAAATGTATCTCTTAAGAGATACATTGAAGGGGAAATTAAATATTGTAAATATTTTAAAGGTACCTCTTAAGAGATACCTTGAAGGTATTACAAAGGCCTTCAAAATATCACCCAATAGTGCATTTTGTGTAAAGGAAAATTCTACTTGTTCCTTGAAGGAGAAATCCACTCTTGTGTCTATTTGAAAGGTATCTCCTATGAGATACCTTGAATGGGAAATCCACTCTTGTGCATGTTTGAAAGGTATTTCCTAGGATATATCTTTAATATCTTACAAGGGCCTTGAAAATATCACCCATTAGTGCCTTCCATGTAAAATAAAATTGCACTTGTTCCTTGAAGGGAAAATCCATTTTTGTCCCTATTTAAAATGTATCTCCTAGGAGATACCTTGAAGGGTAAATACAATATTGTGCATGTTTGAAAGGTATTTCCTAAGAGATACCTTTAAGGTATTACAAAGGCTTTCAAAATATCACTCAGTAGTGCCTTCTGTGGAAAGAAAAATTCCAATTATTCCTTGAAGGATAAATCCATCCTTGTGCCTATTTGAAAGGTATCTCCTAGGGGATACCTTGAAGGTAAAATCCACTCTTTTACATGTTTAAAATGTATTCATAAGAGATACCTTGAATATATTACAAAGACCTTCAAAATATCACCTAGTAATGTCTTCTATGTAAAGGAAATTTCCACTTGTTCCTTGAAAGAGAAATCCACTCATGTACCTATTTGAAAGGTATCTCCTAAGAGATAACTTGAAAGGGGAAATCCACTCTTATGCATGTTTGAGAGATATATACTAGGATATACATTGAAGGTATTACAAGGGCCTTCAAAATATCACCCAATAGTGGCTTCCATGTAAAGGAAAATTGCACTTATTCTTTGAAGGAGAAATCCACTCTTATCTCTATTTGAAATGTATCTCCTTGGAATATATTGAAGGGGAAATCCACTCTTATGCATGTTTGAAAGGTATATTATTCATTATTTCCTTTCCAATATTTTTTGTTGGCATAATTACACCTCTATTTTCCACATGCCCTCACCCTACTCCTCCTAAGTTTTAAAAACATTCCTCGAAAGATACTTATCGACTCACCTCTCCCGTCATTAATTTTAGAGTATAAATGCTCATTGTAAGACAATTATTATGAGCTCACCTAGGGGCATCAGAGTATAAATACCCCTCTCCTCATTTGGACAAAAAATTAGACGCGTTGATAGTTTGATATCATTAAGAAATTATAGAGAGCATAAAGAGCAGAGAGAGTCAAATCGAGAATTATGAGAATTTGTAAGTAGGGATTGTTAATACAATGCCTTCAGTAAGATAGAGAGGGTTTTGAAGAAGAATTATTGATGGAGACTTCTACATCTTCATCGATACTAGAATAATTATGGGCAAAACCAATTTGAGGATGAAGATCAATGTAGATGCAAAATCTTGAAGGCATCATCTAATTATTACCCACATGGGAACGGGTTGGTAGAGTCCACAAATAAAAATATGATCAGGCTGATCAAAATAATGTGTGATGACAAGCAAAAGGAGTGGAACCTATATGTGAAGATGGCCCTATGGATGGATCGCATCACCCCTAAACAAGTTTTGAAGACTTCCCTATATAAGCTTGTATATAGGAAGGAAATAATTATGCTAGTACCATCATAAATCCTTGCACAATAGTTCTTGAAGGCTATTGAAATTGAAGAAAATGGAGAAATGGAGGTTCATCTTGCTGAATTTCTCAAACTCTAGTAGGTGAGGGAATAGGAAAGTAATGTGAATCTCATTTGAAAATAAGCGGTTAAGTGATGGTTCAATAAGAAGTCATTGGACCCAGGATTGAAACCTAGATATTTAGTTCTCAAATATGATCAGTGGGCCGCAAAGCCAAGATAGCATGTGAAGCTCAATTCTCTTTGGAGAGGACCATTTTGCATCATCAGTGATAGGTGGGGGAATGATTTTGAATTAAAATATCAGGAGGGAAATGCATTAGATATCCCCATCAATGGGATCAACTTGAAGCATTTCAACTGACTTACCCATCTTCCCCCTTGTACATAATTAGTCAGTTTCCATTTTTGTCATGTGTTTCATTTTTCTTGTTGTTGTTTTCCCTTACTTCCTTTTCCTTCCCTTTGTTGTTTCCTTTTCAAATAAGTGTCATTGGCATAAGTGACTCTTCTAGTTACCACACGTCCCCTCCCTAGTCCTCCTAAATCTTCAAAAAACATTCTCTAAAAGATAGTTATCTACCCACCTTACTTTCCATTAATTTCAAATGCCCTTATCATTTATGGGGGTACCCAATTCTTAAATATCTCATCATGGGCCTGCCTAGTGGTGTAAATGTATGAATACACTCACCTTATCCAAGGCAACAATTAAACACATTGAGAGTATCAAGAACATTGAGTGAATTGAGAGTAGGAAGGGTTGAGTCTACAGTTGCAAGTAATGAAGTAGAGAACCATTAATCCAGACCTTCATTAGAAATAGAGAGTGGTTTTAGAGAAAAATCCTCACCAATGGAAGCCTCTACATCTTCATCAAGAAGCGACCAACATCCCATCAGATAAAGAACCTACAGATTGAGTAGTGGGGGTGACCATTCCCTCAAACACACAATAAGCAAAGACAATGCTTCCACCCCTGCTCCAGCAAAAGAAAAGGTGCCCAACATCAAAAAATCATCTAAGGAGGAATGGACGAACCAAACATTGGTCACAAACTTTAAAGACAATCTCTTTCACTTGAATTTATCTAAGAACCCCAAGAGTCTGAGAGAGGGCACTTACATTTGAATGCTCACAAGGGCCAACATAAATGACTATGATTCATTCATCTACAATTTATGGGAATGCACACTCACACATTTCATGGTGTCTTATGTTCATCCCTGCTCAGAGATCATCACCCTCTATGTGCAAAGATATGATGCCTTCTCTAGCATAATTAATGACAACACCCATTTAAGGGTAAAAATTGGTGCAGATAACATCAAGGAGATGCTTCAGCTCCCTAGTCATCTAGAGGCCAAGCTTTGTAGTGTAGACAACCTCTATATTGTTCGAGATTCCCAGGTCTGAGAAAAGGGAGACTTCCTTGGCTTTTTCCTCAAAATAAAAATCATAGAGATGCCTCTTATGCCCATTTCCCTCAAGAGGTTTCCCATACATCACTTGAGAGAAACACTATCCATGTTGGCCTTCATATTCAGAATGGACTCTGACACCAATGTCAAAGACTTCCAATTAGGGGCACTCTTCCTCATTTCCTCAATGCATAAGGGACAAGATTCTAGGTTAGATTTTGCAGAATCCATCATCACCTCCATAAGAGATGAGATAGAAAAAATTTCAACAGTGGGTACCTTCCAATACTCATCATTCCTTATACATCCCATTTTATTCCAGCATCCCCTGTTCTTCTCTAAATACCTCAACCTTAACTCCTCTAAAATAGACATCTTCCCAACATGGTGAACCCGATCACTATATAGACGCACGTCCTATCTGTCACTAAGGACTAATACAAGTTTTTAGATATTTTTATGGATCTAGTTCTCATTTAATTTATCAAAAAGCTCGTTACATTTAGAATGATCTAATCATAGCTGGTGTGGTTCACTAAGAGCAAGGTCCTAGTCGATTTCATCTAGGGAACCCACTTCTCATTCCTTCAAGTGCATGATTTCCAAGGAGAACCCTTCTAGCTCTCATGCATCCTGAGAGACTAGACTCTAGCCTTAGAGTATGCTTGCTAAATTGACATGGTATATTATATCTATGGGGTAGGGAAGAAGAATAAAGGCATGTATGATTTCCCCTTCATAAGAGGAGAAATTATAGTGTGCAAAAGTCACCATGAATGCCTACTCATAGCCAAGTTGGAAAAGCTTGCCCTAGACCTAATAGATGATAGGTGGAACTATGATCCAATCAGATACATAGCAAACTTAAAGACCACCAGCACCCCTAGGCATCAAGCCTGACCTTACCTAGAGCAGAGGAAGTCACTCATGGAAGACATTCCCCAAAATTATGTGGACCTAGATCATATCTTGTTGGACATCATCAAACTATGGGAGTCTTTCTATGAAGAATCATCTCAAAGAGTTAGGATGGAGTGAAGAAAAAAGACTATCTTTACAAAATATAGGTACGAGATCAACCTGCCCTATGCCAGGCTTGATGAGGATGATAGAGATGGAATATTTGATAAGCTTTAGGAGGAGCATCATCATGATGAAGGCATAATAGATAAATAACCCTCCCCTAAAATAATGATAGGAGGAGAAGGAGAAGAAGAAGAGGAGAAAGATACTCTTGGATTTATAGCAAGAGTCACACCACTATAGAAAGAGTTGAGGTTGTAAAGGTTAAAAATCCTTCCTCATGGCCATCTCCCTTGTACTCATGATCCATAGCTCTATGATAACAATAGTCTCCCTTTGGGCACCTCATGATTATTTCATCCCAGTATAAGTAGCTCAAGGCACCCAAAACCAACCCTCTACTTGAGCCCATGCAGAAGAAAATTTGCTTCTCAGGTTCCCACCTTTCCACCTCCACCTCTCTTGTCACCTCCATAGTTCCATATACCATCTCACCTCAAGTTTTGGTAGTCTCTAATACTCATTCAAACACCACCTTGGCCCCTCTCTCACCTTCTTCCACCCAATCCTCCACTGAGATTGCATCATTTTCCTCCGTAGTCTTGATCTCCTCCTACATGCCTTTCCTCACCCACCACCTTAAACTTTAGCATCATCCTCCATCATGGCACACTCATCACTCCCCATGATGTTATCCCCTTCCACCCTTACCCTACATCTAACATCCTCTAGAGGAATGATGCTTATTGCTTCACATTAGTAAGTAACTATTCCATTCACACTACCATAGGGAATCCCCTTCATGGGGGAGAACATTCAATGGCCTAATCAGTACCAATAGCAGGCAAATGTAAGAAGAGTATCCCAAGAGGCCCAAATGGAAAGAAAGAGAGGGAAGCAGGCCAAGTCCTATGTTGAAACTCATATGCATCATTTTATGACCCTACATAGCAATCCCTTATGGTTACTCATCTAACCCCCAAATAGTTAAGCCCTAAGGATAGATTCAGCCAAGGGACTACGTTATTGAAGTTATCAACCTCAACCTTAGCCAGGCCAAGCCCACTAATAGATTCAAGCTGATGGAAGAGACATAAAATTCTAGTACCATGGACTACCTCAAGGTGACCTGATAGCTAGAAAAAACCAAGATGGAACTTACAAGAGTCAAAGCTATATTCAAACACCTTAGTGTTGAGGCTAAGGCCAAAGATGCAAAACTCAATAAAGTAAGGTCTAACCTACAAATCCTTATCTCTAATGAGAGATTCCAATCAAAATTTAACCTACGAGTGGTTATTGAAAACAAGCTGTAGGAGAAGGAGATTGAATTGGCTCGAGTTTGTAATGGGCTCTCTGATTTTTATCCATCATATCATTAATTTTATAAAAAATCACAATAAGAATCTTTAGTTAAGGACCAATAAATTGAAAAGCTGATGAATGACCTTACCTCCCATCCAGAGGCCTTGTAAATCCTCTCTATGGTACAACAACTATACAAATCCTATTGAGAAAGGATCAAGGTCATGGTGGCAAACCTGAAGATAGCACTAAATTTTATTGTAGATGCATACAATTTGGCCTCTCAGGTGAGTACATCTATTGATTAGGTAATTGCCTTCATCTCCTCTAAGGTCCTAGAGTTAGAGAGCCCAGAAGCTCTACAGTGCTTCTCATGAGACACAACAAGCAGTAAGGGTGACTGACCAAAGGAAGGTGGTGGCTATGGTTAATGAGTTTATTGGTTGTATCAAGGAAACCAACAAGTGTAAGGCATTCCTTAATGCCTTAAAACATGTGGTCTGAGATAGGTGGGGATGCATCGAGTAGTTAGTCTAATTGGGACTTCCCTCCCCTTTCTTGGTAGATAATAACATCCTTTCAAAAGGCCAGATCAAGGCACTACTTAAGCAAAAGAAAAATGACCAAACCATCTTCATGGATCTCGATCAAGTGCCTGATGTCTTTGAGGTGGAGAAAAATTTTCCCCCACTTGCCTAATTGGAGTTCTAGATGTTGGAGATGGTCAAAGGCTTGGTAAACATCTCCTTCAAGGAGATAATAGATCTGGATAGAACCTTTGATGGTCTAAAAACGGATACCCAGTCGAAGGAGGAAGAATGGGCACCCTTGTAGGTTGCCCTTCAAAAATTGTAGATATCACACCTTCCTCCCATTTTTGCAATTTTTATTCGACTGGTCCAAGTACTAGAGTTTTGGGTTCTCCCAACCATAGGCAGACACCCCTGTGAGTCGTTAGGAACTATGGATCAAAAATTCACATTTGTTAATTTTGGATCAGCTCGTCTTTGGCATCAGGATCACTTGGCAGTTAGTAGTTCCTTAACACCTTTTGACTATTCCCCTTTCGGTCCCTTCCTTCTTCAAGGACCCTTTTCAAAAAAATTCCTAAGTAATACCCTTCATCCACTTATGACAGATGGTTCCCCCATGCTCAATCTCATTGAAGAAATCCCTAACCCCTCTAGAGAAGCACCAACTTGATGCATGTCATCTCTATGATTGTCTGGGAGTGGTGTTAATTTGTTAGAACTTAAAGGAGTGCCATTGGAAGAAAGTGTGGGTCCCTCCTTTCGAACAAAATTTTTGAAACACTTTAAGTCGAGCTTAAAGTTTAATCTAATGATTTCAAGGGAGATCAAGGCCATTAAACGCAACATAGGTGGGATAGCTTCATAAGTATATAAGTGGTTCCAACTCATTTCTCCTAAGCATAGTGGCCATAATAGAATAATTCAGTTGCACCATAACTAGGATCTAGAGGCTAACTGCACTCATGATCTCAAGACCCTCGTTCAATTACCACAACACCATCATGGGTGCAAGTGTTAGAATCTCTAGGTATCATTTCCAAAAGGTGCCACCTCAGTTATATATTCTAGGCTCTTCCCTTTTAGAGGGGGTTGGTTATTATTTTTTGCTAGTTATCATATTTGGTATTATTTCTTTTTTATCCATTGTAATAGACAAGGATAGTAGCATTTAGAATTTTTCTATTCTACAACTTTAACATGTGCACCTCACGAATGTGATTGGATGCTTTGTATGTGTCTTTCATGGACTTATATATTTTTTTCTCCATCTACAATGAAGAGGTTGTGATGTTCTATGTTATTTGTAGTAGATAATTATCTCTGTCTACTATTTCTTTTCTTCTGCTTCTATAGTTTGGGTCTTTGCTTGCATAATAGACTATAGCTCATGCTTGATGCTCCTTCATGGTCTATAATTCTTAAGGATATAATTTATTTTATGCAATTATATATTAATGTTTCAAATCTCTCAATGCTTCACCTTATATTAAATTTAATTTACATGTTATTTATTTTCCTTTATTCAAACTTAAATGAAGAGTTGGCTTCTAAAATCCTTAAGGTTGCTTTATAGACCACAATTCAGTCTCACACATGTAAAGCTTCTACCTTTCATGTAAATAAAAAATGCACTTATTCCTTGAAAGAGAAATCCACTCTTGTCCTTGTTTGAAATGTATCTCCTAAGAGATATCTTGAAGGGGAAATCCAATCTTGTGCATGTTTTAAAGGTATCTCCTAGGAGATACCTTGAAGGTATTACAAGGGCTTTAAAAATATCACCTAGTAGTGCCAAAATAAGAGATTCCACTCGTTCACCACTTTTTTATACAACTACCAATAGTGTTTTTCATGTAAAGAAAAATTCTACTTGTTATTTGAAGGAGAAATCCACTCTTGTGCCTATTTGAAAGGTATATACTAGGAGATACCTTTGAAGGGAAATCCACTCTTATGTATGTTTGACCTTGAAAGTATTACAAGGGCCTTCAAAACGTCACCTAGTAGTGCCTTCCATGTAAATAAAAATTGCACTTATTCCCTGAAGGATAAATACACTCTTATCCTGGTTTGAAATGTATCTCCTAGGAGATATCTTCAAGGGGAAACCCACTCTTGTGCATGTTTGAAAGGCGTTTCATAGGAGATACATTGAAGGTATTACAAGGGCCTTCAAAATATAACACAGTGGTGCCTTCTGTGTAAAGGAAAATTCCACTTGTTCCTTAAAGGAAAAATCCACAAAATGGACTTTAGGCAACACAAGCAGCAATTCATAACAACATTGGAAGGGCTAAAACCATGATCATCTGAAAATATGTCCATTAATCCAAATGAGAGTCTAGAACAATGTACAACCAAAAAAAGACCCTAAACATGTTCATTTCCAAATAAAATTCCATTGAACCTGTAATATAAAAATCAAGTAGTAAGTCATAGTAATATTAGAAGGGGTAAAACCATGATCATCTGAAAACATGTACATTAATCCAAATGAGATTCGATAATAATCTACAACCAAAACAAGTGTGGATGATCTCCAAATTGAAAAATATCACTTGGCAGTGAGTGAGATTGGTTCTTGCAGACAATAGAAAATATTAAAGGTAGGGCTCAGGAACATATAAAATCTTAAACCAAGTGACATATATTAAAGTTTTCAACATAATAAAATGACCATGGCACAAATAAATCCCTAGGAAATCAATGTCTCAAGAAAATTATCTCGGGCAAATTATTTTGTAGGCCAAAGCAACAATAATAAAAAAAATGGAAGGGTATTTGAAAAAAAGGCTGAAGGGCACTTTCAAAAGGTCCAAAAGGCACTTTTCATTAGGGAAATGTCTGGGACTAAAGTCCCAAAGGGTAAGTCCAGAGGGAAAAGGGCCATTCCAAAAAGGTTGAAGGGTAGTTTCAAAAATGTTGAAGGGTACTTTCAAAAATTCTAAAGGGTACTTTCAAAAAGTTTGAAGGGTACTTTTAGAAGGTTCAAAGGGCACTTCTCATCGAGGAAAGGACCTGGGACAAAAGCCCTGAAAGGTAAGTCTGAATGGCAAAGGGCCATTCCAAAAACGCTGAAGGGTAATCATGGAAGGTAAAGGGCCATTTTGAAAAAAGGATAAAAAGCAATTATGTAGGGTAATTATCCTTGCCAAAACTCCTGAAGGGTAAGTTACACAAAGCCTGAAGGGTATGTGCCCTTTTGGTCATTATTTCAATAAAATTGCATTGGCAAGATTGTTGCGTGGAATTGTTTTGAGCTTTTTTAGTTGGATAAAATGTCTGAAAATAAAAGTTTGAAGGGTCATTTTGAAAGGACAAAGTGACAAAAGGCCGAAGGGTCTTTCCAAAAATGTCCTTAGGGTCTACAATTTTGATGGTTTCACATTGACTCTTGGAATTAAGACACCTTTACCCCTCGATAAGATATAGAATACCTTATACACAAAAATCAATGTATTGTTAACTACCTTCTTTAATTGAAACACCTATTTACTCATCGAATCCTTTCTTCACTATAATAATTATTGGTAAGTTCCACCTCGAGGTATTTTGCTATGAGACTCCTTATAATACCTTAATGAGTGAGTTGAAATTATCTCCTTAAAGGTAACATGAAGGTATCTTAAGGGGTGGCTTGAAATTATCTCCTTCAAAAAGTTTCACTATGGGAAGCTTCCAAAATAGGCGTAAGCGTAGAGTAGAAAAGAAAGTCCCTATGGTCACATAGACACACATAATCAAATAGTCTCAAAAAGTTTGATATAGGAAAACTCAGAGA
Organism: Torreya grandis; assembly: GCA_037957365.1. Classification (NCBI taxonomy): domain Eukaryota; kingdom Viridiplantae; phylum Streptophyta; class Pinopsida; order Cupressales; family Taxaceae; genus Torreya; species Torreya grandis. The sequence continues at coordinate 761,698 of JARHVA010004857.1, forward strand.
TCTAGACTAAAGGTTTCTCCTAGAAGATACCTTGAAGGATAAATCCACTCTTGTGCCTATTTGAAAGGTATTTCATTGAATCCTTTATAGACCTCTATAACACTGGGAAATTTTAACCTCGAGGTATCTATGGATCGTAATCCATGTTTTGAAGTTTTGGTTCAATTAACCTTTTCATCATCAACATGCTCGATGAAGTTTGGTTGGTGGTGTATTGGCCTCCTCTTTCTCAGGTTCCCCTTCTTAATTTTTTGGCTAAGTCTCAATCCCTTATGTTGATGACACATGTCATCATGGCACTCCTCAAGAAAGAAGGGAGTTCTTTAAAGTAAAGGTGTGCCATTGGTCGAGGGAAGTGGGCCCCATTTTTAATAATAATTCTAGAGGCAGTTCAAAGGGAGAAATGCATCACCATAGTACTTTTTATAAGCATAATGGGAATATTAGAGGTTGCTTCACAAACTAAAATTATGTCCCACATCTGTAAATCTCTCCATGGGAAACTATTCACCAAGAGCAAGAGTTTTAGGCATCAACAATATCCACTAGGAGATTCTTTCATGGGTAACTTGAAGGTATCTCATAAGAAATACCTTGAAGATATTACAAACCTCAATAACACTAAGCAAGTTCAATCTCGAAGTATCCAATAGGATATTCCTTTAAGGGCCTTGTAATACCTTCATGGGTAACTTGAAGGTATCTCCTCAGAGATACCTTGAAGATATTAAAAGGACCATCAAGATAAAGAAAAAATTTAGAGGTACAACAAGGTAATTATTTAAATTTGAAACTATTAACATAACAGGAAAAATTGTTAAACTGGTTTGGGGTGGAAAGAGCATGTGTGCAAGAGGACCTAAAATGTGGGCTCTCCCAAGTATTAGAAGGCCCTTTAAGTTATCAAGTTATCAACTAGTAGTGCTTTCAAGGTGAAGGAAAGTTCTACCGGGAGATACATTCAAGGTGAAGGAAAGTGCTTTAGAGGTGTCCACCAGGAGATTCCTTCAAGGGCCTTGAAGTACACTTGTAATACCATCATGGTTAGCTTGAAGGTATCTCCTATGAGATGTCTTGTAATAAAAAATCACTCTTGTGCATGAATGAAAGGTACCTGTTGATAGGCATTTTGACACATATTAGAAACATACTTCTCCTCATCTTTCTTCTTTGAAACAAATGTTTTTGGATTCATTTGCCCATCAAATTATATTGGCTAATCCACATAATTTATTTAATGTATGTATAAAAAAATATTAAATATATATTTTGTATTATAGTTTAGAATTAATGGTTGTTGATATACATTTAATCACTACTCAAACACACACAAAAATTATGAATCGATGCAATATGAAACTTGCATTTTACAAAAGTTTAATAATTAAATCATTTTAATTGCTTTTTCGAATGTCTTCAGGCAAAAAAAGAATTTCCACACTTAAAAGGCAAAAGAAGGCCTCACTCGAAGAGAATTTAGATAAAAGGCAGAAGGTCTCACTCCAAGAGAATTTGGATAGAGTATCGTTTAAATTACCAACACTCAAATTGAATACACATCAACATCTTCCGTTTTATGATGGTGATAAAATTCCTCTTGTTGATTGGTATTTTTAATTGTTTTATTCCCCAAACATGCAAGCAAATATATACTTATTTAGCACTACATCAAGAAAAGAATCTTATCTAATTGAAATGATCCTTGCCTGTGATAAGGATGAACTTGAAGATGCCCTTCAATTCCAAATAGAAGTATGGAATGGAGAAGAGGGAATTCTCTATCGAGCTACAACTAATTTTAGTAAATTTACACCCATTAAAATAGAGTTGACAAAAATTAATTTTTCTCCTTCTTATGAAACATTTGGATTTCATTTGAATAGTTATGACAACCTTCAAATGTCGAGGTTGATAAAAAAATATAATTTGGTCCTTAGAATACAACATATGTTGAAATAAAAACATTAATAAGAGGCAACAACTTCTTCTACTTGCCACCATGCAAACATGTATTTAAGATACCCTACAGTCATTATAGAAAAAAAATTAAAGAAAACAAGACAAACAAGAGAAACATATTTGTATGCAGATTTGAAAGAGACCATACAAGTTTCACACCAGTGGAGAAAAGTAAGATCAAACAAAAGGTTGGAACACTTTTGTTGACATAAACTTTTGATGAGACACATAGTAAATTCTCTACATGGTATATTTCCTCTAGCAATTATGCCTTGAACATCCTTGTAGGGCTTTGTGAATTGGAGGATGCTATATCAAAATAATAAATCTAAATAAAATAGGGGTAAATGATATAATTCATTTATTTTTAAAACATAATGAGGTTCCGATGAAGGATGCTTTGCTAAAAAAAATTGATCCAAGCAACCCTGAATGTATTATGGAATCAAAGAAATTCCTAGAAGATATGATGGAGAAAAAAATCATAAAGTTCAAAATTGCAGATGGCCAACACACAATTACAACACAACCAAAAATTCTTTCAGAGGAAGAATATAATTCACAATCATTGAGAAATAAATATTCTGTTAGAAGGGTAATATTTCTGAAAACTTGTACTTTGTTTCATATTGTGCACAAAATATGTAACCAATATAATGAAGCCAACGAAATAATTTATAAGGCTTCATTTGTAGAAAGAGTTTGATCTGCACATGGCCTTATCAAACTAAGAGGTTGAAAGAATTTCAAAATAAGAAAAAAAATATGAAATAAATATACGAACAAGATAGACACTTGTTCAAACAAATGAATGGTTTAGCACAACAACTGCATGAGAGAAAATGTCTTCTTTTCATGGAACATGTTTGAGATTGTTTTGATAAGGCATTTGATTTGTTTAAAAGTGGTACTTTACTTGATTCAGATAAGTAAGATTTAAATCTGATTGATACAATAGTACTTTAAAATATTCAAGGATTTTTAGAAAAATAAAAAATAAAACTACCAGATTTATTGAAAAAAGGATCTATTTCCTTATTGAAAACTCCTGGGTACAACAACATGGATAATTAATGAAAAAATGTGAAGCTGAAAAGTAACATATTATCAAAAATATAGATTATTTCAAAAACCATGACACAACATTGTCACCAGACCAAATAATCACACCTGCAAAGGTAATGAAGTATTACAAAAATTTTGCAAAAAGGTTTGATGATTTGTGTGACCTGAATGAAGGTATTTCAAAAAATAAAAAAGGTTAGAAATAATTATCTCAAGATTTATTAAGCATATTAAAAATTTATCTAAATAATGATGGACATCAGCTTCACGGAATAGATACACAAAGATTCAACTATCATTACGGGCTCCCATGTCTTTGGCCATCCATTTTAGAAGATTTTAGTGAAATGTTCATTCTTGGTCTGAACATCGATTTGATAATTATTAATCTTTTGAATCTCACTAAAGTTTTGAAAGAAGTGCATGTTCGCCTATTTTTACAGGCATTGATTGAAAAATTTATTGTCAGGGCCTTCAATGTATTCATCATTCACAAACTAGAACATTATTATGTCATTTAGACCTCTCTCAAGAATCTACATGTTGGTGATTTTTGTTCTATACAAGATACGAGTGTCATACTATGGGGTCTAGATAATTATGGATTCGATTAGACATATATTATAGGTATCAATTTTTATCAAGGTCCCACTCATTTTCAGCTGCAAGATTTTAGCCTCCATTCACAACAAAGTAGATTAGAGGAAGGTTTTGACATCTACAAAGACGTACCAACATTTAAAATAATTGGTTCACACAAAACAAGAAAGCCATTCAAAAATGAACTAGATAACATCTTTTGGGAGAAACTTATCTCTACTTTCAATGATTTAGATGCATGTGATGTGCTAAGGGTATATACAAGAGTTGGATTGGTGCATGCTTGTACAAAATTGGAAATAAATTTATCTTGCATTATAGAAACTAAAGAAAAAACAATTTTTAATGTTTGATTCCAAAATTGTTTGACAAATTTAGAGCAACCAATATAAGAACAATCACTTCGATTAGTACCACCAAGTGCATAACAGTTTTAATTTATTTTATAATCATGCTTCATTTTCTAAATATAACATCTTAACAATCTTTCGGTGTGTATGCTTTATTTTTCAAACCTAACAACATAGCAATCTTTCGATGTGTATCACTACTGGCATTGTTTGCAAGTGAAGAAACAATAATAACGAAAGATCATATCAATAAACATGACACATCACAAGTTATAGAAGGTAACATAAGATCATGTATATTTTTTTAATCATATAATTTTTTATTTATCAACAAGTCATAATACTGACAAAATATTTATTCATCTATTTATGTCTCAATTAAAACAGTTCACAACGCATCTCTAGAACTTTGTGTCTCTAACACAACCATCCATGACATAGTTTTGCAAGTTGGTGCCTCCACGAAAACAACACAAGGTAAAACTCTACAACAAGACACTTTTTTAAAATAAAACTATCAAATTAATTGATTACGAGAATTTTTAGCTACTACATTATATAATATCTTTCAGGGAATAAATAACCAAAGTTTCAACGAAAGAGTGCACCCATACAAACTATAAAAAGGTAAAAAAAATTGAAAACCCCTTTCAATAAATGTATAATTATAAAATTTTATACAAGTCTAGAATATATTAATTATTTTTATTTATTTAAACACATTACAATTGAATTTTTTTCATGGACAAGAGATTGTAGAAGACAATAAAATATATACTTTCATCAACTTGGGATTTGGAAGTGTGAGTTTTATTGTTGTGTAAACTTGAATAAGTTGTATTTACCCATTAAAATGTTGTTTACATGTTTAATTTACTGACAGTTTTTAATTTGATGTCTCTTATTGGAAGTATATGAAAGGGGTTTAATTATTAAGGTGTATATTCATTTGAATTTAGTGATAGTGAACTATGTTAGGTTGTGGAGCTAAAAGCTTCAACTATTTGCAGACATGGAGGAGTTGCTGAGTGTCACAGTCACCGGCGTCGGTCAGGCCAACCGACGTCGATCAGGGGTGAACAAAAGGGCAACCGACATCGGCAGGAGTCGGCCAACGTTGGTCATCTTCAGTCAGACAGGGACCGATGTCAGTCATCTATGCGGTTTCAAAACTGTTCGTTGCACGAACAGTTAGTTTGTTGAACTGATTGTTTACATGTAAAGGCTATTTTGAGTCTTGAACTGCGTGTCTAAATTAAGAGTCTAAGTTATGGTTTAGTCTAGGATATATTTATAGACCCATTGGCATGTATTGTAATTATGAGTAAATAGAGGAAGGCAAGGTAGATCCTTCCAATTGTAAGAACAGGGTGATCTGCAGGTTGTTGCAAGATCAAGAAAAAGTTCTACATGTGTAAGTAAGATCATTTGAGTTGCAGGTTGTTGCAAGTTCATGGGAGATCTACTTGAAGTACTTTGAGTACTTGTGTACTGGTAGGGTTATTACTGACTGGTTGGAGGTGAACACCAATTCTGTGTTTGAGTTGTGTGTTGGGACCATTTTTGGTAGGAGAGTGAACTCTTGATTGAGAATTACTGAACACTTGAGGTGTGGGAAGCCTCTAAGAGGTGGAAGAAGAAGTGGCATCTTCTTTATTGTATTTTTTTTCTGAATGAGTATTGAATACAAGATTGTGTATTGTCTCTCATATTCTGTGTTATTTGTGAATTCTAGTTACTTGTTCATTTTGGTATAATTCTGCATATTTAGTTGCTTATACAAGGTAATCATATTGTGCTTTTATTGAGGAGCAAGATCCTGACAAGTGGAATCATAGTTTGTTGTTTTTGATTCCCCATCAATTGGTATCAGAGCTTTTGGTTGGGTTACTAACAGGTTGTATCAGATCTGGTTAGTGTGTGTTGATTACAGGTTACTCACAGGGGTTTCTGTTTGAGTGAGAGTATAGCAATGGCACAAGAAAGTAAGCTACGAATGGATAAGTTTAATGGCAAGAACTATCAATTATGGAGGATGCAGATTGAAGATTATCTGTATCAGAAAGATTTATACTTACCGTTGGGTGGGGTTGCATGCAATCCCCTGGATATGAAAGATGAAGAATGGGAGGTTTTTGATCGGAAGGCTCTGGGAACTATAAGGTTGAGTCTTGCATCGTCTGTGATTTTCAACTTATCACAGGCTAAGACAACGATAGAGTAGATAAAATCTTTGGCAAATTTATATGAAAAACCCCCAGCTTCAAATAAGGTATTTCTTATGAAGCAATTATTTAATTTGCAAATGTTGGAAGGTGGATCTGTACATAGTCATCTTAGTGATTTCCATGGTTTGGTAAACCAGTTAAATTCAATCAATATTGTTTTTGATGATGAAATTAAGGCTCTCTTAATCTTATGCTCATTACCTAAAAATTAGGAGAGTTTGGTAATGGCAATTAGTAATACTGCGTCTGCTTCAAAAATCTTAAAAGTGGATGATATTGTGAGTGTAATCTTGAATGAAGAAATTCGCAAGAAAAGCATAAGTGAATCATCAGAGAATGCTTTGAGTGTTGAAAGCAGGGGAAGGCAAAGAGAAAAGATCGAGCATGGGAAATCAAGGTCAAAGATAGGCAGGAGATCCAAGTCCAGGTATGGCAGAATAACCTGCTGGAAATGTGGAAAGCAAGGGCATTTAAAAAGAGATTGTTGGGTGAATGAAGATCAGCATGAAGGACATGAAGAAGCAGATGTTGTAGATTTTGTTGCACAGGATGCTCTGGTATGTTCCTTAGATAAAGTAGAATCTTGGGTTTTAAATTCTGGTGCCTCTTTTCAAGCATCCCTAAATAGGAAAATTTTTCATGAATATGTCCAGGGAGACTTTAGAGAAATTTATTTAGGGGATGGTAAGCCTTGTCAGATGGTTGGCAAAGGGAAAGTGAAGCTGAAATTACAGACAGGTAACACATGGGTGTTGAAGGAGGTCATGCATGTCCCAATCCTGAAGCAGAATTTGATTTTTGTTGAAAAGTTGGGTGATGAGGGTTGCACAGTAACTCTCACAGTGGACTCTTGGAAGGTTACCAAGGGTGCACTTGTTGTAGCAAGAGGTAAGAAAGTAGGTACGCTTTATCTATCTACTTGTATTACTGATTCTCCTTCTGGTTTATCTACTTCAGCTGTAGATTCGAAGATGTGGCTTAATAGGCTTGGTCACATGAATAAGAAGGGGATGCATGTTCTTGAGTCAAAGGGTATGCTTTCGGACTTGAAAAGCATGCATCGAGATTTCTATAAGCAAAAGAAGAAAGTGACGTTTCTTGAGAAATCCAATGTTTGTGACAAGAGCAAGAAATCCTTAGTTTTCAAGGAGAAGATGACAGACAGAGATCAACGTAAGGGGTTGAAGAATTTTGAGTAGAGCAAGGTTGATTTGGACAGGGTTTTGATCCAAAAGGAGCTCACGAATACAGGTCATCGCTCACAAGTAAAACACAGAGACCGATGTCAATTAGAAACCTGACATCGGCATCCAGACAGAGACTGACGTCGGCTATGTGCAGCCCGATGTTGGTGACTCCAGACAGATAAACATTGGCATCGATCAGGAGGAATCGATGTCAACAATGAGGCAGTCGCATGGAACCGACGTCGATCGGATGCAGACTGAGATGTGACCAGCATCGGTCACTGAGATGGATTTTGGGCAGACAGCAAGCTGTTAGGGAGTCTCAAACGCCCATATGGACGACTGAAAGGGTAAGTAAGCCTCAAATTCATCATTTCCCTTTTTTACACTGCTTGTTGCTCATTGATGGTCAAGAACCAGGAAGTTATTAAAGAAGCAGAGCAGGTAGATACATGAAACAGTAGGAGCTTGGCATGGATGAAGGATGTGATTCCTTAGAGAAGAACCAAATGGAAGTTTTTGGTGGAGTTACCAGCTGGAAGAAAGCACTGAGAGACAAATGGATGTTCAGGATAAAGAAGAGCAAGAATGGACACGTGAGACGGAAGGTCAGGGTATATGGTCTTGAGTAGGCTGCAGGACAATGGAGGTTTGACCATTGTGTTTCTCTTTACCAGGTTGGATAATATTAGGTACATTATCCTGTTTCTGTATGTTGTGCTTGTAGCAGGGTCACATATGCAGGGATTTGATGAACTAAAGGTAAAGTTAGTTCAGAGGTATGTCATGAGGAATCTGAGAGCAGTAAGATTCTTTGGCATGAGTGTGTTCTAGGGACATGGAAGGTCATAGGTTGATTTTGTTTCCAGATGATTGTGTGAAACCAGTTAGCACATCGATGGTTGGACAGTTCTATGAATAGTGTCTTGATTCACATGATGAGGTTAAGTGCATGGTATGTACTAGACCTGAGTTTTCCCAAGCAGTGGGCGTTGTCAGAAAGTTTGGAGCCAATCAGAGAAAGAAGCACTGGAGGGCAGTTCAGTGGATTCTCGGGTATTTGAGAGGGACCAGCAGCAGGTGCACATGCTATGCAGGGTCAAGTTCTTTTCTACATAGGTTTGTAGATATGGATGTGGCAGGTGATTTGGATGACAGGGGGTGCACCACAAGTTATGTGGTGGTTGGTATTCAAGAGTGATCTTGAAGAGGGATACAGTGCCAGGAAACAAACTAGATGATATACAGGTATAGGTACAGTTGCAGCTATTTATCTCCAAGTGGGAGATTGTTAGGTTGTGGAGCTAAAAGCTTCAACTATTTGCAGACATGGAGGAGTTGCTGAGTGTCACAGTCACCGGCGTCGGTCAGGCTAATCGATGTTGGTCAGGGGTGAACGAAAGGGCAACCAACATCATCAGGAGTCGGCCAACGTCGGTCATCTCCAGTCAGACAGGGACCAACGTTGGTCGCCTGTGTGGTTCCAAAACTGTTCGTTGCATGAACAGTTAGTTTGTTGAACTGATTGTTTGCATGTAAAGGCTATTTTGAGTCTTGAGCTGCGTGTCTAAATTAAGAGTCTAAGTTATGGTTTAGTCTGAGATCTATTTATAGACCCATTGGCATGTATTGTAATTATGAGAAAATAGAGGAAGGCAAGGTAGATCCTTCCAATTGTAAGAACAGGGTGATCTGCAGGTTGTTGCAAGATCAGGGAGAAGTTCTACATGTGTAAGTAAGATCATTTGAGTTGTAGGTTGTTGCAAGTTCATGGGAGATCTACTTGAAGTACTTTGAGTACTTGTGTACTGGCAGGGTTATTACTAACTGGTTGGAGGTAAACACCAATTCTGTGTTTGAGTTGTGTGTTGAGACCGTTTTTGGTAGGAGAGTGAACTCTTGATTGAGAATTACTGAACACTTGAGGTGTGGAAAGCCTCTGAGAGGTGGAAGAAGTGGCATCTTCTTTATTGTATTTTATTTCTAAATGAGTATTGAATACAAGATTGTGTATTGTCTCTCATATTCTGTGCTATTTGTGAATTCTAGTTACTTGTTCATTCTGGTATAATTCCACATATTTAGTTGCTTATACAAGGTAATCATATTGTGCTCTTATTGAGGAGCAAGATCCTGACAAGTGGAATCATAGTTTGTTGTTCTTGATTCCCCATCAAACTACAACTTAGAAGAGTAAATCTTATTTTGTTTGTTGTGATGCGCTGCATAAACATATAAATATGTATTGGTATGCATAAGAATCGATGATACTATCATTATTATAAGAATATAGATTTTGGTTGATCAATGTTAAATTTATATCAACGTCTATGAGAAACAATTTATGGCAAAATGACACTATTTCATAATATGATAAAGTCATGATCAAGTTATAAGGATTCAATATAAACTTTTATATGCATATGTATGTTACAAAACTGGCAATAGAAATGGTACATCCGTGTATAATGAGTATTATAGTTACAATATGCATAAACATGTATTTATTTTTATATGTGTTTTAAATATGAATCTTTATAAGATTTAAAGAAATGCAAAAAAAATGAATCAACTGAAATGCATTATGTTTTTATGTTACAATAAGAAATGCAAATCAAAATCGCATCAACGACTAGTCTAGTAACATGTAAAACATTTTCTTAGTAATATGTAAAATATTTTCTTAGAAAATTTTCATGTTATATTTCTTATAATATAAATATTGTTAGTAAATGATTCATTTTTTTTTTAACAAATTGCAGACATTTCAAATGAGTAACTAAAATTGACTTCTAAAAAACTATTGACTTTGAGGTTGGATGGCTTAATATTTTTTGTTGTGCAAAAAACAAAAGTTATGCAAATGCATGATACGGGAAAAAAAATTATAAAATAGAAAATATGTCATACTACATTCGAGATCATTCCAAAAAAAATTTGAAGGTGGCACTGCAATCATTTTCTCACATTAGCATTTGGTCAATGATAGACGACAATCATTTGAGGATACTCATTCAAGCCATGGGTTACACAAATTCAAATTTCATGTTTGTTTCGGGGAAATGATATTCTAAGTCATTCAATATAAACATAAAAATTTGGTATAAAATTATTTTTAAAGGGGCCTTCGAAGATGATTTTTTAATTGCCAACACGTTCATTGATTTTAGTTCTCAAAATTATCTTACAAATCAAAAATTGAAAATGAGTTATGTTACGTCAAGTAGATATACTGAAAATAGAAGCCAGAAAGATGAAAAGGATTGAAGAATCAAAATCATGTTAATCATCACATTCTTGGGAGAAAGCAAAAAATCCATGCCAGCAACAATGAACCAATGTTTAGAAAGATGTAACTTCGTCTAATTCTTTCAAATATATTTATTGATTAAAAACTATAATTCTAGTAATAAACATTATCATCAATTTCATACAAATCAATTCTAAATTATTTCAAATATAGTTCAATTAATTTCAAAATAATCAATTCTAATTTAGAATTACTTTGATCTAGTTAAGTGCAATTTGATTTATAATTGGAGATTCTTTGAAATTATTGAATTAGTATATTGACACTTGCTCATGAAGATCTTCCCAATGAACAACAAACAATTGTCAAGATATTTTATTATGTAAATGAACTAGATTGCTTAATATGTTTTCATCCATAATTTGGCTAGTCAAACGATGCCATGTGTCCCAACAACAGATTCTACTTCAAAGGATCAATGATTTGTATGAAGGCCCAGAAGGGTGTCATGAGTTCGAAACAGTCCAATCTATTCAAAATGATCTGCTTCCAAATGGTTTGAAATAATTCAATTTATTTGAAATATATAAAACATATTTATGAAAAAAATATTCTCCATCCACTTTAGTGGGTATAATTTTAAATTATTTAAAATAGCCCAATTTAATCAAAATGATTTAATAATGTTCAAATGGTTTGAAATAGTCTAATTCATTTAGAATAAACAAAAAAAAAAATTGAAAAAAATATTCTTTATTCTACGTAAAATTCTAAATTATCTAAAATAACCCTATTTATTCAAAATGATCTATGCCCAAAAGCTTTGAAACAGTCCAATCTATTTTGTATATAACAAATTTATTTTTGAAAAAAAATCTCTTCGCTCCACTTTAAAGGGTACAAGTCCATTTTATTTAAAATAGATCAATTTTTCGAAATGATCTATGCTCAAATGGTTTTAAACACTCCAATTTATTTGGAATATAAGAAATTTATTTTTTGAAGAAAACGTTCTCCACTCCACTTGAATGTGTATAAGTCTAAATTATTCAAAATAGTCCAATTCATTCAAAATGATCTATGTTAAAATGATTTGAAACAGTCCAATTTATTTGGAACATTAAAAAATTATTTTTGGAAAAAAATTTCTCTACTCCACTTTATTAGGTATAAGTCCAAATTATTTGAAATAGCCCAATTCATTCAAAATGATCTATTCCCAAATGGTTTGAAACAGTGCACTTTATTTGGAACATAAGAAAATTATTTTTAGAGAAAAATTTCTCCACTCCACTTTAGTGGGTATAAGTCCAAATTATTCGAAATAGTCCTTAAGAGGGAAAAACAGACCAAGCTATATGCTAGAGGTGTAATGGAGACCCACCTAGCCTCTCCTAACTATCAATGCCCTCTTATCCATTTTCAAACAAGGCAAACCCTAGATCTAAGATTTCAGATTGAGGAGTGAAAGAAATGCCTCTCTTAATGCCATCTAGTAATATATTTGACAAAATGTATAATACTCCTCTATATTTTGATATTGTTTTTCCTCCAATCTAGTGAGTTATGCGTTGGTTATACATTCTTTCACATAAGACATCAAATGAAAAACAAGAAATTCAAAGCAAAGGTCAAGTTGAAAGTATTTCATAACAATAATCTAAATACTTTTTCTTAAATGGATTATTAGTTACTTTGTTTTAATCTCACCCATATTTAAATAATAAATTTAAAATTTTATTGAAGATCATTCATAGGCATCAGTAGGAATTCCCTGTATATTTTGGTGTGACTTTCCAAACTAGAGACACTAACCAAGGAAGGTTGAATATTCATGTTAACAGAGGGATTTATATTTAATCTTCTACTGCTCCATAGGCAAATGGTGTTTTCATATATCATGTCCATAGTCAAGATTAGAATAGGGAGAGAAAAACTCATCGGACCAACTCCCTTTATGCAATGGATTTCATTCCATGTCTCTATACTGAGTATTTTTAGCGTTAATGTTGAATTTTCTCACCTTCATGGCACCATTACTTTTTTTGCTCAATGCTTAGTTTCTATATGTTTAATTAGATCTTATAGCCTAATAATGTACATTTAATCTCTATTGACTTAAGAGATGGGTACTTAGTTTTCTCTCAACACTTGAGTTGTGCTCTTGAGTGTTTGCACTTAAGTAATATGTCGACATTGAGTGATTCTTTAAATGTTGGCATTGTGCACTCTACATAAGGCTAGATGTTGCACAAAACATTAACTAACAACAAAGGATGATGTCAACAAAAACAATTAAAAAAATTACACTTTACAAAAAGGATATAAGCCAATTGCATTGCCTAAATATATTTTAATAGTTTTTACAAACCAATTTAATTGGACACTAAATCTATTATCATCATTGTGATATATGAAAATAATAATCAATCCATATAACAACCTTGACAATTTAGCTCCTATATATTTACTATTAGAATGCTTCAATAAGATCTATTATTAAAAATAATAAATTACAAAGGTTACACAATAAGGTAGCTAGTTGAGATACACTGCGCAGACTCCTTGACGGTAGAAAATATTGGCTTAAAGCAACAAGCAAGACTTAGAACTCCCTTGCTAGTCGAGTAGAGCCAAGTAAGTGAAATACAACGAACAATGCACAACGTGCACTTGTTGGCTGGGCAAAACCAAACAAGGCTAAACAAACTCTAAACTGATGAAACCCTAGAGGAGGGTGGTAAGCAGAGGACAAAGAGGTGGAAAGAGAGCTGAAACTAGCAGCAAGGATGTCACCATTAGTGAGCATACGTAGATCCAAGGAACGACATTGCCACCAATGGAAGCAAACACTGAGAAACAAAGGAGCGGGGATAGAAATCATTGCCACTGTTCACAGCTACAACCCTCAACGCCATCCATGAACTCAATCCGCATACAAAATGCCAGTGCCATTACAGTCATGACCACAACCACAATTTGCTAGAACCATCGCCAATCATGACCAAACACTATAGCCGGGAAGACTAACATAGACACAAGCCACAACCACTAATCCAACATCACAAAACGTGAAGGAAAATGTATCACATGTAGAGAACGACTCATAAAAGAGTGAAAAATAGACCAAGCTATATGCTAGAGGCGCAGTGGAGACCTACCTCTCCTCCCCTAACTATCAGTGTCCTCTTAGCCATGTTCAAACAAGGCAAACCCTGGATCTAAGATTTCAAGTTGAGGAGAGAGTGCAAGCACCTCTCTCAATGCCATCCAGTAATAAATTTCACAAAACATATAATGCTCCTCTATATTTTGATATTGTTTTTCCTCCAATCTAATGAGTTATGCTTTGGTTATACATTCTTTCACATGAGACATCAAATGAAAAACAAGGTTGATTATTCATGTTAACATAGGGGTTTATACTTAATCTTACCCTGCTCCAGAGGCAAATGATATTTCATATATCATGTCCATAATCGAGATTAGAATAGGGAGAGAAAAACTCATCAAACCAACTCCCTTTGCGCATTGGATTTTGTTCCATGTCTCTATAGAGATTATTGTTGTCGGAGATCTGAAAAGTGCGATGACAAGATTTCCAATAAAAAGGTGTGATTCTCTTCACATATTACTCATGTAGATCAATAGACTCTTCCATTTCTTTGATACACGGTAGCACTAATTTGTCAGATAAAAAAAGACCCTGCGACTGAGATCGTAGCTCCGAGGAGTGAAGATTTGATAAGCTCTCGGAATAGCCAAGAATTGCCATTTGAGGAATGTGTGGATGGACGAGTCCCCTGCAATACCATAGTGTGAAAGCGACAACACTAATTTAGGCATAGAGGGAAAAACTTGTTCACCCATGAACTTAACCAACACTCACAAACTAATAGAATCCATACTCTCCACAAATCACAAAATTCATACCAAAAAATACTAAATATTAAAAATTTGTGATTGGTTGTCCCGAATTTGAGTGCCGAATATGCTTGTCCCTTTTCCACAGCTAAATTAATTATAAAAGATGCCAAAATAAGTTTAAACGTACCTGTATCACCAGCTGATTTCTCTAGAACATCATCGAATTTCTCTGGAAGTAGACTCTTCAGTTTCTTGTACCCATCAAAACCAGTACCCAAAACCACGATATCAGATTCCACCTCTGTTCCATCATCTAATATAATCCCCTTACAAGAAAAACTCCATTTAGATGATTTTCGAAAACGTATGAGACCTTTCTCTGCTTTTGTGGAAAAAAAATCAGGAAATAATCCAGTGCTGCAGGAAGATATCTCCTGAAGAAAGCTGTGATCTGGAACAAGCCCATACTTTCTCAAGGGAAATTTCCAAAGCAGGGAAATCTCAACAAACTTGGACACCGCCCATCTCTGCAGAAAAACATCATTTGAGGTTGATTGGGATGCTAAAACTGAACTTGACTTTCTTTTCTTGTAAATGTAAATCCACGCCAAAGAAAGAAATCAAATGATTTAAAAAAAATTGTACCAGGGGTGCAAATAGGCATGATATTGAGTTCATCAGAAACCCCTGATCAGGTTTTCCAAGTAAAAATTGTGCAAAACGTGTATCATACAAATACGCTAAGTGCACTCCCCAACACATCATGTAATCCTCAGGAAGCATCCAGTGCGTTCTTCTGAAAACCATTGTACAAGGATGGCGATTTTCTCTTGCAAACACCGATCAATTCTATTCTTAACGTAAATCCACACCAAATTGGGGTGTTGGGCGAGGCACCTAATTGTTTTTTACTTTTTGGCTGTAGCCTCTTTTCAGCAGAGGTTTTGAGCTTGCCCATGCAGTCGAGGGAGGAATATCTAGCATACATGCATACCTTGATTTGCTTCGGCACATTCCACAGAGAAATCCATGGCTGATTTCTGATATCCAATAATTACAACTCTTTTTCCTTTGAGAAGTTCATAAGCCTGTTTTTCATCTAAGGCTGAGTAATCCATAGTATGCAAGACTTTTCCCTGAAATACTTCTGGTCCTTTATTTGGAGGAAACGTTGGGATTTTCGGCAGATCTCCATATTTACCGATGCACAAGACCAGGAAATCAAAATGATGCCACTGCAGAAACCTCAGATAAACCATTTCAGTATAAATATGAAAACAGAAAACAAATATGTTGATTCTATGCAAATAAACCCTAATTTGTGTCAACGAGAGCAATACTTACCTCCACTCAGGCAGACAGCCAAGTAAAATAAACAGGAAGTCCAAGAGATTGTCATGGGCAGTAAGCTACAGATTTTAAGAATTTTATCATGAAGGAAGGATACAAAGTGAGATGGCATAGAGTAAAGGAATGCTACCTTTGAAAAGCAAATCCCTAGACCTTTCAGGGAACCATATTTTTATGCTTCCAAGTGACACTTGGCCTCCATTAATAGATTGATATAGGAATGTATGTACAGAGGGTCAATGGATTATGTTTCCTGAAAAAAATTCTGAATGCTTGGCCCAAAGTTTTACCAGTGGCCCCTACTCCAAGAAATATGAGGCCAAACTGGATCACAGAGTCCTCTTAGCATCTTTGTAAATGTGGCATCTTGGGATTCCCAGTCGGGTCAGTCTACTCCTGTTACCCCAGCATGGCTTACCTCCAAGCTGCCAAGAACTTACCAATCCACTCAACCCTTGGGACTGATCAGAGTGTGAATTCATTATTCGAAACAACTTCAATTTCGATTCCACTCAATTGCAGCAGACAAGTATAAGAAGCTGGATAAAATATGAAAGGCTCCAGTGGCGTATTGAGTTCAACTCACATCCCACATCCGGTAGTCTTGATTTTTTTTCAAAAGTTCAGCACTATGAACCTCAAAGATGATTTCAGAAAAGGCAGCCTTGAAGCATTCCTTAGTTGACAAGTTTCAGTTTTATGAGTCTTTTGTTTTGGTGAATAATATTTTCACTCTTTATGGGTACTCAACTGGATCTAAAAGCCCCTAAGTGCACACAAGCAGTTGACTTCTTATTGCCCGTACGAGAGCAGTAGAATAGTTTGTTAGCCTGGAAGGTGAACCAGACACACTGATAGTTCCATTTTATGATTTCATTTCATACAGGGTCTCCTTAGGTGTCTCATCTGTTGTTTGGAAACAAAAAAAAAGAGAGAGATCATTTCGATATTTGAAGTTAGTCATATTCAATATTCTATTTACTGACAAATAGTTTTTTAGGGAAACAATTGTATATGTGATTTTTGAATAAATGTTTGGGATTATGTCACATGGTCTAATTGAACTTTTTGATTCAACATTTTGGATCACACCACTTGATTTAATTGATCTGTTTGATTTAACATTTCAGATCACATCTAGTGATCCAATAGATCTTTTTGATTCAACATTTAAGATCCTTCCACACAATTCAATTGATCTTTATGATTCAACATTTTGGATCACAACATATGATCCATCAACATTCTTGATGATGGATTGTGTATTATTATCTAAAATATCAACTCAAAAATTTCATACATAATTGTTTCCCCAAACACTGTTTGTGTTAATTTATGGACTGGATAAGTATAGAGCTTGTTTTGTGGTTTGAACTATAAAATAATACATGTAACAGGGATTAATGGATCGTGTGATGGGATAATGGAGTGACTTGGAAAACCATTTAAGCCTCACCTCTAGTATGTATTATATCTGCATATCAACAAAATCACACTATTTTTCTCTCAATTCCGTGATCTTCCTATGCCTGTAAATATTTGCATTGTGAGATTCTAAATTCCAAGACACAAATATCCAAAGCTTGAAGCTTGAAAAGAACATGTTAAATATCGAAAGGGTTGTAGTCCAACTGGTGAGGATGATGATTGTTAGATCCCTGACACAGAGAGTCAAGTGGTTAAGGCCAATATCGTGTCCTGAGTGATTTTGACAGTACGGATGCCCCTTACTCGTAGCTGCTTAGCCAAAGAAGCTCACTAATATAGATGTATGCTTACTCAACATTGAAAATCGACTATATATTTACTTCCAAAATATGAACAGAGATGCCAACATTCTATATAATTCAGTGATTCCATGTAATACCTTCAAATATATCATCTAAAAATAAATCCATGGATAACTGATGTTAGATACTTGAAAAATATACAAGAAAAAAACATAGTTTATGGTTACTAGTATTACCTCTATGGATTCTCCATTGCTTTTCTGCATACCAACTTGCCAAACTACACCGTCAGCATAAGGGCCTCCATTCTTACCCCACAATCCAGCAGATGCCACGCTTTCTTTGCCAATATATTGAATCTCTACTACTTTGGTATTAAACTGAATGCAATCCAGCACCCCAAAATGGTTTGCATAACTGTTAAAATAATCCATAACCTGGGAATGATTGGGAAAAAAGGTGGTAACACTGTTTGGCCATGGAAAATCAGTGAATTGGAAGGCAGGCCGAGGGGTCTGCAGTTTTGTTGATGCAAATGTATCTCCCCACTCCTCCGATTCCTTGTTTGGCTTCAAACAGAGTGGGATTCAGACCTATATTGAGTAAATATTTAGTTGCAAGAATGCCACTCAATCCTGCTCCTATAATACCCACCTTCCTTTTTCCAAATCCATTACAACTCTTTGTTTCCTGCAACGAATCTCATTCGTAGAAAGCCATAATTAAAAACTTACAGTAGTGCAGGGAAAAACTCCCGAAGTTTGAGCGCATATACGCCCATATCAATCTGTTTATTTGACCTTCACATGAAGGCACAATTATTGGAGACTGTATTTGGTTTATTTGTATTTTTTTTTAATGAACAAAGTCCATTATATGGCAAATCCTTTCTACTAATTAAAAATTGCTGATGGTGTTTGTGGGGAAGTAGGTCCCCTCTTTTTCTTTCTTTCTATCTCTGCTTTTTTTTTTTTTTAATTTATTTTGGGGGATTGATTGCGTTTTTAAGTTAATTATAAAGAATTAAGAGTTCTATCCTATAAAATCCATATATATATTTCATATAATTATTATTGTCAAATTGAAACGGTTTTATTTATTTTATATTTTAAATAATTTAAAATTATATTAAATCATGTTATTTTTATAAATATATTTTTTTAAAAATTAGTATATTTAATATTTTATTAATTCATATAAATATAGGTAATCACAATTTAATATTTATAATTTTGTTAAATATCAATTTTTTCAATTTAATAGATATAATTTTGAAGAATTGAATATATGGGAAATGATTTACAATGCATATTTAAAGGGATCAGAGGACAAAGAGAACAAAGGTGAAAAGCTCATAGTGTTGATTAAATTGGATGAGTCCCCTAAGAAATGGTATTGGTGGTCTTTCCACTTTATAAAAATTTCCAAAATTTTAAAATTTGGAATAATATGATCCCATGCCATTGTTATTGTCATTTTATTTAGTTCTATGTTGAGTCACATGTATATTTGAAAAGTATGTTATATTTAATGTAATAATTCAAAAAAAAATAAGTGTTAATTTTGTTTAGATTTTTTCAATTAATTTAGAAGAATGGAATATATATAAAAATAACAAAGTTTTATATGTATTTAATTTTTTAATGATTACATATTCTTATTATTATCTCTCAACATATATTTGTTTAGAATAAAAATTTGTTGTTTTTTTTATAATTTGTAAGAATTGGATTGATAATAAATTATATTTATAATTTTATCTATTATAATATATTTTTACTTTTGAAGAAGGTGAAGTTTTTTTTGCTTAAAGATGTAAGAAAAATACACAAATAATAAATAGATGAGAAAACATAGATTGACAGGGTATAAAATAAATAGTATGCATTTTTAAATAGATTTTGATTCTAAATTGTGTTTTGAATTTGATGTTATATTGATTGACTATATTTAGGTTATATAATTGATGTCATAGGACATATTGAAATTATAATTTTATTTGTTCTTACCAATATATGTTATATATGATTTAATTTGAAATAGAAAAGAGACTATACAAAATAATATATATAAAAATAAAGTAATACGAAGAGTTGTTCTTGCCATCTATAGACACTAAATCTAAATTATATAACATCTCAGTCATGTACACTTAGCAAATACATATCATAGATGTGCCCTTCATTTCCTAGACCCTCCCACTATTGAAAGGTTTGCATCCACTATCTCTTGTGCCTATTGCTTATTTATTAATTTGACCATATATTATTCTGATGACTAGGCTTTATATACTGTGAAAAATTATCTAAATGTTATTATTATCATACTTTATAAGTTTTGGACTCATCCTTGTTTTCAAGCTTCCTAGACACTTATGTCCCAGCAAAATGCCTATGTCGATGTTAGTGTTGTGGGTCAAACTAAGTGTCCAGTGCCCTAAAGTCATCAAATTTGTAATTACAACATGTCCCTATAGTCAATCTAAGTGTTTTAATGCGAGTTTTTTTCAAAATAGCATATATATATATATATATATATATATAGCAACTCACAAGGCAACTTACCAAAAACATTCAATCAAGTATTCAAGTGAGCAAAACTTTTCTATTCTTTCATATTTCAATATCAATCATAGGAACAACCCATATATAGGTCTGAAGTACTGAAAGAGCATTTCATGAGTCATGTTACAATTTAGATCACTATATGTACTTGTTTATCACACATTGCATCTTTACGCACACATAAGCCATCATATAGTGAGTACTACATGAGTCTGAGGCTCTCTTCAAAGTGTTGGCTATATAGACAATGCCCATTGACAAAAGGATCTTTGGGGTAGCATAACACTATGTGCCAAGGAACTCTTTTTTCTTATAGTCACTCTAAGGGTGAAAAAATTAGGATTTGATCATTTGACAAATAACAATAGTCTATGCACGAGATTTCAACATATTAGAGAAAAGTCGATAAAAAGCCTAGAAGGTTCCATGTGGTTGCACTTAGATCCAATTAATATTATGTACTAGACACCTATGTTCAATTTAGACACCAGTGTCAACATAACTATCCAGATCTGACGCAAGCATCTGAGGCCATAAAATACAAATTTACATAATCTAACAATCGATCTAGAATCTAGATCTAGTCTACTTTCATCATTTTCTATATCAAATCTGCATGCATGTAGTAAATCAGTTAAGTACTCTTATTTATAATTCATTGCAATATTAATCAATATTTATACTTTATATTTCTAACATATTTCAATATTTTAATTTAGAATATTGTTTATTTTAGTATATAAATTAATTGACTTGCTATAGATCTGTTTATCACCCTTGTGTTTATTTATTTCTATATCCTTAATCCTATACTATATTGAGCCATCTTAATTTAAGAGTATATATTTAGTGAATATATATCTTTTATGCAAACCCTAACTTATCCTAAGGTATTCAACCTTATAAGGTTTTTCATTGTTATTTTTTTCAATATTTCTTTATCATTTGTATGCAACCTAGGCATAGCCCTAGATTAGCAAGTGTTTTTATCAAACACCTAGATTTCCCTCCTTGTCTGAATAAGATGGCTCGAAATAATGAAGTAACACATCCTACAAATAATGAAGATAAATATAAGAAAACTAAACAACATACTAAAGAAGTTGTCATAGAAACTGATTTTGAGCATGAAAATGATGAATCTAATAAAAATGATGAACATGAACAAATAGACAAAGATCAAGTACAATATCTTGTTATGTTTTGGTGTAGAAAAATGTAAATATTTAGTAGGAACTCTATTCAAAATATGCATAGTAGTATTCATGGCTTTGGCCCATAATAATTTAAGAACATTTGCAGAATGCAACAATATTTTAGCCATTTCAATAATGGGGCAATTTTTCCTTTCAGTAATATCATTTTACTAATGGAAATAGGGAGTTGTTAGTTCTCTTTAAATACCACAAATAATTTAAAAAGAATCAAAATCTTTACTAATGTATTCACCACCATTATCATATCATTATCTCTTAATAGAAAAAAATAAAAGTATTTTAAATAATAGTTTTAAATTCTTTAATTTAGAAAACACTTCAAATTTATTTTTAATGAAATATGACTAAATCATTATAGTATATTAATCTATAAAACTAACAACATACAAATAACCATTAAGAGATAAAACTTCAATAGATCTTACAACACCACTATGAATTAATTCTAAAAGATACAATGAATTTGCATCATGATTCTTGTGAAAGGGGTTAGCATGTTGCTAACTTTCACAAATTTTATGATAAGAAGGTATAGAAGAAAGTACAACAACAAGATTTTGAGTAGATGTATCATGTAAAATTATAAAATTAATAGGACATAATCTTTCATGCCATAATTAAGAGTCATTCTTACTATGCAATGAAAGAAAATATACAAAAAGAGATAAAATGTATAAACTATTCTTTTGAACTCCTCCAACAATCAGAGACTTAGATTGGTTTCTAATTGACCAACTATATTTAATAATGTTACAATGAAAATATCATTAGTAAGTTGTTAATAAGATAACAAGTTATTTTTAAGCTTAGGTACATAGAAAACATCATTAATAACAAAATTTGAAAAAAAAAAAATTCTTTCCTTGCTTAGTTGCTTCTAAAAATCTATTATCTTTTAAGTAAATATTTTCAGATGTATTTTTATTGTCAGATAAAATATGAGATAAGTCATATGATGTGATTTATCACTATCTAAACACCATTTATTTTCATTAGAAGTAAACAAGGTAGCTTACAAAGCAATAATGTCACTATTATGATCTTGATTATTATTTTAATTAGAATTTTGATTATTCTATTTGGTTTGATTAGATTTTATTTTTAGAAGATTGATTTTTAAATCATCCTTTTTTTTTATTAAAAAATTTACTTCTATAACTAAATTTACCACACATATTATAATTTATAATAAACTTAGGTCTATGATTCTTATTACCAGATTTTCTTTTCTCATTTTTGCTTTTAGTAGAATTAGCGTTAGGTTTCTAGTTCTTATTTTTTTCAAAAATAGGGTTAAGAGCGAGAAGTGTTTAAGTAACATTCTCTTTAAATTTAAAATGGGTCATAACTTGCTCTTCTTGAACTAAGAGAGCAGACAAGGTGGTAAGATCAGTAATGTCTTACTTAATTTGATATTTAAGATTCAAAATTGAAATTAAATTTTTAAACTTTTTATGAATATTTAATTGAATGATAAAATAAAATAGATGATCTTGAATTAAATTATACTTACAACCATCTAAATGAGCTTTACTAGTTTTAATTTTAATAAGAAAATTAACAACCTTTGCATCACCTTCCATAGGTATAGTCAACAATTTAATAATTTTCAACAGATGAGAGCCCTTGTGCATGGACTCAAAAGAGTTTCCAAATATTTTTAGGAGACTCCTGATTACCAATGTGGAGTAAGAATTCATCCTTAATAGTTTGTAAGATAATCGACATGGCTTTTTATGATTTTTATTGAAATACATTCAAAAATTTAGGGGTAACATGTCATCATAATAGAGCTTTTTTATCCCAATAACAATAATCCATAACTTTCGAGCTATGAATTATGCTTTAATTTATATTTTTCAAATATTATATTTATTTTCATTAAACATTTGAGAATTATCTAAAACAAAATTAGGTGAAGCCATAGCTTCCTTTTAAGAATGATAGTAAACAAATACTTTAAAATGAATCTCTTTTTATGTAAATTTAACTTTATTTGATAATAAAAATAGATTGTAAGTGTAAAAACACAATAATTATTTAATTTAATGCTAAACAAAGAAAAAAATATGAAAGATTACAATAAAATAAGGTGTCACAAAAAAATTAATGTAAGAACAATTATTTTAAAAAATTCTTTTTAATAATTTTTTATACTATTTTTATAAAATAAAGTCAATCACAAGTGCACATCTAATTAGATATAAAATAATGTAAAAAAAAATTGAAATAAAATTACATTAAACTAGGTGTCGAAAGAGTCGCACTCAAAATAACCACCTAGACACTTATTAAAAAAGTTGTAAAATTAATAATAATATATTTCGAAACACAAAATAAACCATGTAAATGTGTTCAAAAGGTACAAAAATCTAGAGATTGATTATTTACACGACTATGTTTGACAAAAAAATTATTACATTGAATGTTGAAACAAGGTTGACAGATCAACTATAGTTTTAAATGCATGAAAAGTTAACATACAAATTTTTAAAAAATAAAAATAAAATTAAATTTGATCAATTTCAACAATAAAAAGTTGATTTTAGGGATTTTGAATACATAACCTCCTAAATTTCTAAGATTTTAGCAAAATAATAACCTTCAACTCATATAAAAGTTTAGTTAAGCTTTAACATGTTCTAATTTATTTTTAACTCTTTTTTGACTATTTTTAAATTCTTATTAAAAAAACTTGGTTTGAAACAAGGTCATATAGCCTTTTTTTTAAGATGCACAAGTGGGTGCATATAAGGAATGGTAAAGACTTAGGTTTATTATAAGAGAGGTTTCTAGTTCAATTATAGTTCTAATAATTGTATGCAAGGCTAGGTTTGTTGTCTTTTAGTCATGAGCATTTAAATTTTGTGTAGTTTTAATTAAAATAGACCATTTGAAATGGAAAATAAAATTCATTATAACTTTTGATCAATAGCTTGAAATTGAGTGTCGTTTTCCTCAAAAATATATAATTTTATGTTTGTTCCTTTGGAATGGTTAATTTTTTAAAACACACTAAAATTATAAAGTGTCAAAATTTTGAGGGTTCTTAATTTTTTATTCAAGGAGTTATTGTTTTGTATTTTATTATTCTTTCACATTCAATTCTGTAATTATTTTTCTTGCATTATGGATTATTGTTCATTTCCACTTCTTATTGCATTCAATTATCATGAATGGAAAAGAAACATGCAACTTGTTATAGGAAAATAAGGCTTCTATAGGATAACTATGAATAAGGAAACTGAACCTATAGTAGATGCAGATAAAAATAAATTGTTTAATAGATGTGATCAAGAAAATGGTTGTCTTAATTTATCTATTTTTCTTAACTTACAATTTAACATTAAATATGCTAAAACACCTAATGATGTATGGACTACATTAAAAAAACTCTTTGGGAAGTAGGATGTGATGAGATGTCATGAACTAGAGAATGAGCTCATTAGTTTGAGCCCATATGAATTTGACACACTACATAATTTCTTCACTAATTTTATATCTCTGAGGTTGTAGTTAAAATAATGTGGAATGGATAAGAAAGATGACCAACTTGTTATGTCCATTCTCTCCAAATAGGGTCTAAATTACTTTGTATTTGTCTTGACATTCCATGCCATAAAAAGTGATTTTAAAACCACATGGAAGATGCCTTCTTTAAATACTTATATTGTTACCTTGACTCAAGAGTAAGATGGTCACAGTGAAGTCCTCAAAACCTCAAGCCTTATTTGATGGGAATGGGGAAGGGAAGGCTTCAAATAACAAAGATAAGAAACAAAATAAAAAAGGATCAAAAACCTCTTGCCTATAAATCTACCAATGAGACATCATCTTCCAGTGTTAAGCCTAAGAAAGAGAGGATCAAGTGTGAGTATTGTATGGGCAAGCATTATGAAAACAAATTTTTGAAGAATTAGATTGACCACCTAACAAGCCTTCTTGAGAAGAATAATATAGGTGTTCCTAAGTCTACCAAATTGTCTTCATCAACCCTATAATCCTCCAAAGAAATAACAATGGTAAAGAAAAGGTAAAAGAAAATGGTGAGAAGAAAGTAAAAGGGAAGGCCTAAGTTTCAGTTGTACCTCTAACTCCTACATGGGTTATTGACTTGGCTGCATCGGATCACATGGATTATTTACAGATTGAGTTCACTTCTTTGGGACCATGTGACATGTCCAAAATTCATTTAAGTGATGATACTTATAAATAGGTTTTTCATAGAGGGTCCATTGAAGTTAGTGGTAGAACATTAAATAATATTCTAAGTATTCCCTCACTTTCAAATAATCTACTATCAGTTTACCAGATTACTCACCTTGGTCCAGGCATGCGAGTTGACATCACTCTAGATTTAGTGTATGTCAAGGAGTTTCATAATGATACTATATTGACAGTGGGTTTCATCGATCATCAGACTCAATTATATACAGTTTCACACTTTGTCCCTGACTCTTCTTCAAATTATTCTTCATCAGACTCACCTAGACTTGATAACATTTTTGACCCTAGACTCATATATGATATTGAGGACTTTTCTTCTAGCACAAATGACTACAATAGTGATAGGGACACACATCCACCATCTCCTTATCACATCTTAGATATTGAGGATTTATTTTTTAATCACCTACTTTTGGTCCACTTCATACATTTCAAGAAGTAGGTACATTGATTCAAGACTTCTCAAACAGTCTACTACATTGTTACAAGGCATTTTGTATTATTGGGAAAATAAGCATGATGGTGCTTGGATGTATTTTCAAAAGGCTTTAATAAATTTCATGTAGTTATTTAAATGGCATTTCCCATTGCACTATTGGTGATTTAGATGAACAATTGGAATGTTATTTGAAGCTTTGTTAAATATTTGGAAACATATACTTAGCACAAAAAGCTTGTTTTGAGGAGAGAAGTGCCTCTCAATTTATAGACTTCTCATTTGAATGTGGACTATTTATCCAAGATGAAGATCAACAAATAAGAATTAATCCTACAGGATCGGCAAACATTAGATGATATGACATGAAGTGTGTAAGTGTTTTTAATGATCTCAATTCATGAGGGTTTGGAGTGTGTAAGTGTTTGTTATAGACATTAATTGCATTTCTCTCACCTTGCATTAAACTTGCCTTGTGAAGGACACCCTTGAATTTTAGAAAATGATTTTAAATTATCAAGTTGTTGGGTGATGTGAGATTTTATATAATTTCTTTATTTTCGATAATAATGACATGTGCATTCCATGTAACCTCTAATTAGGAGAAATTTAATTAGCTTAACCAAACCAATTAGCTAACTAAATTAAATTTTAATGTTGTGGTTTCATTTGCAATATTCAATTTTGTTCACTTGCTTGATTTCATATGACTGAGGTGTTATTTGCAAATAAGATACCAAATTTTGGATCTCATTAGCAAATTATATGATTTAATGTGGTGTATTTACCAAATCAAGGATGCACACTGTTTTTAGACTAAATTGATAATTATGAGGTAATTTGATTTAATTGATGAATTTTAGTTAAATTTTTGCATTGTTGCGTAAAGTCTTTGAATGTCAATTTTGACACAGAATTGATAAAAGTGAATTGTCTACACATTAAAACATATATTAAAAAAATTAAACAAGATACTAGACATTATTCAAATCCAAAGATGGGTCGTGTGTGTGTGTGTTTTATACATCGAGTTTCTAGTACATCATCTCCACCCAAAAGAGGGCAGCTATGATTAAAAGTTAAAAAATAAAAACTAAAAATAAAATAATAGATGTAGAAATCCCTAATCTTCCTTATTATTTGACTCCTCCTAAAGAGAGGCGTCACGGGTTCCTTCTCCTCCTCTGATAAGATCTTTACACAAATTGACAAGGACTTCTTCTCATTCTTTGATGCCTCTTGTGGTTAGTCCCAACCGAGAAGGCCTCTCCTCTTACATTCGACTAACTATAAGAGGCATTCCTTCTTCTCATAGTGAACAAGTCACTTAGGGTCTTCACCTATGCCTCTAATCTAGATAATTTTGCCTATAGGTTGGTGATCTTAGTTTGAATATGAATAAACTCATGTGTTCCATGGTAGGTGTGGGAAACACGTTAGAGTGTCAACCCACACTAAAATTTAGACCCAAATCCATTAAAATGTGCTCCCTACTACGGCCAAAAACAATTTGGAATTAGCCTCCACTCTATTACAGAATTTACAACACAAGCACACATGAACATAGATTACAAATATAGTCCTAGATCAAATAATGTAATCAAACTAATTGAAAATATGGTAAAAACTAAAATGGAACATTGGCTTACCTAGATCCCCCTCCTACTAGTCAGGGTTCAAGTCCTTATTGTAACTCATCTTTGCCATCCTCGCCTCACACTCTTCAAATTAAAAGTACCCTCACATAATTCTATCATAGGAAATCCAAATCTTAAATTTAGTAAGATCAAAATGCATAAATTATTTTTAAATTAGGAAAGTTTTTTAATTTATAGTTCAATTATTTTATTGCATCAAAATGAATGCCAAGAAAAGATCAATGTATTTGGATTAATGGGTCAAACTAGTTCTTTTTAGTATTAATATTTTATTTTAAATTCAAAATCAAAGTTACATTTAGTAATGTAAAAATGTCTAAATAATAAAATCAAGCATGGGCAAACTCTAGCAAAATCATATTAAGTTGCATTTAATAATGTAAAATTAACTTTAAGTTGAGTTAGTGCAATAAATGACTTTCCAACTTCCTTTCTAGGTGGAAATATGTTACAAAAGAGAAAATATTATTTTTTTGTAATGGGGGTTTATTCTTTCTTTCAAGCTATTGGAGAAGAGTTGGCAGTGTTTTGTGTGTTGGTTATGTATTTTTTTAGATTTTAGAAATGGAATGCAAGTGAATGAGATCAATATTTGGCTGTGTGAGTTTTGATGCTCTTTGTTTATGAATTTCATATTATTGTTTAACCTTTTTTAATGGGTTGGGGAGAATAAACTAATAAATTTAGAATAAGCTATTCTAAAAGTAGGCCAATTAAATGAATTTTAGATTATAATATTTTGATAAATATACTAAATCTAATAATATGTTAAATATAAATAAGTACGATGTCAAACAGTATTCTTAAAGTTAGGATACAAAGAAGAAATAATACTTAGCTTATTAAATGATGTACAAACATATCTAATACATATAGGTGTAGAAGAAGGCATATTAGTGTTTTGCCTTGATTTGTCAATTTTTTTAAATCAACTCTCTATCAGCT
The DNA here is from genome assembly GCA_037957365.1 of Torreya grandis. NCBI lineage: Eukaryota > Viridiplantae > Streptophyta > Pinopsida > Cupressales > Taxaceae > Torreya > Torreya grandis. Next base: position 790,331 of record JARHVA010004857.1, read on the forward strand.
GAACATTACCATCGAGATTTGGAAATTAATGTTGACACTTATATCCTAGTTTTAATGCTTTTCTGACTCAATATAGACTCTTTTATAGAATGACCACTTATGCTTGTCAAGTTTCACTGTCGCCTTACAAGTTTTCAAAACAAATCATGCACACATGTTCTTGGAACTAGTATTTTGTTCAAAACCCTAGTTCCTCCAATTAGGGCATAACACCTTATAAAATAGAGGTTATTGGGCTCAAATTAATTTGAGATGACCTCAAAGACCTCTATGTCAATTACCATTGCCTACATTAGCATTGCACTCTTAAGAGGGCTTCAAACTGATATAATTCTCCCATTTATGTGGGCTTGTGTGTGAACAATTGTGTAATATGTTATGTGTTTCTCTTTTCATGCTTCAAATAAATAATAATACTAATCTTATGATTAATTTGGAATCAGGGAAGAATATGGAAGTATAACTCAATTGTGAAAATGAATTTCATTAGTATAGTTTGAGCTTGAAAGGTGCTTGCTTAGGTATCTTCTTTGGTTCATATTGAATGTCATTTATTTTTGTATTTATATCACACATTTTTAAATAATCTAATAAGAGGGTTAAATAATACAAATAGGCATACCCATGTGTCCTAATCTAGATGCTAGTGTCCCACAAGCTAAAAAGCTGATGAGGATTTGTAACTTTCTATAAAGGATAAAAATCAGGTTTTATGAAAACTGTAGGCTACAGGGGATCTGTGTCATTAGAATACTAGGGTAAGACTATATAATAAGTAATTAGGTATAATGAGATTCCAAATGTGAGCCTTTTGGTAGTGAGAAAGCCATGAACTGAAGGGTTGAAACATGGTTTGTATTTGTCAAATGTAGAAGACTAATATTTCATAAAAAACATATTTTAGTATCTACAATTAATCATAGATATAAAAATCATTAAAATTATGCACTGCTATTAATTTTGTGTAACTAACGTTGTTTCAATACTTTATGTTTAAAATCTCATGTATGGGCTTTGTATTAAGTGTACTCACTCTGAGTTTTGAGGAGACTTTGTGATTCTAGGTAGTTCTTTTGTTCTTATTATATCTATTGCTCCTACTTTTGTTTTTGTGTTTGAAGAATAATTTTCAATCCTTTCATTTAATTCTTAGATATTTCAATCATTTTCTTTATTTATTCTAACAGGGTTTTTGACCTTCACCTCCATCTTCCTCCATTCTTGTCCCATGTTTAGCGTCCACCATTTATCTCTTTTTTTTCCTTTTGTGTTTACAAGTTAAAAGTACACAAAAACCTCAAAATACTCATAATCATAAGAGGGAGTTCCCCCTATCAAATGTAGAGGAAAATATTCATACAAATATGATTTATCTATTCATTGCCAAATTTGTGTCACAACTTATTTGGTGAGTCATAAAAATAAGACCCAAGCAACATAATTTTTCTTAACATTTTTTGTTGACTTCACTAAGGATCGAATGGTGCATTCAATTTCTAAAATTCGATGGAAATATTACCCTTTTACAATAGTATTAGTGACTTTATTGCAATGAAGCCTAAAAATGATGGAACGTAGCCCATCCTTTTGATAGTTTGAGATTTGTTATCATTGCCCAAAGTTTGATTTGTGATTGCAAAAAATTGGTTGCATGGATGGTGGAAAAGAGAAGAAATAAATAAATAAAAAATATTACAGGAGCCCAAACAAAGGGTTGAATGGATTATTGAAAATGATAATATAGAAAGAAACAATTTCCTCTTCATATCATTTTTTAAATAAAATCCAACTCATTAGATTATTTATGATTCCAACAAAATGCAAATTTTGAAAGATTTTTATGGAGATATAAAAATCAAGTAACGAGAAAATTTACAATTTTAAAACTTGCATAAAGTGGAACAAATAAAAATATAAAAATAAATAAAATCTTGACATTCTAACCCAAGAAATAGAAGCCAAGGAAGAATGCATTGAAAACACATTTTCAGCATCCTTCTAATAACATGGGACAAATCATGAGCATATCCAGTTGCACACCGATGAAGAGGAAATATCTGGTGATGTTGAGCACAATCACGCATAAATGTCTGAGGGTAGTATAACTAGCAATCACTAAGAATTTTTTGATAATTTTGAGCATCATGAGGTTTTGGTCCCAATCCCACCTTTGGATGCATATAAATAAAATTTGGTTCAACCAGTCATGGTAGAAGATCCACAAGAGTACCCACAAAGAAAAATATGTTGGAGATATGTTCCATATTGTTTGCATTTTAATTGTCAATTTGAACCATATTCCTTTTATTCATGAGTAAAATGTGTGTGGCGTTCAATCTTTTATAAGTAGAAGTAATCTTTACATCCCATTTGTCCATGGTCAAGTGTTTTGAGTCTATATTTTTTTTTCTTGCTCATGCCTCATGATTTTGTTGTGGATGCAATTAAAACCATGATGTTGTTTTTACTCATATATTTATAAGAGCTACCCTTATCTTGTCAAAAATTATTCTACAAAGGATCTTATTTTTTCTAACATGTGAATGGCCATGTTTAGTCTTCTTGTTTTTGTTCTCTTTCAAATAGTTTGCTTCTGTGTATAATTTTGGCTTATGTATTTCCATTCCATTTTGTATTTTGTGTGTTCATATGTTTGTTTTCAATAAACACAATATTACAGTATTGTTTTTAGTAGTTTTTACTTTCCCTTTGTTGTTTTATTATGCCTACAAGGTGTTTGGTTGGTTGTGTTCTTTTCCAAAGAACCTACTATTTTGGTTAAATGATGGAAATAATTTTGCATATATAGTTGCTTTAGAGTTATACATTTATTGTGCATGTGTTCATTATTTCCATGGTCTTCATTTATTTTCCTAAAATCAAAGATAAATTGGATGAATAAGTAGTAAATCTAGAACAAAGTTGCTTGGAGTTTTGAATAATTCACTCAAAATAAATTTCTTCCTTGGTATCATTTTGAGAAATCCATATGGATGAAGGATTCCAAGGATTTATAAGGAGAAATATATCAAACCTTAGAATTACAAAATATAAAGTAAATAAATTCTAAGATTAAATTTCCTAAGAGAGTTTTGATTCTATATTTCATATATTCTTTGAAATGTGTTGACAATTTGACTCAATTTCCATGAAAGCATGTTTAGATCCAAGCTTAACACTTCCCATAAACCACTTTTCTTGTGTAATTTTGATAAATAGTTCTCTTTTGAAGCATCTTCCCAACCCGTGCCAAGGTGGAAGTTTTTATGCATGAAGTTTGCTCATGTTTCTGGTGTCATGGAATCTGGTGAAAGCAATTATAAAAGGAAAGACAAAAGGCAAATGCCATGACTTCACTAGCATCTTCCCAGACTGTCCTAGGCAACATTTCATTAAAGCATTCTATCAAACATGTCACATACATCTATAAAATTTTGACGATGATTTAGAGTCTCTAGGTTTATCGGTAAGGCCATCACAGATACTATAATAAGACTACAAAATTATAAAAATGATGGAACATAGGCCATCCTTTTGAGATTTGTTATCGCTGCCCAATGTTTGATTTGTGATTGTAAAAAATTGGTAGCATGGATGGTGAAAAAGAAAAGAAATAAATAACAAAAAAATATTAGAGGAGTCCAAATAAAGTGTTGATTGGATTCTTTCAAATGATAATATGGAAAGAAAATTTTCCTCTTCATATTTTTTTTAAATAGAATCCAATTTATAAGATTATTGATGATTCCAATAGAGTGAAATTTTTGAAAGATGTCTATGGAGTGATAAAAATCAAGTAAAGAGAAAATTTCCAATTTTAAAACTTGCATAAAATGGAATAAATACAAATATAAAAATAAATAAAATCTTGACATTCTATCCCAAGAAATAGAAGGCAAGGAAGAATGCATTGAAAACACATTTTTAGCTTTCTTCCAAGAACATGAGACAAATCATGAGCATATCAGTTTGCACACTAGTGAAGACGAAACATGTGGTGATGTTGAGCAAAATCATGCATAAATGTTTGAGGAAAATACAAGTAGTAATCAACAAGAAGTTTTTGATAATTTTGAGCTCTATGAGGTTTTGGTCCCAATCCCACCTTTAGATGCATATAAAAAAATGGTTCAACCATTCATGGTATAAGAGCCATAAGAGTACCCACAAATAAAATATGTTGGATATATGTCTCATATTTTTTACATTCTAATTGTAAATTTGAAGCATATTATGTGTATTCATGAGTAAAATGTGTGTGTCGTTCAGTATTTTATAAATAGAAGTAATCTTTACATCCCAATTGTCCATGGTCAAGTGTTTTGAGTCTATATTTATTTTCCTGCTCATGTCTCGTGTTTGTGTTTTGGATGCAATTAAAAATATGATGTTGTTTTTACTCATATATTTGCAAGAGCTACCCTTATCTTGTCAAAAATTGTTTCGCAAATGATCTTATTTTTTCCAACATGAGAATGGCCATGTTTAGTCTTCTTGTTTTTCATTTCCCCTTTCAAATAGTTTACTTCTGTGTATAATTTTGGATTGTGTATTTCCCTTCCATTTTGTATTGTGTGTGTATGTTTGTTTGTTTTGAATAAACACAACATTTCAATATTATTTTTAGTATTTTTTCCCTTTCCCCATGTTGTTTTATTATGCCTACAAGGTGTTTGGTTAGTTGTGTTCTTTTCCAAAAAACCTACTATTTTGGTGAAATGGTGGAAATAATGTTGCATATATACTTGCTTTAGAGTTATACATTTGGTGTGCATGTGTTCCTTATTTCCATGGTCTTCATGTATGTTCCTAAAATCAAAGACAAATTGGATGAATAAGTAGTAAATCTATAATAAAGTTACTCAGAGTTTTGAATAATTCACTCAAAATAAATTTCTTCCTTGGGCTCTATTCAATAAATCCATATAGATGAAGGATTCCAAGGAGTTATAAGGATAAATATATCAAACTCTAGCAGTACAAAATCTGAAGTAAAGGAATTCTAAAAGTAAAATTCGTGAGAGAGTTTTGATTCTAGACTCCATATATTCTTTGAAATGTGTCAACAATTTGACTTAATTTCCATGAAAGCATGTTTAGATCCAAGCTTAACACTTCCCATGCACCACTTTTCATTGTGGCATTTTGAAAAAAAAATTGCTTTTGAAGCATCTTCCCAACATGTGCCAAGGTGGAAGTGTTTATGCATGAGGTTTGTTCATGTTTCTGGTGTCATAGAATGTGGTGAAAGCAATTAAAGGAGTAAATACAAAAGAAAAATGCCACGGATATGATATCATCTTCTTAGCCCATCCTAGGTAACATCTCATTAAATCATTATGTCAAACACATGGCATGCCTCTATAAAATTCTCACAATTCACTCTCTGGGTTATGGGTGTTGAATTAAAACACACCAAATTGCTTTCGACTAAGAATTGTTCATTGGTCCCTATATTACTTGTGGATGTTAATTATGTGGCATTAATTGTGGAATTATTTAGGTGACATTCATAATTCACAAACTTTTTAATCAAGTGCTACATATCTATGATGAATTTCATTCCATACTAATACTCTCCTTTGGCATTCACATGTTCAAACGATCAAAAACTATAAAATGAACAAATGAACTTAGAATGAAACATTTAGACATTTAATCAAAACTAATTATTAGAATAGGAAAACAAATTTATTATTGATTAGCTTATCCATTTAAATGGGCATTATATAAATTATTTGATGGTTAAAAGGCATATTTAAAAAAAAACTCATAAATAAATTCAAGACACCTAATATCAATCTAGATATTTCCATTGTCAAAGTATATAAATTTAATGGCATGCCTACTAAAGATCAATGAATTTTTCACATTAGCATAAAGAATTTAGGAAAATAAATAAAATAAAAAATAACTTGATGGTGTAATGACTTGAAATCCATTAACTAAAAAAAAATATTGTTTGAGTGATAGTTTGCAATGCCTTTGTGTGAGTCTTGTTTGTTTTTCTTATAGAAACAACTATATAGCTTGTTCATTCTCCCAAGCAATGCAATTGCTTTTAGAATATTCACACACTAAAAATGATTATTTTGATAAATAAAATTATATCAACCCTACCTATATAGATGAACAAGCTAAAAGTAAAAATATTAAAATATTAGGCTTACAAACAACAAATAAGTATTAATCTCCATAAGCCACAAAATCTAAGTAGCCGATATAGATATAGGAACGAGAAATGAATATGATGTTATTTTTGGCCAAGATACATTTTTGGTATAATTGTACAAAAATAGATATGCAAAAATTAAAAATATAAAAAATTAAACCATTTAATAAAAATTAACCACATAATATACAAAGGAATCAAAATAACTTAAATAGCCACAAAACATACTAATAATTCAATGTTAAATATCATAAAATTCAATGGTCAAACTTAAATTAGTCTTATAACAAGTACATAGGGAAAATGTTACACTATATGGAAAAAGATAAAGACAAATTAGTGTATTCATTATATTCATATTCATCTTCAAATTCAATGTCTTCATTCAGAGCATCATCATGTGGTTCATTAGAATCATAAATGGTAGTGGTGCCACTCCCACTAGCTCCACTATGCAAGTCATGCCAAGCATCCTCTAGCTCTGTGTTGAGCAATGAAAGGTAGGTAATGGAGGCATCCAAGTCAATAGTCTTTGGATCCACATCCAATCTTCTTATTTGTGTGAGAGAATATGCAAGTTAGAATACACATAAACCAAATCCTCCACCTATTTCATTCCAACTTTTTGAGTGTAACTAAGTGGATAAAGGTGTATGTACCTCAATTCCCCTCCACAAATGAAAAAAATTCAGCCTATTAAAGCATGTCACAAAGTAAATTTAAATTTATAAAAGTTAAAAGTAAAAACAAAATTTTGAAAAGAAGGGTAAAGAGTTAAAAACAAAACTTACTTGTGATAAAATGTTTATTGCAAGTGGCTAGAGGTGGGTTGATGCTTGCCCATGGAGGTACCACCACATATGAGTTTTTTTCTTGTGCTTATCATGTAGATTACCAAGGAAGTGACTCGTGGTGGTTATGAAATACCCAAACTCTCTTGTAACTATATATTTTATTTTTGGCGCAAAGAATAATTTAGATAATATCACCATATATCCATCACTAACCTCAATATCCCTATATGGTGTGACCCTCCTGGGCAAATCAAGGATTCATGTATTATGTATGCACATAATATTTTTAAATTTTAGCAGTTATTGATGCTTTCTATCCTATAGGAACCTATTGAATCTCAATTTCTCTAAGTGCATGCCTTAAAAGGTGTAGTGGAAAAATGGCTAGTAGAACTTTGGTGTTTCGCAGGATTTTTAGCCCCTATACCACCAACTAAAACCAATACAAGCTACTCCTATCCAATTCCTTAAGCATTAAAACCCACTCATACACTTCCCTAAGTAGTTCACCACCCTTAATAGTCCCTACCTAATCAAAAACATTTTTTTACTATTTGCCTACTATGGCAACTAGGTCGACCCCATTTTATGATTTAGTGCATGTTATGGAAATATGTCAACCCACATTGACATAATTAGAGACCTAATGGCTCTATTTACAGCCTAACAAATTTGATTGGGTCAACTACATTGGCTAAATTTTTGGGAGGTTTTAGGGTCAATCCATGGCTATAAACACCATAACTACATTTCTAAATAAAGTATCATTTAATTGTGCATCATTAGTGCTCTCAAATCTACTTATACGATCAATATGAGGTTTCATTACTTAAGTTTTTACCTTTGAGAATTATCAGTTATCTTATGGAGGTCTTGGATGCATAGGAGAATTCTTATAGCCTAGATTTGATTTGTCCTTGTGATCCTTACAAGCCCACAATAACCTCTTACAGAGAACCATTGTCTAAGGGAGAGATTGAGGCATGATGGGTTCACTTAAATAAGGTAAGGATATCCCTATCCCTTCATATTTTGATAATTATATGTTTTATAACTAATGGATTGAATTGTATCTCTCCTTACTTAGATTATTTTTATGTTATATTAGATAGAATTGTCTTTGCATGTTTATTATCTTCCCCATTTTTGTCACAAGCTTTGGTGAACACTAGATTAGCTTGCATATTCATTTAATAGATTAGTTTATATGTTATTTAGTAGATTATATTACTTAATATCATTACAATCATACGACCTAGTTAGGGTTATAACAAAATTGCATTTGATTATAGGTCTACATTATGTGATAAAAGATCCCTTAATGTAGGTTTAGTGGATGCATTATCGGTCATGACCCCAATATAAACATATTTCCAAGTAGACTTATTAGTTTTTTACCTTCTTTGAACTTGAATATTATTGAGTAGGATAAGTTATAGATATGTTTAGTTTAACTAACATACATTCTAGTGAATCCGACGTGAATTTAACCCTCATAAATTTTTAATTTTTCTTTACAGACAACTAGATCAACCTTGTTGACCAAGTCTAACACTCTATGTGCATGTTTTCATACTCCATCGACCTTTTTGACTTAGTTTGGATCTTTGTGCAAGGTTTTACAACTTTGTCGACCCAATTGACTTAGTTAGGGCATATTTTTGTAGGTTTTCCAATTGAGGTGAGCCTATTGTTCATGTTCAATTTTTTGCACTAAATTTTTAGTATCAAAAAAGTAGATCAATCTAATCGACCTAGGTTTTTCCCATATTTAAACATTTAATGGGATCGATATATTCAATTCTTATATTTTTTGTATTTTTTATTTTATAACTAGGTTAATCAGATCAACATAGTTCTATTTTTTATGTCATTTATCAGTTTTATTTATACTAAGTTAATTGGCTCAATTTTATCTAAATATTCTATCTTTTTCCTTTATAGGTTCAAATTTCTACCTGAACAACACAATTTAATATAATAATTCAATGTTATCAGGAAAATTAATGCATCGACCTAGTGACTCTATATTATTTCATAGGTTAACTCTAACCTAATCAATAATTTCTCTTTATCAAGTTTAAATTAAATTCATTTCCCTTCTATTTTTCAAAAATTAAATTGCAGTACTATCTTTACCAATTTTTTAGTTCTATAAATCTATACCTTTATTTTCAACTATGTTGACTAGCTCAACATAGTTTTGTATCTATTTTCTATCTAAAAAACTAAGTCAACTTGTTCAAATGTGTTCATCATGGAATATCTTCCAATAGACTAAGTTGATCAGATCAAATTTATTCTATTTTATTTGTATAACTTGGTCGACCAAGTCAACCTTATTCTGTTTGTTTATATTCCTAGTTACAACCTACTATGTTTCCTATTTTTTCAACTAGATCGACCAACTCAATTTTGTATCACTTGGCTAGCATAGTTAATTCCCAGACTGCTATGATTTATCACTAAACTAACTAGATCTATTAGATCAATGTTGTATCACTTGGATGACTTAGTTCATTTTCACAATATTTTGTCTTCTTGTTCATAAATCAACTCGATTGACTTGGTTGACTCTGTAGGCCGTGGTTAACTTAGTTTAATACGTGGTTGACATAGTTGTTTTTCCTCTATTTTCTAACATAGTCTAGTAGGTAGCCAACCTAGTTTAGTCAACTAATACATTCATAATTATGTCTTATTTTCGTCTTCCAATTGATTAAAAACACTACATAATCAAGGATTTAGATTAGAACCTCACTTATATTATCACTTCAGATAAAAATATTGAATTATTTCCCTCATGTCTTCCTCCTCCCAAATCAATTACCTCATCCACCAATCCTCAATTGGAATCACCTAAAGAAACTATTAAGGAATCGATCTAATCATTTTCTCATAAGATTTATTCATCTAAGCCTCCCTAACCTCAAAGGAGAACATCTAATTTAACCAATTTTAAACAACCCATCCTCCCTTAAATCTAGAAGATCTTAAGAAAAAAATTCCACCCTCCAAACCCATGAGATTAGATCCTTCCAAACCTCCTCCAAGATGGTACAAACCCAATATGTTTTATTTTTAGCATGATACAATAGGTCATTCTCATGAGAGTTGTCATCGTATTCACCAATTTATTCTTGTTTCCATGTTTGATCCAAAATCCAATATTGATATTCTTGCAAATAAATGTTACCAATACTACCTTCAAGTAACACATGTTGGAGTATCTTGTGATGCCCATCCACATGCCACTTTAGACTCTAGGGCATCTTGTGATGCCCATCCCTACATCCAATTACACTTGGGGGCATCCCATGATTCCCAATCTTATTTTACATTACATAATAACAAACAAATTCAACTTAAAGAGCCATTCTAAGACACATAGGATTGTATTTCACATGCTCACCTTTGATTATAAAAAATGGGGAAAATGAAGGATGGTATGATAGTGAGAATAGACAATGTTGGAAACTTGACTTATAAAAAATGGGGAAAATTAAGGATGGTACGATGGTGAGGATAACATTGGTGTTATATAGGTTTTTATCGGCAAGGCCATTGTAGACACTATAATAAGACTTTGAATCATTGTCAAGACAATCCTCATTATAAAATGTAGTTATGTCACTTTCAAGATATGGGAGGAATGGGTTCAAGAATGCCTTGTTATTTTTCCCCCAATCCCCTACCTTTATAATCAAGATGATTCATTATCTTATTAGGGATAGGGTATTTAGGATTTTGATAATAAGAGGTAAATCCATTGTTATATATCCAAAAATCCCCCAAACTGTTGACTTTCTCTTACTCCAAAATACCATTCTTTTTAAAAGATAAAGGACCCACCTGATAAGAATCCTCATTTTTATGTGATTCCATCTTGGGCCTACCATGGGATTTAGGTAACTTAGGGAATTTATAAATGTTAAAAACATCATTGATTAGGTACTCTCCATAAAATTTATCCTTGATGGTGAAATGAGAGGATGTTTTAGGATGGGGAGCTTTGAATGAGGATGCAAGTCTATCTAGATCAATGTAAGATGATTTAGGAGATTTAGGTACCACATTTTTATCCTTTATGAGTACTTTATATGTTTTAGGACAATAATTTGTACCATATTTTTCATTTAGGTTCTTATAATATTGGGACAATTACAAATCTCCTGGAATGGCGACTTCCATACTCAAATACAAGAACTTGACATATTGATGTAATGTGGATGGAATTACATTCATATCATGTATCCATGTGTGGCCAAGGACTATATTATACAATATTTATAAATCCATGGCATGGCATAGGGTATTATGGGTGATAGGCCCAACAAGGATAGGTAAACTGATGGTGCTAGCTAATTTACATTCCACATTATCATATCATTTGATGTTGATAGTATAAGGCATTAAATCTATAAATGAATAACCTAGGTGTTTAACCAAATTGAGTGTATTAGTGTTCAACCTTGAGCCATTGTCTATGATCACCCTCTTGACCTTGTGTTTGGAAAATTTGATTCAATGTAAAGGGGATTGTTGTGTGAGTGATCATATGGTGACATGTCATTTTAGTTAAAAGCGTTTTGTTTCCCTATGGATAAATGTCCTATGATCACTTGGAATTGGGAAATATCAATATCATTAGGGACCTTATATTATTGGAGAAATTTATATAAGATGTCCTTATGAACTACAGCTTTGCGCAAGAGATCCAAAATGGATATATGTGTTGGAGTCTTATCCAATTACTCAATAAGGTCATAAGGCTTATCAAAAAATGATGTGGTTGGTTTAAATTTGGAAGGAAAATTTCCTTGGTCTTGATTTTTGGATTTATATGCGTAAGGACCTTGAATTGTAACCTTTGGCTGTCGAGTTGTAACAACATAATCTCAAGCTGGAGTAGGGTTAACTAGATGTGATGGGAAAAATATTTTGATAATTATTCTAGTACATTTATCAGTGTTAGATGGACAATGAGGATTAAATTTTATGGTATCCACATTATTATCATTAATGTGACCCACAACATTATCATAATTGTATAGGGTATTACGATAATCTATGCGGTTGGTGAGGGAATGTTGACCTTGATCTTGTTCCTTTTATTGTTGTTTATTACCTAGATTGCATTGATTTTGTTGATGATTATTCTAATTTACCTAATTATTATTTTATTATGACTTGTAAATGGGTCTTTAAATATACACATGTTTTGAATCGAGGATGAGGCATTATTATCAAGCACAATTTATCGTTGCTCAAGTAAATCTTGTACATAATGTATAAGTTACATACACATGTGTAGTGTGACCCTTGATGAGATGATAATTACAATACTTAGTATCCATATACTAGATGTGATTTGGTATAACTTCTTTAAAATATTTGATAACAGGCCATACAACCATGTTTATTTATACTAGTTTATGTAACACTACTTCGATAGGCTCAACAAGATCAGTGAATGTTTTGTATTGATATTGTTTTCTAGGTGGTGGTCTTGGAAGTTCACTGGTTGTGTGGATGGATATTTTGGGGTAGGTGGTACTTGAACTATTTTCACACACATTACTTCTATTACACTATCACCCACTGTATTCTTTTTCTTGTTAAAAACTGTGGGTTTCTCTACTAAGGTACTTATTTGAGCTTGAGTTTGATTTCAAGAATAGATTTTGATTAGTCCTCTTTTAATAAAGGCCTTATCAATATGTACCCATTTTTGAATTATATCATCAAAAGTGTTAGCATAATGTAGTCGTAAGTCAAAGGCCATTTCTCTATTTAGTTTGGTTGCAAAGGTATCTACTACTTGTTTTTTAGGGAGAGAATGGGTGAACCTACTAGCTAGGCCCCTCCACCTTTATAAAAATGGGATAAATATTTCTCCATTTAATTGTTTAGTAATGCATAAGTCCACCATGGTAAGTTCATACTCCAAGTTGTAAGATAAATGCTTGATAAAGTACTTAGATAAATTATCGAATGTGGTAATATATCCTTTGGGCAAGCTTGGGAACCATTCTAATGCTTGGTCACCTAAACTATGAGAAATAGGTGAAGTAAATAGATGTGGTTATAAGACACCTATCGATATAGATAGGATAATTTAGTGTTATATCTTTAATTTTGATTTATCAATCTTAGACACTTTGAACAAATCTTCTTGCTTCTTTGATTTTAAGATGCTTTCTGGAAATATTTGGTCTTTAAAAACACTTTGAAATGTTTAGTATGCCTTAAATGCCTTATGTGACATGATCTAATTCAGGGTCTTAACTTCATTTTGAGTTTACTTTGATTTTGAAAGTGATCAAAGGTAAATATCTTATGTTGTTTGACTTTGGATCCAAATCTCAAATCAAATTTGACTTTTGATTTTAAGTTTGACTTGATAAAAGTTTGACTATTGATTTTATTTTTTAAAAGGTGTAAAATCTCCACTAGGATCTACCTAGAAATATATGATTTTTTTTTAAATTAAACAAATACCAAAAATAGATTACACCATAAGAATCTAAATAGAGATCATACAAAATACTCAAGTGTGATAGTAGTAAATACATATTACATCATATATCACTGATCTCCAATATCATGAGAACACAACATAATAAGAATATAGAAAGTAAGTACATTAATTCAGCCATGGTTGATACAAGTCTACAACTATAGTTGTCAATGTACAAAAACTAAGTAATTACAGCTCTTCATGATAATATTGAATAATAAGTGCAATAGAATACGATATACATATAAGCTACATGGCTCCCCCAAGCATAGTTCTCGAACTTGAGTATTTATGGCAATCTCAAGTGTCATCTCAATAATTAATATTGTTGTGGGGAGTAAGAGCATCATCTGATCACTTTTCCACACCAACCATGAAACAATGATCTCCTGCACTAATCCCATTAGAAATGACCCTCCCTTCACAGATGATTAGATAGTGACAATGCGAGAATTTTGAGAGACAAGCAAGTACTAGTGTGTTGTATGATTTCTAAAACTAAACATGTAGTGTATCATAGAAAACCCATACTATTGCAAGATATCACACAAACATGTAAATCATATTCATGACATGATAATGTCTCACTAAACATACTTTGGCCAAAGTTTTAAGAATAGTAAATAATAGCGATCTATAGATCAATCAAAATTCATACACACCACTTGATCAGATTGCCTTCATCTGACATTATGATGTTAATAAGCCAATAAATTCCATCTCACTCCTTACTCAGTATCAGAAATGCAAGATTGGTCAAATATATTTTACCCACAAGATTCATACAATTTATGTTCTACTAGTAATCACATCACATAACATGCTAAACATAGGAGTAACCAAAACATACATTTATTCCATCAAATATATGAATGAATATTACATTATTATCTATCCCATACTAAAAATAATGACTACAGTTGATACCATCCAAGTAAATTACATATCTAATTGCAAGTTCTAATTACCATAATTTCCAAACAATTCTACACCCCATGATAACCCATATTACCATAGTCTAGTATTTTATGTATAACTACTAAGAACTGAAACCAGTCTAATAAAGTAGTCACAATTACATGGAAACATAAGATTTTATAAAAACAATTAGATATAACAAAATAAGTCTCAATATATATGAAATGCGTAGTAATCCATTCTAGCATTTATTATACATTTAGGAGTTTGAGTGCACTATATTTTACATAATTCTTTACTATAGTTTATAATCCATCCATGGAACTATAACCGTAATAATACTTCCCTATGTATAAGGATATGTTAATAAGCACATTAACACCTATATCTCACTTTAAGCATACCTTAACTTATTTTAAGGTTACATTTACATCACACTTTTTTAACTCACAATTTATATATAATAAGCAACTCGTACCTATCATAATGAAGACTTCATTGAGTTTTCTATCCTTTCCATACCTCATTAAAGTCTTGGAAGATTCTTGATATAATAACCACACATAACACCTATAATTATCAATGTTCCCAAATGATATTTTGGTGAGGTTATTCAATCATTTAGATAATGAATAGATTGGCTATGTTTTATAATCTAGAAATCATGCTTAGTAAATTTGAGGTTTCTATATGAGCTCTTATATACTTAAGTTAAATGTTCATGAAAGAATATTAACTAATACATTTTTCTATGTTTCACAACTATCTCATGTATAAAACATTAGTTATGCCATGATGTAATCCGAAGCCAAATAAGAATGATTTGATACTTAGCCCACACATCAGTAGTTACATCATAAAATATCTTCAATTATTTATGACAAGAATCATATTTACTATACATGTCCAATATTATGGGAATCATATTTATGAGTAGTATGTAATATTATTATAGATAATATTTCCTAATTTCTAGGAGTAGTTACACATTTGAGTTTATCTTCTAGTGTGTAGCTCAAGAGTCCCATAGGTAGTTGAATGAACTTCTTGGTAGGTAAAGTGATTAGTCATATGCTGGTTTTAAATTGTATTGCTTGATCCCTTTTCATTTGAATCATGAAATATAAATTTCATTGTCATTTTAAATATAATATGGCCTGTCATTAGCATCAGAGCTAGGAAATTTTGATTTTTTTAATTTCATTCTCTCTCCTTTAATTTATTTGTATGGCTCTATAATAAATCATCTTTATTTCAAAAAAATTGTCCTTTTATGCATTTGTAGTGAACTAGCACCATAAGGGAGGCATTTTGAGATACATTTTAACATCAATCAGTGAATCAACATCTAGTATAGCAGCATGCTACTAGGATGGTGGTGGAAGATTTTCCTGGTCTTGTCAGATTTTGACTTAGATTTTATTGTAGAATTTCCATGCTACATCACCAAGTTTCATAGAGATGAGGGAAGACATTACTAACCTGTTGCATTGGTCTTTTCACCTACTGCACTTGTCTTTTCACTTGATGCATTTATCTTTTCACCTTTGCATTAAGTTTCATCTATTGTGTTGAAAGTTAGTTTGACTACTCATAACCTACATAGAGTCTCAATGAAGCCATTTTAATAGTGAAGTAGTAAATTCCTTTGGTGTATTGGCTCGACGTAGCACCTTTAATATCCATTTATTCCTTTGTAAGAGGGATGTGGCAACCAATAAGAATTTTCTTTGTTTATATAAGAAAAGAGTTTCAACTCAATATTGGATGTGGCCTATTACTGAAGGAGACTATAATTTTTTGAAGATTCCGTACATTCTCATTTTCCAATATTGGAAAATCTTCCATATAAGGCAAATTGGAGGAGAGAAGGTACAATTTTTTTTATGATTTTTTCATTTAAAAAAAAAGCAAATTCCATTTTCTATTAAATGCCTTTTTCAAAATTTGAAAACATTTAAATTTGAAAGAATTTAAATTTGAGCAATTTTTAAAAATTGCCTTGAGAATGCTACTCTAAGTATATTTGGACAAAAAGAACCAAATCACATGATTCAATAAGAAATAAGGAGAGCTACTCTTTTTAACCACTCGTGTATGTCAAAAAACATAAATCCAAAAAATAAGAAAAACTCGGTCTATTGATGTATGATGTTTTCTTTTTGAACTGATGTTAATGACAAAGCAAATCTAACTTTGCATATATAGAAAAGGGGACCATTTTGGAGTGATAAGGAACCAATTAGGATTTTAAAAAAACTCAAAACCATGCATTCCATCAAATCTATTGTTTTCATTACCTTGACTGGAAAAGACAATTGGATAGAATGGTGTCGATAAGTAAATAACACACTCATCTTCAATGATCTATGGTTTGATATTTGTGATGGGGAAAAATAACCAAATGAACCAATAAAGAATGCAAAGGACACTCAAACATGGAAGCAGAAAAACTAAAAGGTTTTGGCCTTGATGAGGGCATCAGTGGATGGAGATGTGTTTTATCATATACAAGGGTGAAATACACCATGGGAAGCATTTCAAAAACTAAAAGACATATATGACTCCCATTCAGATTTGGAATTCATTCAATTATATTTGAAGCTATTCAACCTAGAGTTGAAAGATGGTGATGTGATGAGATTGGCTTCAGAGATACGAGCTATCAAATATGATGTTGAAGTAACAGGTGTAAAAATTGATATATACATAACACTATTCATAAAATCCCTTTTTCTAAACTATTCAACCTATTTGGAGTCTCTACAAGCAAGAAATTAGTTGAAGACTCTCACATTTGACCAATTGGTTGAAAATATGGCAGAAAGAGAAAAGGCCTTTAGAAGGAAAACCAAAACCACAATAAGTGAAAGTGTGTGTTATGTCAAATCAAATTCCTCCAAAACATCAAACAAAACCACAACTTCTAAAAATAAAATCAATAACAAATATGAGGGAAAAGGTGGCAAAAATGAAAAATATGGTGGTCAAAATCAAAAATAGAATGATAAAAAACCCTCTATTATGAATAGTGTGATAGAAAAGGTAGCCATGAGACTCAAAAATGTAGGACTCTATGGGAGAAAATTGAAGCATACTATAAAAAAAAAAAAAAAAATTCAAGGAAATAGTCAAAAGAGTTAAACTTAGCCCAATTCACTAGTGAATGTGTGTTTTTCAGTATAGATGATGAAGCAAATAGTGTCTCAATCAGTTCCTCATAGTTTGATGCTTGGGTTCTTGAAACTAGTGCCACTCAACATATGACTTTCCTAGTAGACTTATTTGAGGAGCACAATGAAAAAATTTATGGCTCGGCATACCTTGTAGATAGATCAAGTCTGCAACTATAGGGTAGAGGTACAATTCGACTTAAGTGTCCTGAGATTCTAGACTACAAACTTGAGAATGTTCTCTACCTTCTTTAATTAAAATGAAACTTGTTATCCCTAGTGCTCATAAGGAAACAAGGCTATTCCATTCTATTGGATAATGGTGATGTCATAATTAGGAATAAAAGTGACAATACAGTTGTCTTGACTAGATATGAAGAAGGAAAACTTCTCAAACTCAAGGGTAAGCCATCAAATTCAAGGAATTATGCTCATCTCATGGAAGATGGAATGTTTCTAAACATGTTTTAGCATGATCAATTTTTGAACACTCACTATAACATCATTCATGTATTGAAAAATAATGGTGTTGTTAGCATGCCTACATTATCCATGAAATTAGATGAGAAGTGTGAAGCTTTCATCTTGGTTAAACATGAAAGAAAACCATTTTTGAAGTCATAGAAGAAAGTAGATAGAAATTTGTAGCTTATTCATTTATACTTATGTTCTCTTCCAATCCTCTTTGTTGGTGGTCATAAGTACTTCATGTTGTTCATTAATCACTACAGCAGGATGACAAGGATATAATTTCTAAAAAATAAATCAAAAGCCTTCGATCTTTTCAAAAAAAATTGAACAATGATTGAAAATGAAGCACAAACCTGCATCAAGATACTCAAGATAGATAATGGTGGTGAATTAACATCAAATAAGTTTGAATCCTATCTTCAGTAAAATGGGATCAAATACCATCTCACAGTTCCTCACACTCCACAAAAAAATAGAGTAGTTGAAATAATGAACAAAACTGTGATGAATATGGTTCATGTAATGTTTTAATTCAAAGGGGAAAATCTACACTTTTGGGCCAAAGTAGCCAAAATGGTAATATACCTTTGCAATAGACCACCATCAACATCTCTTGAATCAAAGACTCTATATGAGATGTGGTGTGGTCATCTCATTTTAGTGTGACATCTTCAAATTTTTTAGATCCACTTGTTATGCATTGATTCCAAAGGAGAAGAGAAATAAATTGGACCACAAGAGTCAAAAATGCATCCACTTGGGATATTCTAATTCCTCCAAGGTATTTAGGCTATACAATGAGAAAGAGAAAAAGTTTCTTATCATAAGATAAGTTGTCTTTTGTAATAATGTAAAGGACAAAGGACACATTAATTGGTAGTTGAGTTGACTAAACAAATATGCAAAGTTTGATGTCTAAAAAGAGAGTGATTTGAATGTTCTAAATAATGAGTGGGGACACAGAGTTGGGAATTTATTTATTTTCTATTGTCTCCTATACATGAGATTGAAAATCTTCTTAAAGGATATTGAAACTTCATCAAATTTTAAATAGGGGCCAGCAGAACAGAGAGGAGATAGTGAAGGAACTTTAGAGGATGATCCTAAGTGATCCACTTAAACACTAAAATATGTGAGGCCTAATGAAGTTGGGAAAATAGGCACTCGAAGTACACATGCAACCTCCTCTCAACTAGATAAGTCTATTGATGAAATTCATGACATGATTGGAAAACTCACATTGGATGATTCTCAATAGGAACTCAATGTTGCATTTAATTTAGAGCTGACAACTTTCAAACAATCTGAGAAGATTGACTCTTGGAGAAAATTAATAAAATATGAGTTTAATTCATTGGTGAAAATGGGACTTGAAATCTGGTTGATCCACCATATGGTTACAAACTGATTAGTTGCAAGTGGGTCTATCACAAAAAATACAAAGTAGATGGCTCACTTGAAAAGTATAAATCAAGGCTTGGCATAAAGGGGTATGCTCAAAAGGAAGGAATTGACTATAATGAAACCTTTTCACCTACAATAAAATGGACTACCATTCAAACCATGTTGGCTTTGATATCTCACAATGGATGGAAAATTCACCAAATGAATGTCAAAACTACATTTCTAAATGGAGACCTTAAGGAAACTATGTACATGACACAACCTGATGGTTTTGCAGTAAACGGACAAGAGCATAATGTGTGCAAACTAGAAAAATCATTGTATCGTATGAAACAAGACCCTTGAGCATGGTATGAACAACTAATTGAGCACCTCATGAACATGAACTTTAAACATTTTGAGTTTGAAGATGCAACTCTTTTAGTCAAAATAGTTGTATATGCGGTGGTGTATGTTGATTATTTGCTCATTATAGGGAACAATGAATGGTACAATACAAAATTCAAATTAGAGTTGATGAAATTTTTTGAAATGATTGATTTAGGTTATCTTCATTACTATTTGGGTATTGAATTAATTTATAAACTAAAGTATTTCTTCATCACTCAGAAAAAGTATGTTGGTGATATTTTGAGTAAGTTTAGAATGGAAGATTATAAGCCTCTTAGCACACCCATGAAATAGAATCTCAAATTGACATCTGAATATTCAATAGATTTGGTTGATGCCACTAAATATAGATAGCTCATTGAAAGTCCAATTTATGTGACTACCACTTGACCAGATATATCATTTGTAGTTGGTGCCCTCTCAATATTCATGCAACAACCCAGGGAGATTCATTGGGAAACAACAAAAAGGGTCCTCAGATATCTCAAAGGAACACAACATTTTGGGCTCAAATACACCAGGGTAGGAGACTTTAAACAAGTTGGGTATTCATATTTTGTCTATGTTAGTGATCATAAAGATGGAAAGTCCACCTCATATTTTATAATGAATCTAGGAACAATAATGGTCAGTTGAAAATCCAAGAAGCAATCAGTGCCAAAATTTTCTTCAGTAGAAGAAAAATATATGGCCACTTTGAAGGCAACTAGAAATATCTTGTGGCTCAAAAGAGTTCTATCAAATTTACAAGAGTAACAAGTTTCATTAACACCTCTCATGGTTGATAATACTTATGTAATTTAGATGACAAAGAATCTAGTCTTTCATGACTGAACCAAGTATATCAATACCAAATTTCATCTGATTTGGCACTATGTGAAAGATGACAGTATCAAGTTGCAACATTGCTCAATAACATAGTAACTAGTAGACATCTTGACAAAAGCACTTGGATGAGAAATTTTTGAAAAGTTTAGAGGAATTCTTGGTCTGAAAACAACCCCTATGGATTAAGGTGGGGTGTAATATTATTGTAGATAATATTTCCTAATCCCTAGGAGTAGTTTCACATTTACTTTTGTCTTTTAGTGTGTAGCTCAAGAGTTCTGTAGGTAATTAAATGGACTTCTTGGTAGTTGAAGTGACTAGTCATATTTTGGCTTTAAATTTTATTGCTTGCTTCCTTTTCATTTTAATCATGAAATAGAAATATCATTATCATTCATAATATAATATGACCTATCAAAATACATATGTATAATCAAATATGTATACATTGTGTTATGTGTATTATACAATTAGGAGATTATATATTTATTATATTATTATATGTTATATTACTATGAATAATAATATTAATTCCATATATAAAATATATTAATGCCATCCAAGTAATAAGCATATTATTTTTAGTATGACTTCAACAACTTAAGAATAGATAGATAACCAAGATAATAAAATACAACAACTATATAAATAGTAACTATGATGTAGGCATACAACATTGATGCCACAAAATCTAATCAGTGACTCCTTAAATCGCACAAACTATGAAATAAAATGTAAATTGACTTCAATAATAATTAATAGAGATGGGACGATATATGTCAATCCCATACTATTATACAGGCTGGAAATTAATTATATATAATACATAAGCTATAATTATACTTCAATGACTTATTCACTATAACGACACATTTTGTTTGTATGCATGTTGTGATTAGTAAACTTCAGTGATTCATTATAAATTAGGAATGAATTATATGTAGTGTAGCCATTGGTCAAGGGCAGCAAACTCATTACACTTTTAAATATACTATCAATAACATAAACAACCCCTTCATTTACACATTGTATAAGCTGGTAATTAAATAAACTATGATGCATTTATATATATTATGAGGAATGAAATCAGTTTAAAAACCAATGAAAATTGTATATAAAATAAGAATCTGAATAAGATATACAATGACATTAATAGCTATGTTGTGCAGGCTGGAGATGTAATTTAATTGATGCCATATGCTATAGTAAGATGAGAATACAATAATTCATTATTTAACTTTATAGGCAGATAACATAGCATGCATCAACACCATTTAACTAGAAGCTAATTACTAATTTTATATTGGTTCCAACCTATAGTTTTAGCTCAGTAGCCAGGTTCCCACTATTTATTCTCTACATTGTTAAATCATTCCAAACTTTGTACTCACCTACTAGAGTTAATTTGGATGATAGGGGAACTAGTTTAACTTAGCGTATATTGATGCCTATGCATAACTAGAAGGATTTTTAAATTTTACTCAAATTAACTAAGACACCCAGTCAATATCCTATGACAAATTTAATTCACATTCAACAAATTTCTAAATCAAAACACGTAGAAGATAAGCTTTTCCCATCATGGCTAAAGTGCCTACCTGGCAGCCTGAATATCTTCTCTTCATTTTCTTGAGCTTGTTGATGCCATTCTCCTCTAAAATGTCTTTTCTCCTTTTGTGCTATGCCTTTTCCATATCCTTTTAATTTTTATTCCAAAAACACTTATGAATCACCTCCCTGCTTCTTTCCTCATTTCTATTATAATAAAATACGCATAGTCTTCTTTCTCAAAGGCTTTTTTTCTTTATTTTTGATTTTTGATTTTTTTAACATATTTATTTCTCTAGTTTTTTCTTAGTTTTAGTCTTTTCATCTATTTTTATTTTTTATTATTTTTTCCATTTTTTTAATTTTTCATGGTAATTTTCAATTTTTTTATAGATTTTAACATTAATTACCAAAAATCCATAAATTTATTAATTTGATTAATCATCATGTATCACCATATAATTATAATGACAATTTCAACAACTAATAATCTGGATTTTAATTTAGCTAAGCACTTACATTTTTCTAAGCATTTAATGACCACACATGTCAATTATGTAAAATGGGTTCCATAAATATTTTAACCTATGCTTAGCAAATCATGGAAATTAACTATCTAATATATTTCATAAATAAATATACTGTGTTACCCATTTCATTATGCATTCTAATATGTGATAACTATTGTGATATGTGTAAGGCTCTCATTGGTTTCTCTATCATCCTCCAGTATCTCCATCTATGTCACCCTCTCCAATGATGCTCTCCCTCCAACACACTCTGACAGTTGAGTTATCCTAAGTCAACTTCACAATACGCAAGTAGTTAGATCATATCAACATGATAAACATACAACATAAAATATAACTAAAATAACACATCAACATGTTTGTAATGTAAACATATACATTATAGCTAACTCACATCAAGGTAAACATGTATCCTAATAAATATCTTATTGTCCCATAATAATACATATATCAAATCTTAGTCATAAATATAACCAAATCAAATGTGTTAACTATAAATATCCATGGATAATCAAATAGTTTGCTTAGAGAGGAATCATGATGTAACATCCTTCCCACCAAAAGCTAGTCATCATCCGAGATGACTCTTATTCAAACATAAATTCTGAATTAAAAATATTGTTCAACAAAAAATAACATAGTATAATAGTATATAATCAAGCAAATAAATGTAAAAATATCCTAAAGAACCCATCATATTCCTGCCAAATAGCACTATCCTCAGAGTATTGGTCCCACTAGACCTTGTACTGTGACATCTCTTTGTTATGAAAATAAAGTTTCCATGTGTCAATTACCTTGATAAGTTTTAATGTGACCACCTCAAGATCTAGAACCTACAAAGCATTCCAATCCAACACATGTGTGGGATTGGCTATATACTTATTAAGATAAGAAACATGAAAGACATTATGTAATATATCTAGGTCTAATGGCAATACAAGCCTATACACTATAGGATTGACCACTTCTAATACTTCAAAGGGTTCCACATATATCAATGACAATTGTCAGGATACGAAACACCGGAAGCATACAGTTGATTACCAAACCAAGCAACTTAATATGCGGAAATAACCAGAATCAACAAGTAACTAGAATTCAAAATAACACATGATATGAGAGACAATACACAACTTGTATTAATACTTATACAGAAAAGAATACAATAAATAAGATGCCACTTCTTCTCCACCACCTCTTCAGAGGCTTGCCACACCTCAAGTGAACAGTAATTCTCTCCTCAAAGCTCTCTCTCTCAGGTCCCAATACACAACTCAAACACAGAGTTGGTGTTCACCTCCTGTGCTCCACGCACACCACAAGTGCTCCACGCACTCCAAAAGTACTCAAAGTACTTCAAGTAGATCTCCCATGAACCTGCAATAACCTGCACCTCAACAGACCATACTTATGGAAGGAACTCCCTTGCCTTCCTCTTTGCTCTATCCGAGTACACACCTGTACTCCAAGTAGATCCTGCCTGATTTTGATCCCTATTGTGTTGCTATCCTATCTGATCTTGCACACCTAAAAATCAACCTGGTTCTGCACACCTGTGAACCTTGACCTTGCACACACATACACCTGCAGATCAACGATCTTACTTACCATGTAGATCTCCTATAAAGGCCATGCACCTGTGACCAAGATCCTACACACCTGAAGAATCTTGTTGACTCTCCAAAACCAGCACCCACCTTGGTACTACTGTGGAACTAGGAGGAACACCCTTGCTCACCTCACACACAGAAGGAGCTAACTTTGCTCAACTCAAACTAGAACACCTTTCCAATACAACCATGAGTCTATTATATAAATCTCATCCAAATAATGATTAGACATCTAATTACAATAATTAGATCCGCAGCTCTCAGTCTAAAAATAGCTCTAATCATGCAAACACTTGGTTCGTTAGCTAACTGCCCGTAATAAGCTCGCAGTCAAACCACACAGGCGACCGACATCGGTCCCTATCTGCCTGGAGGTTACCGACACCGGCCGATCCCTGACCGACGTTGGTTGCTTCTCTTCACTATCCTGCCGACGTCAGCTGATCAGACCGACACCGGTTGCTCTGACGCTCAGCAACCTTCAGAAACCCCTCCAATGGCCTTCTCCATGTCTGCATCAGTGAAGCTTTTAGCTCCACAACCTAACAATCTCCCACTTGGAGATAAACAACTGCACTGTACCTATACCTGTACTCCATCTAATCTGTTTCCTAGTTTATATCCCTCTTCAAGATCAATCCTGAAGATAACCCACCACACATCCCATGGTGTATCACCTGTCATTCGAGTACCCTGCCACATCTGAACCTACAAACACATGTAGTGAAGTCCTGACCCTGCATGTATCCCTGTTGCTGGTCCCTCTCAAATACCTGAGAATCCACTTCCTTGAATTGTCTCTTAACTCTCTGACAGCTCCCACTGCATGGGAATACTCAGGTCTATACCAAACCTCATGTGATTTCAGACACTGTACCTGTCTAGCCCTTAGTGTGCTCCGACTCTGCATCCTAAACCTCGCCAACACCTGATTCACATCAGCTCCCACTGGAGATAAAATCAACCTGTGATCTCCATGTCTCCCATGTCAAAGAATTCCACTGCTCCAAACTCCTCATGACATGCCACTGAACTAATCTTACCCTTAGCTCAGTAAAACCCTGTATGTACAATCCTGCTAGCAAAACATACCATCCACATACAACAACAGAATGATGTCACGACTCATCATCCACCTGGTAAGACAAACCACAGTAGTTACCTGACATTGACTGAAGCCATGCTTCGTCCTCCACCTGTCAAAACTTGTACCACTATCCTACAGCTCCTCAAGACCGTATAACCTGGTCTTTCGTCTCATGTATCCATTCTCTCTATTCTTCAACTAAGGTATCCGTTCATCTCTGTGTTTTCATACCAGCTGGAAATCCTACCCAAAAACACCTGTTTGGTTCTCCTCCAAGGAATCACATCCTCATCCATGCCAAGCTCACACCTGTTTCCTGGATCCTTCTTGCTCTACAATCAGCAACGAGTATAAAGAAGAGGAACAATGAATTTGAGGGCCTACTTACATCTTCAGTCCTCCATATGGGTGTTTGAGACTCCTTGACAGCGTCCTGTCCACCCAAAATCTGTTACAGTGACCGACCTCGGCCACCCCACAGTCTACATCTGACCGATGTCGGTTCCCATGCGTTTATCCCTGACTACCGACCCTGCTGACATCAGTGTCCCTTTTGCCGATGTCGGTCCTCCTGACCGACATCGGTCTTACATACTGCCGACGTCGGTCCTCCTGACCGATGTCGGTCTTACCCTGCCCGACATCACCGGCTTCGGTCTACACATGATCGACATCGACACCTGTCTGTTCGACACCGATTCCTCCTGACTGACATCAGTATCTGTGTTCACCTGTGAGTGATGAATTTTTACCCGTGAGCTCCTTTGAATCAATCCCCATGTCCAAACTACCCTGCTCAGAAGTATCCAGCACCATCCACTGGTTTCTGTCTGCCATCTCCTCCATAAACACCAAGGCTTTCCAGTTCTTAAGCCTGTCAAATATATCTGTCTTCCGCTTAAGAACATGCATCTCCTTCCTGCTCATGTGACCAAGCCTATGAAGCCACGTCTCTGCAACAGAAGAAGAATCAGTAATATAAACAAGTAGATAAAGAGTACCTATTTTCTTACCACCAACTAATTCAAGTGCATCCACTGTGAGAGTTCTTGTGCATCTCTCATCACCCAATTTTTCTGAAGAAATTAGCCATATCTCCAAACCTGGGACCTGCATGACCTTCATCAACACCTGTGTGTTGGCTGCCTGCAATTTCAGCTTCACTTCCCCTTTGCCAATTCTTTGGCAAGGCTCACTAGCTACTCTACCTGGGGCTGCATGGAAAGAGGCAACTAAATCTTTTATCCAAGATTCAACTTTATCCAAGAAACCTCCCAGAGCATCCTGTGCAACAACACCTGCTACATCTGCTTCTTCAGTTCCTTTATGTTGATCTGCTACCAACCAACAATAATCTTTTACCTGCTCTTTCTTTCCATGGGACCGTAACTGACCATCTGTGCTTTTCAACTCCTCCATTCTTAGATTACTTTCATCTGCCATTGCTCTACTCCCACTCAATCAGAAAACCCCTGAGAGTGACCTGTAACCAAACACAAACCCTGCTTCCTGCAACCTTAGCTCTGATACCACTTGTCAGGATACGAAACACCGAAAGCATACAGTTGATTACCAAACCAAGCAACTTAATATGCAGAAATAACCAGAATCAACAAGTAACTAGAATTCAAAATAACACATGATATGAGAGACAATACACAACTTGTATTAATACTTATACAAAAAATAATATAATAAAGAAGATGCCACTTCTTCTCCACCACCTCTTCAGAGGCTTGCCACACCTCAAGTGAACAGTAATTCTCTCCTCAAAGCTCTCTCTCTCAGGTCCCAACACACAACTCAAACAAAGAGTTGGTGTTCACCTCCTGTGCTCCACGCACACCACAAGTGCTCCACGCACTCCAAAAGTACTCAAAGTACTTCAAGTAGATCTCCCATGAACCTACAATAACCTGCACCTCAATAGACCATACTTATGGAAGGAAATCCCTTGCCTTCCTCTTTGCTCTATCCGAGTACACACCTGTACTCCAAGTAGATCCTACCTGATTCTGCTCCCTATTGTGTTGCTGTCCTATCTGATCTTGCACACCTGCAAATCAACCTGGTTCTGCACACCTGTGAACCTTGACCTTGCACACACATACACCTGTAGATCAACGATCTTACTTACCATGTAGATCTCCTATAAAGGCCATGCACCTGTGACCAAGATCCTACACACGTGAAAAATCTTGCTGACTCTCCAAAACTAGCACCCACCTTGGTACTGTTGTGGAACTAGGAGGAACACCCTTGCTCACCTCACACACAAAAGGAGCTAACTTTGCTCAACTCAAACTAGAACACCTTTCCAATACAACCATGAGTCTATTATATAGATCTCATCCAAACAATGATTAGACATCTAATTACAATAATTAGATCTACAGCTCTCAGTCTAAAAATAGCTCTAATCATGCAAACACTTGGTTCGTTAGCTAACTGCCCGTAATAAGCTCGCAGTCGAACCACACAGGCAACCAACGTCGGTCCCTATCTGCCTGGAGGTTACCGACGCCGACCGATCACTGACCAACGTCGGTTGCTTCTCTTCACTATCCTGCCGACGTTGGCTGATCAGACCGACGCCGGTTGCTCTAACGCTCAGCAACCTTCAGCAACCCCTCTAATGGCCTTCTCCATGTTTGCATCAGTGAAGCTTTTAGCTCCACAACCTAACAACAATTTTGTTGACTTCTTGAATTTAATCAAGCTCTTCTATGGCTTAACCCAAAAAAAAACTTTATCACCTACTACAAAGTGCCTTTTTATCCTCTTCATATATGCATAACTATTCTTCCTATCATTGGCCTCTGCCAAACTCTACCTAATTAATCTAACTTACTCTTCCATGTCTGAAAGCATCTTAGGTCCAAAGACTACTCTATCCTCTAATTTGTCCCAACTGATGGGTATCTTGCACCTTCTCCAGTAAAGTGACTCAAATAGTTCTATCTTCAATGTTCATTGGTATGAGTTTTTATATGTAAACTCAACCAATGAAATATAATATTCCCACTTGTATAGCTAATCCATGCAATACATACAAAGATCCTCTAACACATAATTAACTCTCTCAGTCTATCCATCAGACTCTAGGTGGTATGTTATATTGAAATTTAGCTGCATATCCAAAGCTAAATTTAGAGTTACCCAAAATCTAGAAGTCATCTTCAGATCATGATCCAAGATGATCTTCTCTAGAAATACATGCAATCTATACACTTCCTTTATGAACTTATTTTTAATGGTAGGTGCATCATCTGTCAAATTGATTGGTATAAAGTGAGCCACCTTGGTTAGTTTGTCAACAACTACCAAGATCATATCATGCATATTTTATGATATCAATAAGCCTTGGATAAAATCCTTACTGATCACCTGCCACTTCCATTATAGTATGTCATGCGGGTATAACAATCTAGTTAGATGCACATGCTTGAATTTCACTCACTAACATTCCAGACAACATGACACATAATCTTCTACATCTTTCTTGATTTATTTTCACAAATATATTGGTCTAAGCTCTGTCATGAGCTTGGTTACTCCCAGATGTCTTGAATATGAGGCATTATGAAATTTATTTAGCACTATAATCTACAAATTATCTCAATCCAACACATACATCCTTCCATTGTAATGCAATAGAACATCACTCTCCAAATTGAATCTTTTCTATCAAGAATTTTTAGCATTCTCAGAGAATGTTTTCTAACCTAAATATAGAATTCATCTCATTATGAGAACTCAATCACCTAATCCCTAAAATTATCTATATTAGTTAGTACCTTTTATGACTGAGGGTATCAACTACTCTATTATCTTTGCCTTTGATATAGCTGATGTCAAAATCATAATCAAACAAGAACTCACATTAGCATCTCTGACAAGTATTCAAATTAGGTTGGGTGAAAATATACTTGATTTACAAGTTATCTATCTTAAGTTCAAAATGTTTTTCCAATAAGTAATGTTTCCACACTTACAAAGCATGCACAATCACTACAAGTTCCAGATTATGAGAGGCATAGTTTACATCATATGGCTTTAGTTTTCATGACTCATAAGCCACCACTGCACTATTCTACATAAGGAATCTTCCTATTCCATCCCATGAATCATTTGTGATCACTAAAAAATGACCATTAGGGTCAGAAACTCTCAACACTGGTGTTGACATAAGCCTTCTTTTTAACTCCTAAAAAACTACTTCACACTTCTCTAACCAAACAAAGTGGTGGTTCTTCTATTGCAAGGAAGTAATTGGATTAGTTATCTTGAAAATTTTTGAAATAAACTTCCTATAATAGCTTGTTAACCCCATGAAACTTCTTACCTCATGCACATTCTTCAACACTAGCCATTCCATAATGGCTTTAATCTTTCTTTAATCTACTAAGATGCCATCTATAGAGATAAAATGTCCCAGATATTGGACTCTTTCTTAGAAAAATATGCACTTAGATAAATTACCATATAGTTTGTGCTTATGTAACCATTACAAAACCAGTTCCAAATACTAAAGGTTCTCCTCTTCATTCTCTGAGTAGATAAGAATGTCATCTAGAAAAATTATAATAAAATGATTAAGGCAATCTCTAAATATGATGTTCATGAGATTCATGAATGTTGTTGGGTCATTAGTCAATCTAAATGGTAATATAGTAAACTCATAGTGCTTTTACCAATTTTTAAATACTATTTTTGGAATATCCTCATCCTGAATCCTCAATTGATGGTATCCTACTCAAATATCAATCTTAGAGAAAACTATTTATCCCTACATTTAACCAAAAATATTATCTATACAAGGTAGTGGATACCTATTTTTAATGGTTGTCTTGTTCAACATTTTATAATCAATGCAAAGTTGAAGGGTACCATCTTTTTTCTTGATAAATACAACTGGTGCACCCCATGATGTCACACTTGGCCTAATCAACCCTTTTTATATTAATTCCTAAATTTAAGCCTTCAATTCAACCAACTCAGTGGTTTTCATCTTATAAGAATCCTTAGATTGTGGTTTTAAACCAGGTATGATGTCGATAGAGAAATTGAACTCATGTCTAGGAGGTAAACTCGATAATTCTTATGGAAACACATCATGAAAATCTCTAAGAAATAGGTAATCTTTGAGAAATAGTTCCCTATTTTAGTCCATTTCATTTATCTTGATGATAAATGCTTGACACCTTTTTCCTTAAGCCCTCTTAAGCTGCATTACATAAATCTATCTAAGCTTCAACTCTCTTTTCTCATGTTAAATTTGTGTCTGATTTCTAAAATCATCAAGACACTTAACCTTATTCAGGTATCAATCAACCTTGGCCTTATATTTCATAGTCTAATTGACTCCTAAGATCACATCGTATGACCCTAGTGGTGTTACACATAGATCCACAACTGTTGTGAATTTGGGCAATCTAATATTTGCTTCAACTAAACACTTATCAACCATGACTTTTGAGTCATTCTTATACTATATTGACCATGCATTTACCATTACACTAGCTCTTTTAATTAACTTACTAAGTATCTTAGGGGCTATAAAATATTATGTGGCTCCTATATCTATCAAATAAATTAGATGGTCAAATAAAGTACCTGATAACTCCAAGGGTAATGCCTAATATTTGACTTGTCGATTATCAACTATTACATGAATCCATTATTGAAAACTTCCCTATTGAGGATTAAAACCTTTGCCCTTCCACTTATCCTAAGGACAATCTCGAGGATAATCATCATATTCGTAAATGAAACAACCTATAGGTGGACATTTCCTATCACTCTATTGATTTCCCTTGAAACTGCCTTTGAATCCATTGCCCCATTTCTTTTTCCCTGAACTATTATTGAACTTGGTATTCTAAGTTTTAAATTACTTCTTAGAGTCTCCACTCCTCTAATTTTAATTCTTCTTCTTGAAGGTTGACTTAAAATTTTCAAATCTTTTCTTGAACTTGTCCTTGGCCTGTGAAAGAAACTTCTACTTCTACTCTTATTTGACTACCTTCTTGAAGAGTTAATGTAGCCTAAAATTTAAGCTTATGGATTAACCTATCTAATTTAATCACTCAACCACTATTTAAAGTATAGATCCATTAGAATTTAATGCAAATAGATGAACAAACTATTCAAAATAGTATTACATTTTTAAAGCTAAATGCTCCAAACCATGATCAAACAGATGCAAAATGAAAAGGATTGGAATGGAAATTACCTTAGACTCAACAATTTGACATTATGATGACATGATAATAGATTATTGATAAAGGATGTAAATATTGCTTTGTCATGAAGACTCTATGAATTTCTAAGGTATCTCCCATGGAGGATTGGTCTTTTTTAAATAGAAAATGGAGGTAAAGATCAATGGATGAGATTTTGAGTTGGATAAGGGAGATCAATGGATGAAAATTAAAAAGAATTTAAATTT
Source organism: Torreya grandis (assembly GCA_037957365.1). Taxonomy (NCBI): domain Eukaryota; kingdom Viridiplantae; phylum Streptophyta; class Pinopsida; order Cupressales; family Taxaceae; genus Torreya; species Torreya grandis. The sequence goes on from JARHVA010004857.1 coordinate 822,230, forward strand.
TTTTGGAAGCCTCTAGATTTAGAGGCTTCGAGAGAGGAGGGGTGAGAATAGAGAAGGTTCTAGATTTGGAGGATTATAGAATCCTTATGGGTTAATGATGATTACATGGGAGATTAGATAGGGATTAGGTAGAGGATTAGGGACTAGATGTATAGGAAAGCCTAAGAGTAGGCTAGTGTAAGTGGGTAGGTGGGTCATGGGAATTTAAAATTTTCAAATAATAGATAAGTTGGATTAGGATAAAATAATATATTATTAGAGAAATTAATGATTAGTTTAGATAGAATAAAGTTAATAGATGAATAATAATATAATGGGATATTATATAAATGATTAGTAAGGGGGATAAATTAGTGGGATAAATTAGAATAAATAAGATAAGCAAAATTAGTGTCAACTAATAGTAATATTAGTGATGATAATGTGGGCAAGCGAATTTAGGTGCATACATTTTTTCCCTCTTTGAAATGGAGCTGTGAGTGGACTAAAGTAGGAGTAATGGTATTTCAAGGAAAAACCATGTCATAAATGTTAGTAGGTCATGTTAGTGGATATGATGCCCCCTCAAGGGGACATGTAGATAAGAATGAAATGGATAGCCACTCAAAATAAGGAATGATGGGTGGGATGAATTGGATAGATGAGGGGATGGGATGCCAAGTATGAGATAGAAAATGAAGAAGATGATCAACCTGAGCTATGAGCTACAAATTTATGATTCCCCTAGTAAAGACACATGCACAAGGAGTAAAGATGATGGGTGTCATGATTGACAACACATCCCAAGGGGGAATCAACCATAATAAGATGATGATAGGATTTAAAGGCCACAAGATTTAGATATACCCAAAGCAAGGATGCATGCAAGGGAGAGATGTATGCTAGGATAATACTAATTTGATAAGATTAATGATGGGTGTAGCTTAAATACAAATTAGTTAATATGATGTAAGTGATAATAGAGAAGTAATGATATGATCGAGTGACCAAAAGATAGGAATAAATTGCATCAAATAAATGAGCCACAATGTGATTAATAGTTATGATACCCATAGTAAGGACACATACATAGGAGTGATATTTAATTGATTGATCAATCAGTGATTAGAAGAAAAGATGGATGGTGTGATTTGTCAGGCCTAATCGACAGGTGTGGGCGATTGATAAAAATATTAGGAATATGATTGTGAGGATGATGATTAATCAATAGATTGATTGTTTGATGATTTATATTATAGATCAAGGATTTAATTTATGAGGGACAAGAAAGATAGTGGCTGAGCTATCTTTGGGCACTAAAAAAAGGCCAAGTGTTGCCTACATAGTCTGAAAAGACCTCAGGCTGATGTAGTGTTGATTAGAGGATAGAGGATGATGATGAGGGAGTATAAGATGATAACAATTAGTGATTAGAGGATGATATTAGTGATGATGATGATTAATGACTTAGATGATGAAATGAGGATAAAATATTAGATGTTAGTTAAATGGGTCAAGAGGCTTAGATTAATGATGGAAAGAAGGATGACAAGATGATTAAATGCATGATGAGGGTGTAGGTGATCAATCCATAATATTTTTCATAAAGCTCATCATATTCTAAGCAATATATTAAATATAGTACTTGGTAGGATGCCCCATGATATAAGTATGACCAAGAGAACATTATGCCAAAGTACATAGGCAAATAGCAAACTTTACATCATCGAGGGCACCTAAAGCATCATTGTAGATTTGGTGACCTCATAACATCCTTTTTTGTCACCCAATAGACAAAAATATACATGATTCAAATAAAACACCAGATAAATAAGATATATACATGATTCAAACAAGTCAAATAGCATAGAGCATACAAGTAGCACACAGAAGTATCTACATGTAGTATCAATGTGTCTTGTTTAATGATGGGATGTGTGATGGGGTGATGGGTTAGACTAGGATGATCATGATGTGATTGTGGATAGGATGATTATATGTATATAGATTAGGATTAGGCTAATGAATTAGATGAGGATATGGATTTGGGCATCTGGATGAGGATGTGGATATGAAGATGACCAAAGATTACCAAAAGATAAAACCTTACAAGAGTCCAATATAGTAAGAGTATTACAAGATGATGGGATTAAATACCTTACATACTACCAAAATAGTGATTAGATAGGTGTTATGTATGGAGAGGCAATGGTATATAAGTGATGGGATCATATACCTTTCATACTAACAAAATAGTGATTGGATGGGTGCTATATATGAAGAGGTAATGATAAAGAAGTGATGGGTGTTAGACTAAATTATTTGACAAGGGTGTGTATATCCATAATGCCATTGTAAAAAATGATGATGATGAAGACATAGGTGGGTGACCACTACGAGTGGGTTCACGGATGAAATGATGGATGGGATATTAAACATCATTTGGGATGGGGATATGGATAATAGGATAGATGGGATGAGTATTGGATGTGGTTTAGGATGATGTGATGGAGATGGATGTGACTAGGAGATAAGGCATAAGACAAGACACAATGGATTATTTTTGGATTTTTTGACTTTTATGATTTTTAGGGTTTTTAGAATATTTTACTTTTTTAGAGATTTTTGGAATATGTATGTACTCTTTACAAATGGGGCTACTAGAAAAGGAAATACCAAGCCTAAAAACTAGGATATGGATGGATGGAATGATGGATAACATTACAAAAGGATGAGTGTGATGCAAAACTGAGGATGAGGGCCAAGGAAGAAGGGTCTAGGGATTTCCTATGACCACATCATGAAGGGACCAGATGTTTAGTTGCTTGAGTCTTCGTTAGAGGATATGCTAGAATGGTTCCAAAACATTTCTAGGGACACCCTCCTCATCCTTACAAAGGTCAAGATAAGAAGGAATGAGATATAGGATACATGATATGATGGTAAACTATGGGTAATGGATAGAAGAAATGGACCAAGATATGTGATAGGGATGGGATGGAGGGGATTGACAAATGATGGATATGATGATGGATTTTGCCCCTGTTGGGAGAACAAAATGGATAAGTAAAGTTCTGTAGGATATTCTTTGAATATTCATACTTTACATATGAAATTGTCAGCTATATGTATTTTTTCTATCCTCCATGAGTTGTAAAGGGATAGAAGATGAAAATTCTCTTCTCTTTGGCACCAATGTATAATAATATGAATATTTAAGAACTATAGCGATTATAAATATGTATGTTTATATGAAGAAGATGATGAACCTTTGTTGAGATCAATATAGACATTTTGGTGATGGTTATTTGTCATATTTCTTATATTCTTTCTTGTTTGCATTATCCTATTTAATGTTTGGTTTAATATTATCTAAAGTAGTCTGAATTATCTATAACCCTTAAGAAAGATCTAGATTAATATTAGTTCCAATATATCACATGATAACTCATCATTATCATGCTTATGTTAATTATGAATTCTTTGTACCATCTTGCATAGTATAATAAAACTTAGATATCCTCATCATTAGCATGTTTTTTTTTCATTAGAAACCTCTAATAACAATGGTGTGGTGAGCATGGATACACTCCTTCTGAAGGAAACTATGCTAATATGGTTATCAAGACAACGAGACATTAAAACATGGTTAGACCAAAAATTATGGCACTTCGTAGAAGAAGAACCTAAAAGGACTTGTCTTACCATAAGTGAAATAATTCAAGAGCATATATACAAATAAATATATGAAAAAATTTGGTGAAATCTACCTGAACTACTAACTAAGTGGTTGAAAAAACTAGAATACTACTACTTCAATCCAAGAATGAAATAAACTATTACTTGGACTGAAGAAAAGATAGACCAATTATTGAAATTAGAAATTAATTGGATGCAATCAATACACTACTAGGTTACCACCACCATAAATGGACATATCATTGAGTTTATATTGGAAGGATATATAGCATTTAAATCTACACAAGACCATTTTATTTGAGGAATCAAAGGAAAATTTTTGTAGTGACTACTTCTCTTATTGAAGATGTTAGTTGTAGATAAGGCTATAGTGCCTACTCCAGCCAATATGGATTAGTTGCTTAGGGCATATGGGGATGTGTGCACATGACATTGAATGATGGATATATGAGTAAGTATAACCTGAACCTAAATCCATAATGGAGACACAAGGAAAGAAGAGTCAGAAGAAAACTCTGGATTTAGAATGAGAACTATGACAATAGAACAAAAAGAATAAACATAAGAATGCCGAAGTAGTTACAAGTAGAAGTAAGAGTAACAATAGATTAGATTATGAATGAGTGCATAGATGAGATGAGTGAGATGATAATCAAAGGATGAATAAATAAGATGATGATGGATGCCAGTAGATAGAATGAGAGGACAAAAAATGAGATGAAGATGAGATGTGTGAAGAGGAAGATGAGAGTAGTTTAAGAGTATAACAGATAGAAGATAGAAGTAGTGTGTAACCACAAGAAAGGGTATTTTTAGAAGTAAAATAATTAAATAACATAATATAACTTAGTCACAAGTTAATTATAGGTTTAATTGAAGCAAAGGAAGAAGTCACTGGAAAAAATTATTCATCGAAAGTGTACGCATCCATGTAGCTCGGTTTTTTATATTCTAGTAGAAGTTTTCAGCCAGGCAAGTAAGAGGATAAAATTTGAGAAAGACCATTTTTATAGAAAGTAAACCATTGAATTATGTAAATTCACACAAAATCCATTTGGAAGGATTTGAAGGCCATAGGATTAGTTGAAGTTGAACAACAAGAAGAAAGTGCAAACAAGCAAAGTGCACACGATAAGTTTTTTGGTGCATAGAGTAGTAGGCAAGTAAGATCACTCAGAACATAGATGCCTCCAATATCATCTATGAAAAAGACTCAATTCATATCATTCAATATGTTGAATTAGTTATGATTATTTTTAAACTTAGCAATCTATGATGGGTCCACAGACCTTGAATAGTATCTGCTAACTTGCAAAATGAAATGGCAAGTTAAGGGTGTCACTGATGAAAATTTACAAAATTGAAAATTAGTAATGGATCTAATTGGGAGAGCATGAGAGTTCATATACAAAATATATCTTCAATAATCAATTTTAAAAGACATTCAAGATTGGCTTGTCATAGAATTTAAGATTTACAAATGCACTAGCTAGATAATACGTGATCTAAAGGAAATAAGGTAAAAGTTTGGAGAGTTGATCTACGACTATGATCACAGATTATTTGATGTAATGAATAAGGTATTATTTTCTTTGATAGATAAATATAAATCAGCATGGTTCATTGAAGGACTATGAAATAGGATTCAGTTTGCCACTGTACAAACCCAATATGAGACAAAAGTAGATGTTAGAGTTGTTGCACTACATGTAGAATAGATTGAGGATTATGGAGAACCTTATATTAATAATTCTAAAATTGAAAACACACTACAGACTTTCATGAAAAAAATGGAGCAATACCATGAGGTAGATAAGATTAAATTGAATATATGGTGCATAGAGTGCAGAAAAGAAGGACACCACCAAAATGAATATCCTAAAGTTAAGATAGAATTTTGTAAACTCTATTGGGTAATAAAACATGCCACAACATAGTGCCACCTTTTGCAGTAATATATCAAAAATCCATAGAATCTATATTTTAATTTCTATAAGTCAAGTAACCATAATGAGAACTATAGAGCTTTACAGGAGCTTAAATAGGGCATCTCTAAAAATGTATTTATCATCGTAGCACAACAAATATCCTTAATGAAGCACACAAGTCTAGGCCCAAAAAATAATAAGAGTTGTGTAACCCAAATAGGTCCATAATGGATTCCAATTTCACCATAGTATCAGCCTCATGGTCTGACTAGATGGACTCCTTATTCATCAATTTGGATACCTCTATCCCCTTAGTATCATTATGCAGCACCTTGGAGCTCACCCATAACATAGTAAAAACAAATAAATTGGACCCCTCTAGCTACAAAATAATAATTTAACATGGGAGATAACAATAAAAATTACTAGCATTAGAACTCTACACAACAAGGAGGATATCAATGGGGATATTAGTCTAATAGAGGAGGAGATTGAGGTAGTTACAGAGGAGGATACTAAAGTGGTAGAGGTAATAACTATCAAAGGCCTCCTCTACAATGTTATCTATGTGGGTAATACAATCATATCCAACATAATTATCTAATGAACCCACAATAATAGTCATATTATGCATATTATAGAGTCTCTAATCAACATGACACAAAAGATTGTCTTATTTTAGAGAAGCTGAGAAAGGACCAAGTTCTTTGAAATGTAAATATTGTAAATGTATAGCCTAAAGAAAATGTGTTTCTGAATGATATGACATGATAATAACATTCATAAAAAGGGATACCTCCACTTGAGATGCCTCAGGATTAGGGCATCAAAAAATTTAAATAGGATAAATATCCAAATCTAGTTATACAAAAAAATCTTATGCACGAAGCTACATAATTGTTGAAGAATATTCAACATCAAAAAACTACTAATGGTGATGCTAAAGTAATCAATGCACAAATGTATGGCCAAATAGTTCACAATATATGACAAGATGGAGTCGCCACTACACTCAAGGATCTCTTGAAACTTTTGAGTACTTTTCACAATGAAGACATCATAGAACATCACAAATCTATTGTATAATCTTTTAGAATGTGCACAATGTGGTCAACAAAAGATGAAAAAACTAGTTTAGTATGTTAAAATGAAGAAACCCTAGGATTTTGATGCATGGATTGATATTGAGCTTGTTGGTTACGAGATCCTAAATGTTGTCTTTGATTTTGGTAGCATATTTAATAAGATTCCTAGATCTACATGGGAAGCTATTGGATGGCCAGCTCTCATCTACAATGTAGTGACTCTGAGCTTAGATGATTACAAAAAAATTGAGCCTATTGGCATATTGGAGGACATCAAAATCAAAGACATAAACTTATCTCTATGAGGTGACTTTGAGGTCATCGACATGAAGACTACAGTAACTCACTACCCTACTCTGATAAGAAAAAAAATGGGTGTATGATGGACAAATGACTATCAATACAGTGCACAACTAGCTCAAGGCATATCAAGGTGATAAAGTCATTGTCATTCCTCTCAATAGAGTACATGAGCCTTATATAATTCCAACTAAGCCAAACTCCCCCTATGTTCCATAAGAAACTAGTTGGATGAAGGTCAATACTAAGGAGAATCTAAAAGCTCTACATGCAGTTGAATGCAACTTCTTATACCAGCATGTCAAACCATAGGTACAATCATTGATCACTCAACAACTCAAGACATCAAAATAGTGGAGGCCCAACCTAGTAGCTATGCAGTCGGTGGTAGATCAATTTGTCATTGAAGAATGTGCCTCTATGTCTATAAAATCTCTCACCTAGTCAGAAGTTGATTTCTTGTATCAATATGATGTTCACATAGAGGATTACATAGAGATAACAAAGGAAGTCACTTTACCAAGGGAAAAAGCTTCATCTATCAGTGATGACTCAAATACCCACCTCCTAAACTAGGTTTGAAGTGATCACAAACTCCAGCCAATATGAATGGTTTTTATGCATGAATGATAATTGCCTATGTACTATAAAATGGAGGAAATCAATGATTTCATCTTATGCTTACAATTCCATGTTTTGACTATCAATCAGTGAGTTAGTGTAGTTACTACGACATGGTGGGAAACTCATCATAATGACCAATTTGAAGGAGATGATGCTTGTAAGCTCATGATCACTAGATTTCATCTTCCATAATTTATCCACACTAGTTGACCATTCTTTCAATAAGGTGAGTACCCCAAAATTCATCTACATAAGTGTGTTGAAATCTAGAATGAGGAATGTGTTGCACCAAAATACTAGGTTCACATCTTTCACTATATAGTTGATCCACTACTAGTAACCTAATACATGCACCAAGAATGCAAAAGGGAGACCAAGCATTGGGCACAGGTGTAGAGTGATTTTATATAGACCTTTGTGTTTGAAGATGAAAATACGTTGGTCTACAATGCATTGCAGAAAACTCAAAAAAAAATTGTGCCATAGGTGCATAGAAGACTTAAACACCACAACAAAATCTACTACATAAAAAAATGCAACCTCTGATCTTAATGAGACATTATAAAGGTACAGATTTGATAAGAAGGAAGAACAGGCTCTAACATAACCATGTCACTGCATACAATATGAGGCATAGGATAGTGAAGATTTTGATTTTGATGGTGACCTATATTTGAATGATTTATTTGAGCCTGAGTTACTTGGAGAACCATTCAAGGGCACTAGTGAGCACTTATTGAGGAAGATAAGTTGTGTAGCATTTGAATTCCCAAATAGGAAGGACAAAGGATTATACAATAATCTATAGACAATGAAAAACACAATATTTATCAACAACCTATGAAGAAGCGTGTCGCTAACATTAGAACTGGGGAGGTTCTACAACTAGAAATCATAGGTGATTATTGGATAGAAACTAAAATTTCAAAAGCTTTAAAACTCTTGAGGGATTACCAAGACATCTTTCCCACTAAATTATTATAAGTTTGAGGAGTTGACCCATCTCTTGGTGAGATGCACATTGAACTAAAGGAGTGCACATGGCCAGTCAAGAAGCGGCCATATAAGCTCAATCTAAATATGAATCTAAAAGTAAAGGATGAATTGGATGGAATGCAAGATGCAAGAATAATATATCCATTAGAAAAAGTTGATTGGGTAAGCCCCATGGTAGTTTAACCTAAGAAAATAGAATAAATATGAGTATGTGGGGACTACTGCATTTTAAATGATGCCTGCATAAATGATCCATTTCTAATACCATTCACAAACAAAGTTTTGGAGTCTTTTGTAGGATATGAAGTATATTATTTCATGGATGGGTTTATTGGATATCATCATATTCCAATCATAGAAGAGGATAGATCCAAAATAACATTTACAGCTGAATATAGTTATTTTTCATACAAGGTCATGCCTTTTGGCCTTAAGAATGCACCTACGATGTTCTATCATGTAGTGGTTAAAGCATTCAAGGATTTCATTCATGACTTCCTAGAAGATTACCTTGACGATTGGGAAGTCTTCTCCCTCTTCAAAGAGAATTTTTCCAAGTTGTGCTTAATATTGGAATGATGTCAAGCCTTGTGCATTGCCTTGAATCTGAATAAATGTTTATTTTTTACACCAATTGGAGTTTTGCTTAGACATGTGTATGTAATGAAGGTATTCAGGTAGATTAGAAAAAAATTATAGTAAAACTAAGTATGCCTCTACCTATTAGTTCCATTGAAGTGCACTCTTTTCTTGAACATACAAGTTACTACTAAAAATTTATCAAAGGCTACGTAGCTATTTCATCTTCATTAAAAACTATGTTGCACAAAAATGCAAAATTTATTTGGACCTTAGAATGTCAAGCAGCTTTTATTGAGTTGAAATAGTGACTAGTTATTGTGCATATACTAGTTTTTCTAGATTAGAACAAGCCTTTCCACATACATGTAGATGTTTTGGGCATCATAGTTGGTGTTGTACTTGCACAACCTAGAGATGGTGCACTTGACCATGCTATCCACTTTACTACCCATAAACTATATAATGTAGAGAAAAATTATACAACCACTAAGCAAGAAGCACTGGCCATTGTGTTTGCACTTTAGAAATTCTAGCATTATCTGTTTGTAACACCATTTGAAGTCTTCACTGACCATCAAGCTCTATGATATCTAGTCAACAAACTAATGCTAGGGGGATGAATCTGTTGATGGTTGATGTTGTTCTAAGAGTTTCAATTTTGCATAAATGTCAAGCCAAGAAGGGAGAATGTAGGACTAGACCACCTCAACCATATCCCAAATGGGGAAACTAGAAGAATTTTAAGAAAACTCTCTTGATGCCCATCTTTTTTGTGTCTTTCTAATTTTTGAAAACTTTGAAGCCATTACCAACTTCTTCAAGCAAGGAATCTTCCCTACACACTTTTAGAAGTGGGATAAAAATTATTTTATGACTAGAACACTACCATATACCATTATTAATGGACTTTTATATCACTTGGAAAAGGATGAAGTCTTGTGCAGGGTTGTCCTCGAGCATGAACGACCTCAACTCTTGGAGAAAGCTCATCAAGGAGTCATAGGAGGACATTTTTCAAGAGAGACTATAGCTAGAAAAATTCTATAGAGTGGACTATGATGGCCAAATTTATTTTAAGATGCACATAGAGTTGTACAGCACTATGATCTCTGCTAATGCATAGGTAGACTGCTCTAGAAAGATGAGATGTCATTGTAGCCCTTTTTATCAAAGTAGCCTTCCAAACAATGGGAGATTTAATTTTTTGGACCAATAAACCCACCAAGTAAGTGAAATAAATCAAGGTACATCATTACCACAATAGACTATTTTACTAAGTGAGTTGAAGGTGCTACCACACCTAGATGTAGTGCAAAAGATGCAATGAAGTTCTATATAAAAATATCAAAACTAGGTTTATATGTCCTATGAAGTTAGTTAGTGATAGAGGAATGCATTTTCTAAATAACACCATTAAGGCCTTGATTAAATATTTTATGATCTCTCATCATAAAATCACTGCCTATCATCTGCAGGCTAATGGCCAAGCTAAAGCCTCCAATAAGGTACTGGGGGAAATGATTACAAAAATATGTGATGTCAAATGGGATAATTTGGAAGATCACATTCTTACAATCTTATGGGCATTTCATACACATTAAAAAAGAGATATAGTATTTACATCATTATAATTAGTGTATGGTTTAGAAATAGTCAAGATGATGTAATATATAATACCCAACCTATGCATTACCATGGTCATGTGACTCAAAGATCGAGAGTCTCTTACTAACTAGATCCTTGAACTAAATTGGATGGATGAGTTTAGACATAGAGAAGTGTGGATTCAAGAAGTGCACAAGCAAAGTCAAAAAGCATGGCTTGATAGGAACTTGCACCAAAAATAATTTCACAAAGATCAGCCAATTTTATTGTATGATAGTTGGTTCAGAGCATTCCCAGGCAAACTACAAATAAGATGGAAAGTGTCTTACATTTTACATGACCTAATGCAACAAGGAACCATGTTTTTAAGGTATCTTCAGGGAACCATCTTACTAGGGTGGGTAAATAGATGTAGGTTTAAGTCCTACCACCAACAGTCTATTAATCTCATTATACAAGCTGAGTGGGTGCTGAGTAACACCATGTATATTAGGATTTCCATATTTTTCATGTTTTGTGTGTGTTTCTTTTTCAGTTTTTTTTTTTTAGATGATCTCAGCAACAACATTTTTGAATTACAAATACCAAGCATCATGTGTGATATATGTGTATAGGAGGATCCATGTGTGTCGATGGAAAAATTAAAGAGAAGTGATTAAAAAATATCCCATCATCAAGATATCCATTAGATAACGGTCATCCATTAGAAGTAAATATAAGATCCAAGGGTTGATTGATATGATCTTCAACAAATTGGTATCCAATCAACATCAAATGCTCATACCCCTTGTATGAATGCCAAAGAACACAATGGCATAAATCCACACATGCACCAATGACTAACTACTTTAATGGCTAGATCAAATACATATTTACCACATCCACCATTGCATTCAAGATGACTAGATAGCTAAACATGGCCTATATGTGAAAGCTAAGAGGTGCCAAATCTATAAAATCTAAGTTTGAACACCAATTTCACATTTCATTCCTATCATATTTTCATGAGCTATAGTTATCAAGAGCTAAACCATTTTCATTGCACATAGCATACAGAGTGTTCAAATTTCCTCTCATGGAGCCATGGATACCATGCAGTTAATATGACCCCTCTATGAAGCATAAAATAAAGTCATGGGTATCGACATGGAACTTTGGAAAACCAAGTACAATGATAAAGAGACATTTTAGTACCTTTGAGAAGCTGAATAAAATATCTTCTATCCTGATCCTATTGATGTTGTACAACCACTCGATCTTGCAATTCTCCACTAATTTTTAGAACATGGACATTGAGTGCCTACTATGGATGCTGAAATTTGGTGACCTGAGAGAGATAGTTCAACTATTACTTGGATAATATAATGAAGGCACAATATATTTGGGCCTAAATGAGACTATGGTAATCAACACACAATCCATGGCCCTAGCCTTGGGCATGCCTATGTGTAGAGATTCCATACTATCCTACAAAACCAAAATGCTCCCATTTTATAAGAAGTTTAGGACCTATATGTGCGATAAAAATGGGGGATTCTTATTTATAAAATTTTTGATAAACCAATGTGCATTCTCATCTAGTGTATCACCAAAATATTTTGGTAAATGACCAAGTCTACCAAGCAAATACCTAAGGGATTTGTGGACATCACTCATAAGATGATCCATTAGAATGAAGAATTCAATTGGCCTAAGTAATTCATCTAGGAGTTGATCACAAACATTGATAAGTGTTGTACCACTCCTAGGTAGATGTTCTCATATTAGTTTTTTATCTTTCTGATTTGTTTCACATAGTAGAAATCACCATAGGGACAAGTACACCCAGATACTAATTATTGGCCAGTGTAGTAGTTCCACAACATAATTGTATGCAAGAACATGGAGCCCTCACACATGAGGGGAAGTTAAAATCTTGGTGGGAGGAGTGTTTGGACCTCATTTCCACACACCCCAAAGTGCCACCTAATGTCTTATAGTACCTAGGTCAACATACCATAATCACTCTATTGCCCAAGGGAGTCTTTATCACAATTCATGAGATGTAATGCTCACCATTCAAATCACTCCCCTTATTCATCATGATGGATATGGAACAAACTTAAGTGGCCTAATAAAAATAGGATGCAGTTAGATAATCAACCCCTTTACAATCTATACCACCAGGTGTAGATATTCCTACTACACAACAACTAGAGTTAGCATCAAGCTCACAGTATTAGAAGGGGAAGCATAAATTAGATCTGCATTCAGTGTCCCATCCCCCAAATTGAACACATAGCAAGATGACCTAAAAGGATGATCCAAAGGTGTCGTAGATAGATATCTCATACTAACTCATGGATATGGGTACCGATGCATAAAAAGTGTACTAGTTCATGTTGGCAGACATGAATAGAGACTACTATGAGAAGGAGGAGGAGAAAGAGTTATTTTTTTGTAAGGTGGTGTGAAAACTACAAATAGTTAAATGTGTTCCACCTAATCTATGGTTATAACTCCTAGCTTTCCCACCTTACATAATTTTTGGCATGGTTCGAAAAGGGGTAGAGCTACTTCAGCATAGAATAGACTTCTTTCAGCCTTTGACTGCTCTAACATTCACACCTAACATCATGTTTGCACCCTTACTAGTGAGTCCATTGGAATAACTTGTGCACATGCCCAAACATGGTGGGAGGAAATAGTATCCCTAGCTTAGAGGAATGCATATTTGTTCGACCAGCTATTGTGCATGAAGCACAACCTAGTCCTAAATCTTCTGCACCCCCGCCATGATGTAGACTGGTCATAATCAGTAGAAAAAAATAATAGGTTTCAATTTTGAAGGTGAAAATAGAGTATTCCCCACCATCTCCATAAGCATAGAAGGTTGAATAAATTACATAGGAGTAGCTAATAGTGGAGGAAAAATAATCCACCAGAGAAGAAGCCACTTGTTCAGTCAAACATCAACTCAAGAAGGAAGAAAAGAAGAGAAAGAAAGAAGCATAGAAACAAGAAGCTGAAGAATTTAAGGCCTCATAAAATTCCAAGGATGTAGGAGACATGAAAATTACCCAGGAGATGGCCAGGTAGGCCCAATAAGTAGCTGTCATAGCACAACAAGCATGGGAAGAGAAAGAAAAAAGGAAAAAGAAGAAGCAGAAAAACAAAAATAAGATGTAGCAGACTAGGCACAGTGGTAGATAGAGTAAGCTACTAGGAAGAAGGAGGAACATAATGAAGTCCTATGGCAATATCAAGCGTAGAAACAAACACAATCCTAGTTAGAGGCCCAAGCTACATAAGAACAAGAGAAGAGGAAGAGAGAATAATAGATGAAGAAAGAAGAAGAAAAGAAAAAGAAGATAGAAGAAGAAGATGAGATAAAGAAGAAAGAGAAAGAGGAAGCATAAGAGAAAAAGAAGAAAGAATTGGAAGAGAAGATCAAGAAAGAGGAAGATGATGAGAAAAGAGAGGAAGAAGAAAAGAATAAGTAAGAAGAAGAGGGAAGAAGAAGACAAGAAGAAGAAACATGAATAAGACGTCAAATGGAAGATAATTGAAGACACTGTGTATCAAGCTAAGATGACAACAGAGGCCATAAAAAAGTAGTAAGTTTCACCTGTAACTCAAGAAGTATCCCAGATGCCACAACTTCCACTAGGAGGTGTTTGGCTTTAGGAAGTTCCTTTAGTCACTACTCAGTGCACTACCTTTTCACTCCCTCTAGCTATTATACCACATCCTGACCCTATATCCTCAGCAAGCACATTGTCCATGCTCTCAGTCAAGTACGAGGCTTCACTTGATATCTCTTGGTTGCCTTTGAATAAATATTTGGTGGGTGCCATAGCTTTTCAAGAATCCATCACACAAAAGGCTACCTCCCTAGAGCAAGAGTGCGATTAGACAAGGGCAAAAAATGTGAAGCTCAGGGGTCATCTTTATGGAGTGGTGAAGATGATAGAAGATACTCACCTAGACGTGGCCTCTTGAGTAATCAAGGACCAAGTGATGTCAAACTACATCAAGCTCAAGACATTGGTCTCAGAGCTTACAAAATATTGGTGTATAACACAACAATGTTGCTCAATCAGTATTTTGGGTCATATTTTGAAGACTGACACTACTACTTTGATGACTCTATTGGAAGAATATCAAGGCATGATTGACATTGCATCCCTACAAGACCATTATCTCACATGTAGTCTTCTAGACTAGAAGCAACAGCTTGACAATTCCATTGCCAACTCTAGCATGAACTTCATTGTAGCTACCATAGCTAGCACAACCATGCACAATAAGACTACCTTGAATGATGAAATTGACCTTGCTCTCCATCAATATTTCAATTTAAAGGATAATGTGTGTGACTAACTCCTTACTTGGTAGCAAGACCTAAGGCATAGTGTATTTATAGGTCTTCAAGTAGAATGACACATAGAAAAGTTGGAGTAGTTGAGCACAAAATTTCAACTAAAAGTCAATAATATAAAAGCCAAAATGAGTACCATTGAGGACTCAAACTTGAAGGAACTCATTATATTTTATGCACCAATGCACATCTTGATTCATATGGTTTAGGAAGTGATGTTCAATTTGGATGCATTCAAAATTGACCTGGCTCCATTCTATAGTGAGGTGGGTTTGATTCTCAAAGTTTCTCTTTATAAACCACCATCATAGCTCCAACAAGAACTTACATAGTGCATAAATGTTTATTCTGGGGCCAAGGATCCTACTGGCCATCCTTCTTCCCTAGTAATGCCACCTCCTTCTAGTTGAGTACTACATAATGCATAATTTTTGAAAAAAAATTGAGAAGTTTTGAGCAATTTTTTGTATTGGTGATTATTAGTGAGACAAGTGGGGCTAGGATGGTTGAAAACCCATAAAGTGTGGCCACCTAGTTATACTAGTTGAAAACCTAAAAGGGTGGTAGGTTGGTATGCTAATTATTTGAAAACCCAAAAGGGTGGCTAATTAGTGTGTAAGAGGTGAAAACCAAAAATGATGCCTTGAAAAATTACTACGACTCTTGTTAGTCTACCTAATTTTTTAGCTTCTGCCCTCACCGCACAGTCAAATGAACCTATAACATTATCTCGAGATGAGACAACATTTTAAGTATGATAAAGTAATGGGAGAAAAAAATAGATAAGTAAATTATGTAGGATATTCTTCTAATATTCATGCATTATGTATAAAATTATCAGCTATATGTATTTTATCCTATCCTCCACAAGTTGCAAAGGGATAGAAGATGAATAGTCTCCTCTCTTTGGTGCCAATGTAAAAGAATAATATGGATAATCAAGAACTGTAGCAACTATAAATATGTATTTTTGTATGAATAAGATGATGAACCTTTGTTGAGATCAATATAGACTTTTTGGTTATGGTTACCTGTCGTATTTGTTATGTTATTTCTTATCTACATTATCTTATTTAATGTTTGGTTTAATATTATCTAAAGTAATCTTAATGCTCTACAACCCTTAAGAAATATATGGATTAATCTTAGTTCTTATTTATCACATGATAACTCATCTCTATCATGCGTCTGTTAATTATGAATTCTCTATACCATCCTGCACAATATAACAAAACTTAGCTATCCTCATCCTTAGCATGTTCTATTACATCAAGAACCTCTGTTAACAATCCCCAAGTGTTGAGTTAAAATACAGATAATTGATTATTATACCATGATTCTAGAAACTAATTTTAATCATGGTACTTTCCCAAGGCACCAAAAGACTAGTTTTTACCATTGGATGAATGATTTTTTATTTTATTTTTTTACTTTTTTTTCATTTTTTACTTTTTTTTTGGGCATCTTGATTTATTAAAGAAGGGAGAGATGAAAAAATGTGAATATTGGATGGATCCTTATCCAAAACCTATTATGGGGATGTGTGATATTAGGACCATGTTAACCCTGCCAGATGTATTGGGATCCATGTGACCTAGTGTGATTCTTGATTGTGATCCCTCTAGATATCTAGATTAGGTGTCTTCATCACCCCTATAAGAGACAATGTTGCCTGGGTGGGTTATGTGAGGCATGGATTGGATTAGGTCTAGATGTGGATAGGGCAGTAATGGATTGGAATGGATGGTAACACTTGATGGGATTGTGGATTTGGGATAAGGTGTGATGGGTGATAAGGGATTAGGACTATCAGTTGCATGCATCGTTGGAGATGTTAGATAGTCTTAATTTTATTGGTGCTAATCGGTAAAGGACTGTAGGATATCCAAGACACTTTGACTTTGTAGTTCATCTTTAATCTGATTATTTGAAGGATTATCAGCCATTTGGATATTACTTTTGACATTATTTTGATTTGTTGATTGGATTTGATTCTGACCACCCCCAGGTGCCAAATTTTGGGCTTCACCAGAGGATATTGATGTTTGACTTGATATACAATGATTATTTTAACTTTGATAGTCCTTTAGTGCCAGATATTAGGCTTCACTAGGGGAAAACACTTTGGATTAAGCTGATGGTTTGATTCTTCTTGATTTTGACTTATGGGATCAAAGATGATTTGATTATTATGATTAACTTATTAGATATGGTCTTGGACTTTAGTACTTGTGGCACACATTATATTACTCAATAATTTATATTCCTATTCATCCCTATAGAGGGAGGTGATTAAATGATCATTAATGGGAAAAAATGGGTCTATGATGGATGAACGTGGTGAAGATGATATGATGAGGTCAATGAGTGGTGATGGGGAAACATAATATTGATAGGGGTTATTAGGAGACCCAATTTCAACATTGGAGAAAATTTCCTCAATATCAGTAAAAGGATCACTAGGACTAGTTGCAATAGACACATCCAAAATATGATTAGATTCACTCTAATAGTATTCAATAGATAAAGCTTCCAATAACTTTGTTATGATTCCATCATATTGATTAGGATCCAAAGGTATGCATGGTGATGTAGTGGAGGTGTCTATTTTAGAGATAGCCTCAAAAATATAGGCATTATTAGCATCAATGAGGGATGACATTTCTAATGAGGAATCTGATACTAGCATTAAACATGATTTGGATGCAGATAAGACTTGTGTTAGCTCTAATGTTATCTTTGACGTGTAAGATGTAATGTTTCTAGTAAAAGAGTGATTGTTTGTGATTGACCTCTCAACATGGGGTATTTCATGTGATGGGTGAGAGGGAGATGATGGATGAATGATGGGTTCAATGGATTTGAGAGAGATGGGAGGGCTAGGTTTATGGGGAACAGACTCAGCTTTAATGGAGGATTTATCAAATATTGGTGTGGTGTCTTAACCTTGGCTTAGAAGGGGAAGGGTTTGATCCTAATTGAGAATAGATTATTATCATTCCTCTTCTTGTTCATCCAAGGATATAATTATATCTGGTTCATCCTTAATTATTATGTCACCATGGTCAATGAGGTCTTGGACATAATCTTGAAAAGGTCAACATTGATTAATAGTATGCCCCCAGGTTTGATGATATACTAGTATTGATTGGATTTATACCAAGAAAGCTTAGGCTTATTGGGATCCAAATGTCAGATAGGTGGATAGACCATCATGTTGGTCGTGAATATTTATTTGAAAATGGATTCCAGGGACATAAGAAGGGGAGTATAAGGACCCACTTCTCTTTGTGACTTAGATGTGGAAGCATTGGATTTTAGATCAAATGGTTATTGACATGATTGGGTGGATGGATTAATAGTAGATGAGGTGGCCAAGATTGGATTCCCTTTACTAGTGTAAGGAGTAGACAATGGGTTATGACTAGTAAATGGGGGATTTGTATGGGATTCACATGAAGGGGCTTGGATGGGGGGTGAAATGAGTTGAATGGGATATACACCTTTGAGAAGTAGAAAACTCATCATAATAAACCACAAGAGGATCTCATCTTTGTAGGTAGATATGTATTGGTCTATGAGAGTGGGGTCTAACTTTATGGTTATGGATGATGAAAAGGGTCTAGGGATTAGATACAGTCTCTTGAACAAGATAGGTCAAATGTCTAAGCTATTATGTCAAGTGATGATGAGGATATGATGGATGAAACATAATGAAGATGAGACAGGATAAGGATCAGGTTTTTGACCAATAGTATAATGGGTGCTAATGATCTATTAGCAATACCATGTTTTTCAAGATAATAAAAGGACTAAAGATTTGATGGGTGCCTAGATTCAAACTAACAAGAGAAATATATGATGGGTGATAGTTATGAGTAGGAAAGGATGATAGAGACTAGATTGATGATGATGGGTTTGTTAGATTGAGACCATTAAAGTGATAAAATGCTAAAAAGATACTGACTAGGTATGATATCTACCCTAGGATGATAGGATGATGTGGATAGATGACTAGCTTAAGCCTTGGAATATTTTATTCAAGATGAGATGGGATAGGATTATGGGGTGTAGGTGATTAGGATAATGGGACAAAGACAAGTATGATGATAGGTAAATGATGATGAAATGATAAGGGGTTATTGAGATGATGTAGGGATGTTTTAGAAACATCATGTGACCTAAAGAGCCAACTAAGATAAGATAATATGAGGTTAGACTAGATGGGTGATGAAGATAAGTCTAGAAAAATTGATTGATTATGAATTGGGTGGACTTGACAAGTTGTTATTTATAAGATATGATTAACGATTTGTGAGACTAGGTGGGTTGTGGCTAGAAGGATGTACAAGAAAACAAAAGTATGTAAAAGAGAGTAAGACAAGGATATATAAGAGGTGATTAGGATATGGTCTAGACTAGGATAATATTAATTCAAGGTGGGAGATGGGATAAGGATATCTAAAGGCAATGATGAGATAAACACAAGATGGTGGGTTATGATCAATTGATGAGATGGGATAAGATGGGATGACTAGATTAGGATAGGGAAAAGATAATATTTACATAAGGGTGATGACAAGGATGTACAAGAGGATGATATAGGATATGTGAGTTATGGGGGGTATGACTAATGATAGATGGATACAATGAGACGAGGAGGGGATTAAGACAAGATGGGAGATAGGATAAGGATATACCAAGGCAATGGTGAGATGGGGATGGAATGATGGGGTATGATGAGATAGGATAATATGGGGATGACTAGATTAGGATGGGGTGAATACAAAAGGGGGTGATGGGGAATAGAAATATATAAAGGATATTAGTAGGATGATATGATGATAAGCTAAGGATATTGGTTCAAGAGGATGATAAGTATGTACAAGATGATTGGCCCAAGATGTACAAGATGGGATGATGGATGTATATTGAGATGATTACAAGGATGTATAGGATGATATTAATATATGTAGGTGATGGGGGCTGATTAAGGGTGGATGGAGATGGTGAAACTAAGAGGGGATTAAGTCAAGGTGGTGATGGGGAGTAGTATAAGATGTGCAAAAGGATATACAAAAGGAAAATATATATAATGGTATGATGATAAGGTTATACAAGATGATATGTACAAAAGGATGATGGGATAAGGATGTACAACTAAGAGAATGATGAGGCAAGGATATATAAGATGACGTGTAAAGACCTAGATAGGTATGTATAGGTTTGGGGTATAAGGTTGATTTATCTCACAAATAACATGGGTTTAGCACAACATACACCTAAGTAAGTAAACCACAAAACCTATGATTATTAAAATCAAGGGTGTGTAACCTGATGCTCGTACCATAAAATAGCTTCACGGGTGAGGTTATAGGCTGATGACACATTACAAAATTAATCAAACCCTCTCGACCTCATTTGCACATGATGACTACTTAGGTGTTGATACTGACTCTGACAGTGAGGCACCTGTTATGGCTAAAGGATCCTATGCTAGGTTTACATAAGGTTTCTAGTTTCATCCCCCATATACATGAAGTTATATTGGGTCCCAAGTCCATATATGATCTTGCTTAACTATCCTGTATCTTGGAGCTTAAATGCCTCTCACTCCATAAAACACTTTATGGGGAATTCTACTTTGAGATCGAACGACGACTCTCCTAATTTTTAAAATCTATCAGAATATGGAGTTTGGTCTAGTATGTGGTGATTAAATCCATGTCACCAACCCCTTATCATTTATCCCATTTATGGGGATGAATTCCACATCATTTTTTATCTTAGATTCAAAAGGGATTAAAAATAGGCACAACACAATTAATTTATTGACTAATTATTCTATGTAAGGAATGCACAAATATATACAATCAAATATATACAAGTAATGAAAACTAAAGTTTTTATGGCATGCCTGCCTCTTAAAAACATAAATGTTAGGAAAATTAAATGGGGTGCCTTGATCTTGAGGGGTCTTTCACAAAAGATTTAGTAGTTTTAGCTTGAAATGATCACACCTGCAAGCACACATTAAATGTGTCAACAAGCAAAATTAGATGGATGATAAAAAATGATGTTTGTATTTGATTTCAAAACTATTCAGTCTACAAATGGTTATAAGGTTGGTCTATTTTAATATTTGACCAATCATTTTGTAGAGAAATACAAGGCCATCTACAATGAGAAAGTGTTAGTATTTTGAACAAAGTTGATTCTTTTTTACATACATGAATACCCAAATGTTGAAAATTCCACCTTTCTATATGATTATTATTTATATATTAATATGAATAAATTATCATATTAACTATCACGTTCTAAAATAAATGGATAAAAATTAATATTCAAATAAACATGACTATTTGGATAACATTATATATACGAGGGAAACTTTCTTTGACTATTTACTCAAATCAATGCAATCTAGTCGACTATATAATAGTACAAACTATTATTAAAATAAAAAGTTTAATAACTTTGTATGCATACCTTTATAATTCAAATTCAAATCAATATTAGATCTCTATGTTTTCACTAAAAAGTTTAAATATTGACTAAAGTCAAGACACAAAATTTAAAAATTCAAATTCGTGCCATGAAATTTAAATATTGACTAGAAGATCCTATTCAAATCTAAAGTCTTCAAGATTTAATGGTATGGATTTTGATTTTAATTCCCAAAATGTCTACCTAAAAAAATATGCTACTGCAGAATTGAGGGATCAAAACTTGGCAACAACATTTGGTACTACATAATATAATAGACATGTTTCTTCCCTTTGTCTATGGATCAGCATGAGATAATATAGGAAAAACATACCCTATAAAGTATATGGTGAATGAAGCAAATACACCTTGAGTATTTAGACAATGTGGTTTCTAGTTTTATGGTACGTGGATGGTTGTAGGGTGTGTGCAGATTGCTTAAGAGGTTATTTAAGCCAAGGCATTGGCAGGTGTAAATCCAAACTCCACAAACTTTACCAATATTCTCCCTTCATTCGCTTCACATTTTCTAGCACCCTCATATATAAATTCATGTGAACTGTCTGAAAAAATGTGTAATGCAAAACATGGTCTCATGAAATGTTATGATTATAGGATATGTGCAGAATGGCCTTGTTAAATATGACTTAGAATTTTTTAACAAATGTAATTGTCACATGTAAATTAAAACTTGGCATAATACTATCATGTGCCCAAAATGGCAACTTTGGAATAGGGTATGTAGATTCAACAATAAAATAATGGAGGGCATGGGAACCATTTGATAAAATGCCTCAAAGAATAGTGAATTAGATGGTTGGACAAAGTGCTTCAAAGAGGTGTTGTCAAGATATTCCCAAGATGGACTTGTTATTAGAGTGTTTATTAGTAATTATGTTGGTTGTGCATGGAAGATTCAATGGTAAAAAAAGGAGGTGAAATGGTAAATAAGCCTGCGTAGATCAATAAAGGAAAAACCAATGGATGACAGGTAGTGAGTGAATCAAAAAATAGCTCTCAGGGAGTGGATGATTATCAAAGACATATATATCTATAAAAACATGAATATCACGGTTAATAAAATATTTACACTTCTAAAAAAATTCAATATACATAAAAATAGAGATATGTAAATATGCAAATACTTGAAATATACATGATTTTTTTGATTTGTCCCACTGTTATTATCATATTCAAAAAATAATACTAAAATTAGTTACAACTATAGAGGACACAAATTATATAAAGGTTAAAATTCTAAGAGAATAAAAGGGGGAGTTTATGTGAAAATTGATAAAACACCATTACTACTTACTACAACAAGGCCACCTATCACCTGGAGATTGATCATGAATGAAACAAATTTTAAAACTTAGAGCTACCAAATTTATTATGACTCTCTCTTGCAAACTGAATTATCATAATTTACACTCATAATATTATTCTAAAAGAGGAAACTCCCACTGTGATCACCATTTTATAGCCTAAAATTTGAACTTATGAATTAAACTATCTAATTTAATCACTCAAACTTCAAACCACTAAGTAAAGTTTAGAGCCATTAGAACTTAATGCAAATAGATGAATAAAATACTCAAAACAACATTACATTTCTAAATCTAAATGATCCAAACCATGATCAAACAAATTCAAAATGAAAATGATTTGGATAGGAATTACTTTATACTTAGTAATTTGACATTATGATGGCATGATAATAGATTGTTGATGAAGGATGCAAGGATTGTTTTGGCATGAAGACTCTATGAATCTCCAAAATATCTCCTATGGAATATTGGTCTTGTTTAGATATCAAATGGAGGGAGAGATCAATGGATGAGATTTAAAGTTAGATGATATAGATCAATAGATGAGAATCAAAAGGAATTTAAAATTTCTTGGAAGCCTTTAGATTTAGAGGCTTCTAGAGAGGAGGGGTGAGAATAGAGAAGGTTCTAGATTTGGAGTATTCTAAAATCCTTCTTAGGGGTTAATGATGATTATATGGGAGTTTAGATAGGGATTAGGTAGAGGATTAAAGACTAGATGTGTATGAAAGACTAAAAGTATGTTAGTGTAGGTGGGTATGTGGGTCATGAAAATTTAAAATTTCAAACTAATATATAAGTGGGATTAGAATAAGATAAGAGATGATTAGGATAATTAATGGTTTATGGGGATAGAATAAGGTTAATAGATGAAGAATAAAAGAAGGGGGATAAATTAGCAAGATAAATTAAAATAAATGAGATAAGTAGAATTAGTGTCAACTAATAGTAATATTAGTGACAATAATGTGGGTGAGCAAATTTAAGTGCATACACCTGATCTATGGTAGAAGGTCCATGAACATCTAACTCTCTAGCAATTTGAGGCCTCAAACCCATGATAAACTTATTGATCTTGAACTACTCATCACCTTGATACTGACGTGCATACTTCAGTAGTTTGATGAAATGCTCATAGTACTCATTCATCGATAAATCACCCTACTTTAGATTTTGAAAAACTATGAGCTTATGATCAAAATAAAGTTTTGGGAGCTACTGTGACTTGAATAATTCCACAAATTAATTCCCAAGTAGTGGTGGTTGAGCTAAGATTCATTTATAACCTCTTTTTGACCCACCACATAGCTGCCTTACCAACTAACTGATATGCTCTCCATACTTCTTTTGTGACCTCAGAGTAGTTTCAAATTTCAAAATACTTTTCTATTTCAGTTAGCCATGCCTCAACTCCATCTCTCAAAATAGTCCCATTGAATTTAGGTGGGTTCACCTTATTCTTGTCTCTAGCCAACTCCACAGCTACCTAAGCTCTAGCATCCTGAGGATTTTCTTGCTCAGTTAGATGTTTTTTAGGTACATCATATTGTTCTTCCTCATCATGGCCATGAACCACCTACTCCAAAGCTATAATCTGATCTCTAGTCTCATTCATGGCTGTGAGAATCTGGTCCATCTTTATTGACTGCTCAATGGCAAATCAACTAGGATCAAATGAAGGGTTGCTATAATTAGCATTTGACAGACCATCTCCTAAAACTCTATATTTCACCATCTATATATCTATCAATATAAGGATATAAAAATGTTAGTGGACTCACTAGGTCCTAGAGTTTGAGCTATAGCTTTGATACCACCTATAACATTCCCACTGGGATCTACCTAGAAATACATGATTTTTTTTAAATTAAACACATATACCAAAAATAGATTACACCACGAGAATATAAATAGATATCATACAAAATATTCAATTGTGATAATAGTAAATACATATTACATCATATATCAGTCATCTCCAATATCACGAGAACACAACATAATAATAATATAGAAAGTAATTACATTAACTCAGTCATAGTTGATACAAGTCTATAACCACAACTATCAATGTACAATAAATAAGTAATTATAACTCTTTATAATAATATTCAATAATAATTACAATAAAATACAATGTATGTATACTATACATAGCTCATTTGAAGCATAGTTCTTGAACTTAAGTATCTATGGCACTCTCAAGTGTCATCTCAATAAATAGTACTATTGTGGGGAGGGAGAGCATCATCTAAGAGATTTTTCACACCAATCATATATCAACAATCCCCCACACTAATCCCATTAGGGAATGGCCCTCCCTTCATGGATGAGTAGATAGTGACGGTATGGGAACCCAGAGAGATAAGCAAGTACCCGTGTGTTGTATGATTTCTAACACTAAACATGTAGTGTATCATAGAAAATTGATTATATTGAAAGATATAGCACAAACATATAAATCATACTCATGAAATGATAATGTCTCACTAAACATACTTTGTTCAAAATTTTAAGAATCGTAAATAATATCAATCTATAAATTAATCAAAATTCATACACACCACTTGATCATATTGTCTTCATCTGACATTGTGATGCTAGTAAGTTAGTGAAGTCCATCTCACTCCTTACTCAATATCATCAATGCAAGATTGGTCAAACATAATTTAACTACAAGATTCATACAATTTATATCTTACTAGAAATCACATCACATAACATGTTAAACATAAGAGTAACCAAAGCATACATTTATTTCATCAAACATATGAATGAATATTATATTATTATCTATCCCATACTAGAAATAATGACTAGTTAATACCATCTAGATAAATTACACATCTAACTGTAAGTTTTAATGACCATAGTTACAAACAATTCTACACCCTATGATAACCCATATTAGCATAGTCTAATATTTTTAAATATAACTATTAAAAATTACAATCAGTCTAATAAAGTAGTCATAATTACATGGTAACATAAGCTTTTATAAAAATAGATAGATATAACAAAACAAGTCTCAGCATACATGAAACATAGAGTAATCCATTATAGCATTTGTTATATGTTTAGGGGTTTGAATGCACACATTCATAAAGCTTTGTTTTACATAATTCTTTAGTATAGTTTATAATCCATACATGAAAATATAGCCATAAGAATACTCCTCTATGTACATAAATATATTAATAGGAATATTAACACATATATCTCACTTTAAGCATACCATAACTTATTTTAAAGTTACATTTACACCACATGTTTTTAACTCGCAAGTTCTATATAATAAGCAACTTATACCTATTGTAATGAAAACTTAATTGGGTTTTCTATCCTTTCCATACCTCATTAAACTTTTGGAGGATTATTGATATAATAACCACACATAACACCTACAGTTATCAATGTTCTCAAATGAGATTTTTGTGAGGTTATTAAACCATTTAGATAATGAATAGGTTGGCTATGTTTTATAATCTAGTAGTCATGCTTAGTTAATTTGAGGCTTTTATATGAGCTCTTATATACTTAACTTAAATGTTCATGAAAGAAGAGTAACTGATACATTGTTCTATGTTTCACAACTATCTCATGTATAGAACAATATTTATGCCATGATGTAATCGAAAGCCAAATAAGAATGATTTGATACTTAGCCCACACATCAGTAGTTACATCATAAAATATCTTTAATTATTTATGAAAGGAATCATATTTAATATATACATCCAATATTACCAAAATCATATTTATGACTAATATCATAATACATATGTATAATCAAATTTGTATACATTGTGTTATATATGTATTATACAATCAGGAGATTAAATATTTATTGTATTATTACATGTCATATTTTTATGAATATCAATATTAATTCCTTATACAAAATATAGTGATGCCATCTAAATAATAAGAATATTGTTTTTAGTATGACTTCAGATACTTAAGAATAGATAGATAACCAAGATAATAAAATATAAGGACTATATAAATAGTAACTACATTGCAGGCATACAATAGTGATGCCAAAAAATATGATCAGCAACTCCTTAAATCACATAAGATATGAAATAAAATATAAATCAACTTCAATTACCATTACCAGAGCTGGGAAGTTATATGGTGATCCCATAATACTATACAGGCTAGAAACTAGTTATATATAATACATAAGCTATAATTATAATTCAATGACTTATTCACTATAGTGATGCCTTTTGTTTGCATGCATGTTATAAGTAGTAAACTCCAGTGATTCATTATAAACTGGGAATGAATTATATGTAGCAATGCAATTGGTCAAGGGTAACAAACTCATTACACTTCTACATAGACTGTCAATAACATAAATAGACCCTTCATTTACATATTGTATAAGATGGAAATAAAAAAAAACTATGTTTCCTTTATGTATATTATGAGGACTTAAATAAGTTTAAAAAGTGATGCCAATTATGTATAAAATAAGACTCTGAATTAGATATACAGTGACATCAATTTCTATGTTGTGCAGGCTGGAGATGTAACTTAGGTGATGCCATTGCTATAGTAAGATCAAAAATAACCATTATTAATATAATGACTCCATCACATATACAATAAAGACTGAGAATGAGAACACAATGATTTATTATTCAATTTTATAGGCAGACAACACAATATGCATTGACACCATTTAATTGGTAGTTGATTACTAGGTTTATATTGGTTCCAACCTATAGTTTTAGCTCAATGACCATGTTCCCACTATTTATTCTCTATGCTACTAAATTGTTTCAAACCATGTACTCACCTACTAGAGTTAATTTGGATGACAGGGGAACTGATTTAACTTAGCGGATATTGACACCTATGCATAGTTGGCAGAATTTTTAACTTTTACTCAGATTAACTAAGATGCCCCATCAATATCCTATGCCAAACTTAATTCAAAATCAACAAATTTTTAAAGTAAAATACATAGAAGATAAGGTTTTCTCATCATGGCTAAAGTGCCTACCTGGTAGCTCGAATATCTTCTCTTCATTTGCCTAAGTTTGCTGACTCCCTTCTCCTCCAAAATGTCTTTTCTCCTTCTGTGCTATGCCTTTTCCAGCTCCTTTTAATTTTGATTCCAAAAACACTTATGAACCACCTCCCTACTTCTTTCTTCATTTCTATTATTATAAAATAGGCGTAGTCTTTTTTCTCAAAGGTTTTTTTTCTTTGTTTTAGATTTTAGATTTTTTTTTAATATATTTATTTCTCTAGTTTTTTCTTAATTTTAGTCTTTTCATTTATTTTTTTTATTTTTTTCATGGTAATTTTCAATTTTTTTATATATTTTAACATTAATTACCAAAAATCTATAAATTTACTAATTTGATTAATCATCATTTATCACCATATAATTTTAATGACAATTTCAACAACTAATAATCTAGATTTTAATTTAGCTAAGAAATCACATTTCTTCTAAGCTTTTAATGACCACACACGTCAATTACGCAAAATGAGTTTTATAAATCATTTAACTTATGCTTATAAAATCATGAAAATTAACTATCTAATGTATTTTAGAAATAAACACATTATGTTACATATTTTATTATGCATTCTAACATGTGCTAACTATTATGGCGTGTGCAGGGTTCTTGTTAGTTTCTTTATTATCTTCTGACATCTCCATCTATGTTCTTCTATCTGATGATGCTCTTCCTCTGACCCACTATGAGGGATGAATTCTCCTGTGTTGACCTCATAACACGCAGGTAGTTAGATCATATCAACATGATAAACATACAACATAAAATATAACTAAAATAACACATCAATATTCTTGTAATATAAACACATACACCACATCTAACTCACAGCAAGATAAATATGTATACTAAGCAATATCCTACTATCACATAATAGTACATATCTCAAAGCTTAGTCAGAGATATAACTAAATCAAATGTCAAATATAAATATCCACAGATAATTAAATAGATTTCTTAGTGAGGAATCGAGATGTAACAAAAAGTTTGACTTAGTTTGAATTTTGATTTGAATTTTGAAAAGATTTGACTTTAACTAAGTTGACTTGATTTGACTCTAAAGTTTTACTTTGAATTTGACTTGATTTGACTCTAAAGTTTGAATTTAACTTTGACTTGATTTTACTATTAAAAATACTTAACTTTGACCAAAGGTTTGACTTTGGCATAGTTGATTTGATTCTAAAGTTTGACTTTGACTTTATTTGAATTTTAAAGAGATGGATCGGATTGGACTAATTGATTCAAAATTAGATATTTGTCAAATAGACCTAATTAGATTTTGGATGTGATTTAAATTGGACAAAATAATAATACTATACAAATAACATAATGTTATGGTAGGATAGAATAAATCTTGATTTTGGTAGAGTAATGCCTTATCCATAACATTTACAATTCGAATGTAATGATGTTATACTTAGGTAAATTGGACTTTGTTTGATGTGTCTAGGTTTGACACACAAATATGGGTATGAACAACAAAAAACAAAGCAAACAAGTAAAATCCTTATGTTTAAAGGGAAAATGGGTGTGCAGCTGATATGTAACCCATGCATCTATCTCATAATAAGCAAGAGCATGTTAATCTCTTAACCCTCACTTAAAGTAGTATGTTGTGAGATATTGAGAAGGATGGGTTTCCTTGCACTATAAATTATTTGTAGTTGAATAATCTTAAGCTAGGTAATAACATGATTATCTAGGTGTATCCCCTATATATCTTGTGGTACATTGGGTACCAAATCCATGGAATAAGAATAATAATAGGCATTCATACAAGGGTTTAGTCCCTTCACAACCACTCTAGTCATAATATTTTAGTGGAGTGCCACCAAAATTTTAAACCTCGAGAGTGATGTATGATGGCTTGATGTAAGAGATAAAACTTTTATCTTCATGGACTATGATTAAAACCTATAGTTACTTAGTTCTTACAACACCTACTCCTAATTTATATCATTCATCACACCTAAAGACTCACAGATGGTGATGAAATCAAAATCATGTAGCCAAAATTTAAAATATATATATATATATATATATATATATATATATATATATATATATATATATATATATATATATATATATATATATATATATATATATATATATATATATATATATATTTTAAATTTTGGCTACATGATTTTGATTTCATCACCATCTGTGAGTCTTTAGGTGTGATGAATGATATAAATTAGGAGTAGGTGTTGTAAGAACTAAGTAACTATAGGTTTTAATCATAGTCCATGAAGATAAAAGTTTTATCTCTTATATATATTTTCTATCCTCAAGGTCCCAAAATCGAGCAAGAGTAGATTATACATATTGTCTCTTCAAAGAATGAAAAAGTGACGTTTGTGTTTTTTCTCACCCAGGGTCCTATAAATGGGTAAGGGGAGAGCATACACACGCTAAGCCACTCAAAAAAATGCAAGACGCTGAAATAAATAAAAATATAGGTATGTTTTAGAAACTAAATTCAAATTTTCGATTGTTTTAGGTACACCAAAGTAATATATTTCCAAATGTATTTGTTTGTAAAATAACCACTTCTTTGTCTCATGAAACCTATGGATAACAAGTTCGTGTTTAGATTTTTGGCATTTGAAAATTAAAAATAAGTTGAAATGATGTTTGTTTAAGTCTCAAGAAAAAATCACAAGGATATTCCACCATTAAGCAGGGTTATTCTACCAATTACTTAAACAATATTGTCAATCTATAGACCGAAAACATGAAAAACAAAGTACTAGAAATTTTGGTGATTAGCAATGTGATATCATTTTTAAACAAGGTAATTCCATCAATTTCAAAAAACATATGTAGAATGAAAATAACAAAAAATCACTATTTATACTATTAATTTCATTGTTTCTAATTACAATATCATCAAAATGCAAGTAATACAAATAGATAGTATAAAATATGGTTTAAGTTACCAAACATTTCCATCACTATGCAGGTTGATCTCATCAATTCATAGGTCAATCTCATCGATTTACAAGTCTATTCTACCACTTTGGTTTATGATTATGAAATTTCTATATAACCATAATCTGAATGAAACCTGAGAGCAAATATATCATTTCTCATTACAATTCCATCAATTTTGATGATGATTACATTATTTCCCTGAAAAATATAGAAAAAAGAAATAGAAAGGAGGCAATATCACCAATTAGTAGGGTGATCCCACCATTTCTAAAAATGATTTAAATATTTTCTATAAACATAGATATCCATAAAAAAATAATTCCACCGAAATGCAGGGCGATATCATTGTTGTCAGAAAATGATTTTGTCGTTTAGCAAAGCATTTCCACCGCTAACCTAAGAACGAAAATTTGATAATTTTTGAAGGAAAAGGGTTGAAACTAAGATCAATATTGAGTTAATTTATATCTTAAAAGATAAATTTCATGTTTCAAATCATAATTTTGAGTGTTGGTATCACTAGGGGAGCCATATGTAATGCATGATTATAAAGGGTTAGTTTTTGTTAGTATGAAATCAAAATCGAATTGAAAAGTTTATAACTAAGGCTAAGTATATGTTTGTTGATTGAATAAGATGAAGGAATGAGAAAACGAATGAATTAGAAGACAAAAAAATATAATTGTATACATTCCTTTTACTCTCTTCTTTCTTAGGAAAATAAGCATGATGGTAATCAGATGTAGTTATAAAAGGCTTTGATCAATGTCGTGTAGTCATTTTGATGGAATTTTCCATTGCATTATTGATGATTTGGATGAACAATTGGAATGTTGGTTGAATATTTTTTAAAGATTTAATATCATATACTTGGCATAAAAAACTTGTTTTGAGGAGAGAAGTGCCTCTCAATTTATAGACTTCTCTTTTAAATGTGAACTGTTAATCCAAGATGAAGATCGACATATAAGGATCAATCCTACAAGGATAGGAAAACATTAAATGATATGACATGGAGTGTGTAATTGTATTTAAGGAGATCCATTCATGAGGATTTGGAGTGTGTATGTGTTTTTTATAGACATTTCTTTCACTTCTCTCACCTTGCATTAAACTTGCCTTGTGAAGGATACCCTTGACTTTTAAAAATGATTTTAAATTACCAAGTTGTTTCGTGATGTGAGATTTTATAGAATTTTTTGATTTTTAATAATACTGACATGTGCATTCCATGTAACCTATAAATTAGGGGAATTTAATTAGCTTCATCAAACCAATTAGCTAATTGAATTGAATTGTCATGTTGTGGTTTCATTTTCAATATTCAATTTTGTTCACTTATTTGATTTAATATGACTGAGGTGTTATTTAAAAATAAGATACCAAATTTGGGACCTCATTAGCAAATTAGATGATTTAATGTGGTGTATTGCCCCAATAAAGGATGCATAGTTATTTTTGGATTAAATTAATAATTTTATGGGTAATTTGATTTAACTGACAAAATCCAGCTAAATTTATGCATTGTTGCAGAAAGTCTTTGAATGTTAATATTGACATAAATGATAAAAGTGAAGTGTCTACACATTCCTATCCATTTGTGGTACATTAATTTAAAAACATATATTACAAAAATTAAACATTATGCTAGACATTATTCAAATCCAAAAATGGGTCATGTGTGTGTGTGTTTTATACATCGAGTTTCTTGTACATCATCTCCACCTAGAGAGAGAAACTGTGGTTAAAAGTTAAAAAATAAAATAGTAGATGTGGAAGTCCCTAATCATCCATATTGTTACACTCCTCCTAAAGTGAAGTGTGTGTTGGGTGAATATTTTGTCACTAGCTAACTGATGGGCAAAATAAGTTGTTTCAACCTTAGCATAAGGAGATTGATTGGCCAAATGTGTAGGTTTACCATATCAAAAGGGGACAAATCTCTACCCTCATCAAGGGCAGGTTCCCTATAACTATAAGGTACTATATACTATATATATATACTATAAATAAGCTAAAAATAACACTCAGGTGTAGGACAACACCATCCATCTCTATTTTTTCAGAGATGATGTTCATAAACAAAGGAGAAATCTTGGTGAAATGACAGAAGGCACTTCTCTTCTTTTAGAAGTGGTCTGCAACTAACAGCAAGAATTCTTTTTGGTAGTGATAATTAAATGTAATAGGGCACAATAACCAGTAGAATGAGTTGTAGCACAAAGTCTCCACCTCAACTGCCAAAGAGTGAAACACGAAGGACAATGGGGGCACAAAGTCATCCCAAGATCCTTTACACAGAAACAAACTAAAAACACACACACTAAAGATAATTGTGGTAGCACAAAGTCTCTCCACAGTTGGCTTCACGACACCTTCTTGATTACTTCCACTAGTTCTGCTTATTTAATTAAATGGACAAGAATGCATTCAAGAAATAGACATAAGAATAATTTTCTCAACAACACAAGCTATTCTAGCACAAAGTCTGAAAGGTCACTTGCTTTCTCATTTAAATAATGAAATATGATTAACAATCTGAGTTCAAAGTCTCAGTAATGCCTTTCAATTTGGGTAGAGTTTTGCTTCTATAACAGAGAGATATCTTTTGCATAAAATAAGATATTACAATATATAACACTCCAAGAAAGACTTGGGCACTTTGTTTCATGGAATGGCCCATGATGCATTCAATGCCTTGAATGCATTTTCAGTTCTATGAAGGGGCCATACTGGTACAAGGCATCATCCTTAACTTTGGTGTATAGAATCATCTCAAATGTCTTTTCCTTAGCATGGGTCATCTAGTCCATTTCCAGATATGTATGTGGTTGTCCACTCACTTTTATTCAAAGGGAGAAAAATAGGTCGCGCCTTTGAATGTTTGTGCACTCAGATGTCTACTTGGTGGACTGTTCCACCTACTAGAATAACTCCCATGTATATATTTTAGTATCTCCTATAGCTTTCCCTCTTTCTTGTTGCAATTTGAGCTCTCAGGCCATCTTCTTACCTTCAGCAAGCTCTTTTAGCTTCTTTCTTCAGTTGTTCGCTGAGTTTTGTCTTCAGATTTCGTGTCATATTTGAAAATAAATAGGCATTTTATTACCTTGAATTTGATGTCCATAGGGACATCATTGGTCACTTGGTCACTTAAACCACATTAAACTTTGAACCTTTGAATTGCATTGGTTCAATGGTTCAACGGTTCAGATGGTCCATTTTGGCTCCTTGGTTCAATCGGCTCCTTGGTTCAATTGGCTCTTTGATTCAATCAGTTCCTTGGTTCAATCGGCTGCTTGATTCAATCAGCTGAACCATTTCTTTGAACTTGTCTCTGGAGTCTTCCACTTCCTTTGCTCGAAGCTTCCCTTCAAAATTTGAAATTCTTTGAACCTTTAAACTTTTGAACTTTGAACCATTTTGGTTCAAAGTTCAACTGTTCATTCTCTTTCTTAGAATCCTTTGGTCCTTCAAAGTTTTTGGATCCTTTTATTTTCTATTGCACTCATTGAAACTTTAAAATTTGAACCATTTTGGTTCAAGGTTCAACGGTTCAACTATTCAATATTTTGTTGTTCAAAGTCTTCTTGTCTTTAAGTCCTTTGAAGTCATTTGAACTTTTCGAAGCGGTTGAACTTTGAACTTGCTAAAGAGCATAACTCTTTAAGTTTGCCAATGTCATTGAACCTTTGAACCCATTAAACCTTTAAACCTTTGGAGGTGGGGTTCAATGGTTCAATCTTTTGTTTGAAGCCCGTCGATAAGTCTTTTGATTGAACTTCAACGTTGAACCAGCCTTGAAATGCCTAAGTGTTGGGAACTTGTTTCTTTGTGAGAGCTCGCCTATTGAAGTTGTTGAACCTGTGAGTCCCTTAGCTGAAAAAAGCTTGAATAATTGAAGAATTGGAGTGCTCAAACATTTTTTGAGAAGGTAAGATATAATTTTGGCCTGAAGGACCAAAATAGTTGATATGTTGTCCCCAAAATTGAGTGACAGATTTTGGGAACAACAGCTGGCTCTAGTTGTGGAACTTTCATCGATTGTAAAAACAATCGAAGGGAGTAGAATCTAAAATCTATAGTGCCTTTAAGTATGCCATTGGGCTATGGATTCATGCTACCCAAAAATAAAGGTGCCAAAAAAAATGAAAATAAACAACACAAAACTAAACTAAAGACTATACAAATATACAAATGTACAACTAGACTTATCTGATACTTCAAGAATTGAAGTGCTTCAGATGCTGCCCACTATGAGTCAATGAAAATAGTGTGTCATCTTGATACTTTAACAAGAAATTATTTTCACCATTGAGATGATGAATAGAAAATGGGCCTCTCCATAGGGAATCAAATTTCTCATGCATTCCCTGTGGTTCTCTTCTCTTGTCCCATAATAGAACTTGATCTCTAATCTGGAAATCATAGGTTTTTGCTTTCTGATCAAAGAGTTTCTTCACCAAACTTTGATGCGTAGTGATTTATTCTACCACCATAGTTTGCTGTTCATCCAGCTCAGTCAAGCATATGATCTTTTTGTCGATGGAGATTTCATATGTCTGATCTTCGACCACCTTTGCCAATTTTAGTGTTGGCAATTCTAGGGTGATTGGTATCTTTGCATTGAGACCATAAAAAAATTAGAATGGTGACATACATATCACCCTCTTAGGTGTAATTATGTCTACCCATAAAGCATCAACTAATGTTTTATGCCATGTTTGTTGGTTGTCATCCACCAGCTTCCTGATGATGGTCACTAGGTTCTTGTTGCTCGATTTTGCTTGGCCATTCCCTTGTGGAAAATAATCAAAGGAGTGGGAGAGGGTAATCCCATAATAAAAATAAAATTGAGTAATCTCATGGGAAGAGAAATGGGCTGCATTGTCTGTCACAATCTTGGTTGGGACCCCAAACCTTGAAATGATGTTTTTCTTGAGGAAATTACATACTACTTCTGAAGTAGCATGCTTGATTGGAATAGCTTCCACCCATTTGGTGAAATAATCTATCGCTGTGAGGACATAATCATGTCTAGCACTTGAAGATGGGTTTACAGCACTAATGAAATCAATTCCTCATTGTTGAAATGGCTCTTCTATTACCATTGGCTTAAGAGGTAAAGCAGCTAACTTGGGTCTTCCAACGAACTGTTGGCATAGTTCACATCTTCATACCCATTTGTATGTATCTTGAAACAAAGTAGGCCAGTAATACCTAGCTCAAAAAATCTTATGGGTAGTTACAAGCACAAAAAAATGTCCTTCACAAGCTAGATTATGGAAGGACTCCAGAAGTTGGTTCTGTTGCTCTTTATCCATGCAACAAAGGAACACTCCATCGAGGTTCCTCTTATACAGGCCGTTGTCCCATAGGACAAAATTGGCAACTTTTAACTTGACAATCCTCTTTTCTTTATGAGACAGGTGAGTAGGAAACTCACCATAAGTAAGGAAATGAACAATACTCATTCATGATGGAGACAAAGAGGATTATTGGCATGTCTTCAATTTCTACTTCTTCATGCCCTGTTTCTTTTGGTATGTTATCAACAATCAATTGGCAGAGACCCCTTTCTTGCACAAGCTTCGTTGGTTTGATAAAAAGATCAAACTCTTAGATTTTAGCAACCTAATTACCACTTTTAGTTCTAAACTCCTACTGAGTTAATATGGATTTGACTATGGTATTAGCAACCAAGGCAATAATGTGTGAATTTAGGATGTAAAAATAGAAGTGCTTTACTTCATTTACCACTGCATAAGCATGCTTCTTTAGATTTGAATATTTTAATTCATGAGCTTTGAGAGCATAGCTCATGAAGGATATGGGAGATTTCACACCTTTTTTGTTTTGTTGAATCAAAATTACTGAAAGTGTGTACTCGAAAGCATAACTGTATATTATGAAATCCTTGGTATAATCTAGACAAACCAAAATTAGGGCATGGGTGATAGTTGTCTTGATGTCTCAAAATGTCAATTTGCCTTCTTTAATTCAATTGAAAGTGGCCCTTCCCTTCATCATGTTCACAATGTGGCAAGTCTTCTCGACGAACTCAGGAATGAACCTTCATAAAAAATTCACCTTTCTGAAAAAAGAGTGAACTGTAGTCTTACTTGTGGGTAGAGTAAGCTCCTAAATAAGTTTGACTCTTTTTGAGTCAATCTTTATGCCTTCTCAAGATATAATGTGTCTGAGAAGTTTCCCTTTTGTTACCCTAAAAATAGACTTCTTGAGATTTAGAGAAATGTCATTCTGGCTACATCATTCTAGCACTTGTTGCAAATGATGCACATGATCAGGATGATGCTTAGAAAAGACTATTAAATCATCAAGTTATACCATAATGAACTTACCCATTTCATCTTTGAAAGTAAGGTCTATTGCTCTCTAAAAAGTGGCACCAACATTTATCATGCCAAATGGCATTCTTCGATACGCAAAGGTGCCCCAAGGTGTGGTGAAGGCAGTCTTATGTTGATCTACTTAACCAACTTCCACTTGATTGTACCTCAAGAAGTTGTTAAACATTGATAACATCTCTGAACCAATCACCGTCTGAAAGACTTGATCCATGATGGGTAGAGGGTAATTATTCTTTAGGGAGGATTGATTCAAATTCTTAAAATCTACGTAGAGGTGAATTTTGCCATTCTTTTTTCTCACAGGAACTATGTTTGCAATACATGTGGAATGATGAATTGAGAAAATTATTCTAGCATTTAGAATTTTCTATATTTTAGATAGAATAGTACCTGATATCTTTGGATTATACTGTCAAGATTTCTACTTTTAAGGCACCGAATCACTCTTGAGAGAAATTTTATGGTGAATTTTTTTAGGCCTGAGCGACTTTAGATCATCATAGGAGTATGCCAAAATATCCATGTAATGGCGAAGCAGGGCAGTAAATTTGAGCTTCTCCTTAGGAGTGCAGGACTTCCCAATCTTAACCATATTGGGATTTTTCTTAGTACTCAAATTTAATTGATCAAACTCCTGGGAGGAGCTTAAATCCATTTGTTGTTGTTTGATGAACCTATCATGCTTGTCAAATAGTTTCTCAAGAGAAACCAATCCTTTATAAATTTTATTCCCTTTTAGCTGAAGGAATTTTTTACCTACGTCTAAACTTGTTTCAGGGTCTGATTCAAGTTTTTGAGGCTCACTGCCTTCGAAGTGAAGCTGTTCAAAGCTATCTTTTTGTTTCAAAAAGGTGATGATTTGGTTATCACCATTGAACACTTTCCAATGATTGGCATTGTCAGGCACACTTAGGCAAAAGACCAATTCGATAGTGTACCTATCTCCCTTAAAATCTAGGTGAGGAACTAAAAGAGTTATAGAAATAGCTAATGCATCAGCTCAGTCATTGAATTCCCTAGGTACTACAGAGATACTGAAAGCATCAAAGATTTTAATTTGATCTCAAATTAGATTGTGATAATGGCAAAATCTCTCATTTTTGGTTTGGTACAAGTTTCTAATCTGGTAAACCACTAGCTCAACATCTTCATTGGCATGAAAGAGTTTGATGCCCCTATCTTGAGCAGCCTTCAACTTGAGTAACAGAGATTTGTACTCAGCAGTGTTGTTGGTGTTGCTAAACTACAATTTATATGAATCGGGGGAAATATCTCTTTGAGGAGATATCAATACAATCTCGGCTCTCGAGCTAGTAAAACAACTGCCATCAAATTTGAGAATCCACACATTATCAAAAATTGACCTTTCCTTAGATTTTTTTTCATTTAGAGGGGAGGATTCCTCTGTGCTTACACTGTGCTTTATTAAGTCTTCTGTTATTTTGTCTGAACCAATTTTAGATTGTCATCTTCAAAAGTTTCATCAGTTAGGACAGAAACATCCTCTGTAGTCAGGAAGTAATTACCCATGCCTGAAGACTCAAATAAAATTTTAGCTATAGGTGTTGATGTTTGAGTGATAATGTATTTTACCTCCTTCTCAAGGAGAAATCTTTGCATGATGCCTTTGACCTAGATCTTCGCTTCAGACAGGTCTATACTTAACTCACCACCAACATCCTTGCAGAAATTTTGCCCAAAAAAATGACATATGAGGCTGAGACATCAGCCACCAGGACTGTCATCTTAATTCTCTTATCTGGGAATGTCTCAAATGCAAATTGGGCATCCTTGATTTGTCCCAACAATGGCACTTATTTTTTCTCCATAGAGAAACATCTCTCAAAGGTCTTGGTTAGTGTGAGTCTAAGATATTCTACCACTTTGGTAGGCATGACATTGTTAGACACACATGAGTCTATGATATAATTGTTCAGCTGGTGTCCATTTATCAATAGAGAGACATAAAATGGTTCTATCCTCTCGAGAGTAGTAGGAAAATGACAAGGTTATTCTAGGTAGATGTGGGAGTCACCTTCAGGAACAGTTGGTTCTATAGGGACAGTTTTATTCTTTACACACTAAACCAAATTATCTAACTGCTCAGGGTTGGATTTCAAAAATTCAAATTCAGACATTTGAATTTTGGTTTTCTTGACATGGTTGATTATATCAAATTTCTGAAACAAATTAAGAACAGGGGAAGGCAATTCATCTTTCTAGTTTTTAGGAGGGGGGTACTAATCTACAAAATTAAAGTTGAAGGTGAAGGCATACTTGAGGTACTTATTTTTTTAGGGATCATGGGTCCTTTGATTGAAAAGGCAGAGTGGTTCCCTGCTTAGCAATTAAAATTGCTAGTTGAGGTCACTCCTCTATGTTTTTCTTACCAGCTTACTGGGCTGACTAGTTCTAGGACCAGGTGAATATAGCGTATGACCCATTAAACGCTTCACTTTTACTTCTGGGTTCATCCTGGTAATTCAAAAAACTGATTTTGGAATTGCCAGCTAATTCTTCTTCCTCTGTGAAGAGATTAGCATCATCTTCTTGATTTAACTCAAGATGGAGAGAGAAACCAAATTTTGTTTCAAGATATCCAACTGTTGAATTGGTTGGGGATGCTTCAATGGCAAGTTTCTCATATGGGGGAGGAAGATGATTTGGCTGCCCTTAATTCTTGGCAGCATTACCTTGGTATGACTGATTAGGAAAAGTCCTCCTTGGTATATCTCGATATGAAGGATGAGTAGACATTCCTTGCACCATTTGCTTTCTAAGAGCTAACAACTCATTTGCCAACTTTTGTACCATAGGATCACTGGTGCTTATAGATGGATATTCAGAGCATAAAGAAGATTTATCTTTGTTAAGATCTCTCTTTATCTTCTCTGCTAAGATGAGATCATCTTCCACCTCAATAGCTAAATCTTATGTTGTAGCAAAGTCTATGTGACCAGCACATCTCAACAAGAAACTCACTTCAGGAAGCTGAGAGTTGATGAAGAAGCATTTGAGATTCTCAGTTGTTGGCTGAGAAATGGTAGGAATCATGTTCCTCAACTTGTCAAACTTAGCTATGAAGTCCATAATAGGTTCATGAGGTTCTTTTTTTATTTGTGTGAGTTGGGCTAGCAGGGCATGCACATCTTATGCATGCTTGAATCTGGCTTTGAATTTGGCTTTGAGGGTGTTCCAGTCAGTCACAGTTTGTGCTTGTAGATGATAAAACTAGTCTGCAAGCACCTTGCAATGTTTCCACAAACAGCTTGACTTCTACGTCCTCATACTCTAAGCCTATCACACCACAGACTATGCTGAAGGCTATAATATGTTCATCAAGATGAACTCTCCCATCACCAAAGAATTTGGGGAAATTCTTCTTTGAACTGCGAGGTAGCTCATGTAGAGGTGGAGTTAGATTGAGTGGGCCAAAAGAGTTACCCCAAGGGCCTTGAATTGTCATGATTTGACTAATGAATGGAGGGATAACAAATGTTTAAGAGGTATGTATTGACAAAGCTCTGCTAATAGCAAAAATGGATGCTTTGCCTGGTAATGGAGACCTGATTTTGGTAGGAGGAAAACTCCTGGTTCACTGAAGGTGAGATGGTGAAGGGAAAGGATCAAAATAGCTTTATTGTACTAACTTGAATATAGGGTCAACAATACCTTTAGATCTTTGGCTTCGTGTATACCGTGGATTTTCCAAATTATAAAGTAAAAATGGAAAAGAACTGGCACTGCTTCAATTTCAAGCTTGAATCTTTTAAATTGCACTTTTGATCCCCAACAGAGTCACCAAAAACTGTTGGGTGAATATTTTGTCACCAGCTAACTGATGAAAAAAATAGGTTGTTTCAAACCACAGCATAAGGAGATTGATTGGCCAAATGTGCAGGTTTACCACATCAAAAGTGGGAAAATCTCTCCTCTCATCAAGGGGAGGTTCCCTATAACTATAAGGTACTATATATATATATATATATATATATATATATATATATATATATATATATATATATATATATATATATATAAACTGAAAATAACACTCAAGGGTAGGACAACACCATCCATCTCTCTTTTTTTAGAGATGATGTTGATAGACAAAAGAGAAATCCTGGTGAAATTATAGAAGGCACTTCTCTTCTTTCAAAAGTGGTCTATAGTAAATAGGAAGAATTTTTTCTGGTATTGATAAGTAAATGTAACAGGGTGTAATAACCAGCAGAATGAGGTGTAGCCCAAAGTCTCCACCTCAACCGCCAAAGAGTGAAATACGAAGGACAATAGGGGCACAAATTTATCCCAAGATTCTTTACATAGAAAAAAATAGAAAACACACAAACTAAAGATAATTGTGGAAACACAAAGTCTCTCCACAGTTGGCTTCAGGACACCTTCCTAATTAATTCCACTAGTTTTGCTTATTTGATTAAATGGACAAGAACGCATTCAAAAAATATACATAAGAATAATTTCCTCAACAACACAAGCTATTCCAGTACAAAGTCTGAAAGGTCACTTGCTTTATCATTCAAATAATGAAATATGATTAGCAATCTGAGCTCAAAGTCTTAGTAATGCCTTTCAATTTGGGCAGAGTTTTGCTTCTATAACAGAGAGATCTCTTTTGCATAAAATAAGAGATTACAATATATAGCGCTCCAAGAAAGACTTGGGCACTTTGTTTCATGGAATGGCCCATGTTGCATTCAATGCCTTGAATGCATTTTCAGTTCTATGAAGGGGCCATGCTGGTACAAGGCATCAACCTTAACTTTGGTGTACAGAATCATCTTGAATGTCTTTTCTTCAGCATGGGTCATCTAGTCCATTTTCAGATATGTACGCAATTGTCCACTCACTTTTATTCAAAGGGAGAAAAATAGGCCACACCTTTGAATGTTTGCGCACTCAGATGTCTACTTGGTGGACTGTT
This sequence comes from Torreya grandis, assembly GCA_037957365.1. Lineage (NCBI taxonomy): Eukaryota > Viridiplantae > Streptophyta > Pinopsida > Cupressales > Taxaceae > Torreya > Torreya grandis. The sequence goes on from JARHVA010004857.1 coordinate 864,503, forward strand.
CCACCTACTAGAATAACTCCCTTGTAGATATTTTAGTGTCTCCTATAGCTTTCCCTCTTTATTATTGTAATTTGAGCTCTCAGGCCATCTTCTTACCTTCAGCCAGCTCTTTTGGCTTCTTTCTTCAGCTATTTGCTAAGTTTTATCTTCAAATTTCATGCCATATTTGAAAATAAATGGGCATTTTATTACTTTGAATTTGACGTCTGTGGGGACGTCATTGGTCACTTGGTCGCTTGAACCACGTTGAACCTTGAACCTTTGAATTGCATTGGTTCAATGGTTCAACGGTTCAGATGGTCCATTTCAGCTCCTTGGTTCAATTGGCTCCTTGGTTCAATCGGTTGCTTGGTTCAATCAGTTGAACCATTTCTTCAAACTTGTCTCTGGAGTCTTCTACTTCCTTCACTCGAAGCTTCCCTTCAAACTTTGACATTCCTTGAACCTTTGAACCTAGTTCAAAGTTCAATGGTTCATTCTCTTTCTCAAAATCCTTTGGTCCTTCAAAGTTTTTGGATCCTTTTCTTTTTTGTTGAACTTGTTGAACCTTTAAACTTTGAACCATTTCAGTTCAAGGTTCAATGGTTCAATCTTTTGTTCTTTGAAGTCTTCTTTTCTTTAAGTCCTTTGATGTCGTTTGAACTTTCTAAAGCAGTTGAACTTTGAACTTGCCAAAGCGCTTAACTCTTTAAGTCTACCGATGTCGTTGAACCTTTGAACTCATTCAACCTTTAAACCTTTGGAGGTGGGGTTCAATGGTTCAATGGTTCAATCTTTTGTTTGAAGCCCGCCGATAAGTCTTTTCATTGAACTTCGGCGTTGAACCAACCTTGAAATGCCTAAGTGTTAGGAACTTGTTTCTTTGTGAGAGCTCGCATATTGAAGTTGTTGAACTTGTTGAACCTGTGAGTCCCTTAGCTTAAAAAAGATTGAATAATTGAAGAATTGAAGCACTTAGAACATTTTTTGAGAAGGGAAGAGAGAATTTTGGCCTGCAGGACCAAAATATTTGATATGTTGTCCCCAAAAATGAGTGACAGATTTTGGGAACAATAATGTGTAGGGTTTCTTCTTCTCCTCTGATAAGATCTTTATGTAGATTAGCAAGGACTTATACTCATTATTTGATACCTCTTATGGTTAGTCCCATCCTAGTAGGCCTCTCCTCTTACATTTGACTAACTATAAGAGGCATGCCCTCCTCTCACAGTGAGCAGGTCACTCAAGGTATTCACATATGCCTCTAATCTACATACCTTTGTCTGTATGTCAGTGATCTTAGTCTACATATGAATAAACAACATGTGCTCCATGGTAGGTGGGGGAAAACACATTAGAGTGCCAACCCATACTAAAATTTAAACCCAGATACATTAAAAAAAAATTCCTACTAAGGCCAGAAATAACTTAGAACAAGTCCACTTAGACAATTTGAGATCACCCTCCACTCTATTGTAGAATGTACAACACAAACACACATAAACATAGATTATGTTAGTGCCTAAAATTGCATTAAAGCAATTGACCCTTGTCAAGTGTAAATGCCTAAGTCCAGCTCGAGTCAAGTATCAAAGCCTAAGTCCTTAGCCATATTCTTATTTTCCAGTGTTCTTTTGAAAGGTCAAGTTCATGTTAAATCGGCTAAGTGTTATTTGGTCTTTACTTAGTATGTATAAAGTCCTATTTACGTTGGGAAAAGTGTTTTTCTAAAAGAATTTCATCTCTTCAATAAAAGTGTAAAGTCAAAATTCTTTAGGAAAAATGTAGAGATCATTTATTTCGAAGAATTTATTTTGGACATTTTGTCTGAGATAATTGTCTCAACAAAGAAAATTCTAAAAGATCTCATATGCTTCAGGAAAATTGTTTCAAAAAAAAGTCTGAAATAATTGTCCTGATAAAATGCCCAAAAGGATTGTTGTGGAGTAGGAATGTCGAAGACCAATTGTTGTAGAAGAATTACCTAGAACAAAAGTCTCAACACAAAAAAGTCATATGAAAACAAGATACCTGAGACTAAAAGGCCTGATAAGCAAATTCTCCAAATAAATTCACTCAAATTATAATTTTTATAGTCTCATAGACGTCTTTTAATAGGAGCATAGATGTCAATTTTAAGGCATGATAAGTAGTCATTGGGATTCAAATGTTCTAGGATAGTTGTACAAGCATCAAATTTAGGCCTCATAAAGTAGCCATTCAATTTAAAATGGAGGTAGATCTACAGCTCGTATTTTCTCAAGTGAGTATGATCCAACGGTGAGTGAGGATTCAAAAAGTCAAAAACCTTATGAAAAAATGTGAGATTGACAAGTGTCAAGATCTCAAAAAAGCAATAATAGATCTGATGATGAGTAGAATACTTCAAAATGTCAAGAAGGATAAGGTGCCACCATATAGTTTGATGGCACTCAAATGAATAGAGACACTTTGCAAGGTACATAGGAATCCCATGAGGCTGCCAAGTGGCACATCCTTGGGACTAAGTACAAGTAGTGTCCAATAACTCTCCACCCTTCAGATTATGATATGATAGAGTGCATCTGCTTGCCCCAACCAAATCTAATGATGCGTAGCCAAGGTTGAAAAGACAAGGATCCTATGGGCAAACACAAAGATGATAAGTGGCATAATTACATACCATGAATTAAATCTTGAGCATCTCATGCAAGATCAATGGTTTGTGTTTGCTCAGGTAGAGATGATCCAACAGTGCAAGCTGAGATAGACTTTTCAAAGGGCTCCAAGTTTCTATATTAGAGCCAATTAATCAACTTAATCACTCTTAGACCCCATGAATGTCAAGTTAGATATGATGTGGCATGTCAAGTGTCATTATATAGAAAACTTTGGCTTGGCAGCTAAAATTGATGGTTTTTTCATAGACGTGGCAATGATTTGAATCATAGAGGAAGGTCTAATTGTCAATCCAATACATTCTTTTCAAACAACCATGGATCTTTTCTATTTTCATCATAGCTGGAGATTTCCAATTATAATCATCAAAAGGTAATGGGCTTTCCTTGGCATACACAAAGTGGAGGATTTCTATCCAGAAGCTTCCATGGTTTAAAAATTAATTAGCAGGAGAGCATCTCAAGATGGCTACACATGAGGACAAATTTTTTTTGGCTCCTCAAATGATTCTCTCCCTCCAACTATGTAGGTAAGAAATCAAAAGTATCTCCAGGCAATTGCATATGATAAAAAATTATTGTTTGGGCCTCCACCATGAATTTTACCATCCCGATAATGAATTCATCAGCATCTTCAGTCAAATTATCAAAGGCTTGTTGTAAATATTCATCATTCCTTGAAAAGGCAATTGCAATAATGATTCTTTTCTTACAATTGGATGAGGATATTAGGTGTGGCAAAGGGCATATTCTAGTTGGAAAGTATATTGGCAGACATGAAGGCTTATTCTATAATTTTGAAAATTACAACCCACAGTCCCAAATTTGAAAATGTATAGATAGAGGAATTCTTTTCTATTCAATGGGGTTGGCCATGGTGTTTGTCATTGGGTTGGTTATATTTTTGGTTCTTTGTTTTCTTTTTAAGTATAGGCTCTTCAAAATTTTGGGATCATTGTTGTGTATATTTTGCCTCTCTTGCTAAGGTAGTTATAGCTTTACATCCATTAGAAAGTTCTAAGAACATGTTTATATGTCTCCCCTATCCAACATGGAACAAATCTACCATGTTTTTGCACATGATAGCATTTTGAAACACTAATGTGTGTAATATTTTATTGCAAAGTTAAGGAAAATTCTTGTGGTTCTCTACTAATTTTTGTTGATAAAGTGCAGTAATATGTTTTACAAATGTTTTTTATTGGACATTTGGGTTTATATTCATTATTGGTTGTCATTTTGAGCATAGATTTAGATTACAAATGCTTTCTACATTATTTCAAGATATGTTGTTGAATAACTTGTTAGGTCACCCTAGGTTTATGGATTTGATAGGAAAAATCATGTGAGATTCTAGTTTCAGTGTATGTTCTAGGATTTCAAGGATCATTTTAGTATTTGCATTTCATTGACACTTATAAGTGCAAATTACACCTAGTAGTTCAATTGGCTTGCATTTAAGTTTTTTGTGTCTTTATAATAAGTGATGTCATAAATTTTGAAAGAATCCTTATCTATTGAAAGCCACCAGCACACTACCCTCCCCTTTTATATAATCATCTAACTCATCCTAGCCTACAAGTAATACACCCTTTGCATATCTTAAGTGTTATTTGTTAGCAGATGCATAATATATTACATACTTAACATGTGTCTACATTTTGTGCTTTAAATCCTAGTATTGCAGTCTTTTATTCAACCCCTTTGTTGTTGAAAAATATTTTAAATGAAGGTCTAAATCACTTTCAAATCTATCTTTAGTAGTTTTTATATAGCATAATTCATTTTTTCATTCTGTGTGACAACCCTTCCTGAGTGGAGTGAACAAGTTTGGTTATGACCTGGGCATATTTGTGTCTTCTTTGTGATGAAAATCCCCATGGAAGTTGAATTGCAGAATCTCTCCATGTGAACAAGCTACCCTATAGGTCCTCTCACCTTGGTTCAAGTAGATCCACAAGTAGTAGGGAGTTAACCATACCTTTTTTAGGTGCCTCTCAGTCATTTTTTGCATTCGGTCTAATCTTGATGCTAAACCCTTCCCTAGTTATAATGACATACTAGTGAGTTTTTCATCATTGCTTGCCATTTTCTCTCAAATGTGTAAGGCCGAGTGTATGAGGTGTATAAATGGGAACCAACACATAAAATAATGTAATCAAACTAATTGAAAATATGATAAAAATAAAATGGCACATTGGCTTACCTAGATCCCCCTCCTACTGGTTAGGGTTCAAGTCCTTATCATAACCCATCTTCACCATCCTCTCCTCACACTCTTAAAATCAATGGTACCCTCATGCAATTGTATAACAGTAAATCCAAATCTCAAATTCGATAAGATCACAATGCATAAATTATTTTCAAATTAGGAAAGTTTTTCAATTTATAGTTCAATTAATTAATTGCATCAAAATGAATGCCAAGAAAAGATATATGTATTTGGATACATGGGTCGGCTTAGTTCTTTTTAGTATTAAGTTTTTACTTTAAATGTAAAATTAAAATTGCATTTAATAATGTAAAAATGTCCAAATAATAAAATCAAGCATGGGAAAACTCTAGTTAGAGTAAAATTAACTCTTAGTTGAGCTAGTGCAACAGATGACTTTCCAACTTCCTTTCTAAGTGTAAGAATTTTACAAAAGAGAAGATATTAATTTTGTGTAATGGGGGTTTATTCTTTCTTTTAAGTTCTTAGAGAAGAGCTGACAATGATTTTGTGTGTTGGTTATGTATTTTTTGGATTTAAATAATGGAATGCAAGCAAACAAGTGAGATCAATATTTATCTTTGTGAGTTTTGATGCTCTTTATTTGTGAATTTCATATTATTATTTAACCCTTTTTTAATGGGTTAGGGGGTATAAACTAATAAATGTATAATAAGCTATTCTAAAAGTAGGTCATATACATGAATTCAAGTTTACAATATTCTGATAAATATACTAAATCTGAGAATATGATAAATATAGATAAGTATGATGTCAAATAGTATTCTAAAAGTTACAACATGAAGAAGAAATAATACTTATCTTATTAAATGATACACAAACACATATGATAGGTACAGGTGCAGAAGAAAACAGACTAGTGTTTTATCTTGATTTGTCATATTATTTAAATTAGCTCTTTATCAACATGGACATAACATCAAGACTTGGACACTAATGTTGATGTTTATATCCTATTTTTGACACTTCTATCCAAATCAAGATATAGACTCTTTTCTAGAATGACCACTTGTGCTTGTTAAGGTTCATTGTTTCCTTACAGATTTTCAAAATGGATCATTTACACACGTTGGAACTAGTATATTGCTCCAAACCCTAGGTCATCCAATTAAGTCATGTCAGATTATAAAATAGGGGTTAGTGGGCACAAGTAAATTCAATCTGGCCTTAAAGACCTCTTTGTTAATTAGCATTGCATACATAGCCATATACTCTAAAGAGGGCCTCAAACTAATGTAGTTCTCCCCCTTATGTGGGATTGTGTGTGAACAATTATGTAATATGCTATATGCTACTCTTTGAATGATTTAGACCTATAAGAAAATTGATCCTATGAATAATTTAGAAATAGGTTTGAATATGGTAGTATAGCTCAGTTGTGCAAATAAATTTCACTAATATAGTGTGAGTTTGAGAGGTTTTTGCATAGGTATCTTTTTCGGTTCCTAATGAATGGAATTTGTTTTTTTTCATTTATATTTCAGATTTTGAAATAATCTCATGGTAGGGTTAAAGAATACAAATATTCCTACCCATGTGTCCTAATCTAGATGATAGTGTCCTGCAAGGTAAAATGTTGATGAGGATTTGTAACTTTCTGTGTAGGATAGAAATCAAGTTTTATAGAGACTATAGGTTGCATGGGATCTGTGTCTTCATAATATTAGGTTCATACTATAGAATAATAATTATGCATATTAATATGGTGAACACGATCCTTTTGGTAGTGAGAAGGTCATGAACTGAAGGGTTGATCCTTGAATTGTATTTCTCAAGTATACAAGACTAATATTTCATGTAAAATCATATTTTAGTATCTATAATTTTTCATAGATATATAATTCATTAAAATTATGTAATTTTTTTTATTTTGTCCAGCTCACGATGTTTCAATACTTTAATTTTAAAATCTCATGTATGCGCCTTGTATCAAGTGTACTCAATCTGAGTTTTGAGGAGACTTTGTGGTTCTAGTCAATTCTTTTGTTCTTATTATATCTATTGCTCTTACTTTTGTTTTTATGTCAAAAGAATAATTTCCAATCATTTCATTTAATTCAGAGATATTACATTCATTCTCTTGATTTATTCTAGCATGGTTTTTCACCTCCATCCTCCTCCATTCTTCTCCCATTTTCAGCTTCCACCATTTTTATTTTTATTTTTCCTTCAATATTTTCTAGTTAAAATTACACAAAAATCTTAAAATACACATAATCATAAGAGGTATTTACCCCTCTCAAATGTATAGGAAAATATTCATATAAAGGTGATTTATATATTTGTTGTCAAATTTGTGTCGCAACCCATTCAGTGTGCCATAAAACCAAAACACAAGCGACATAAGTTTTTCTTAACAATTTTTTGGGACATCACTAGGGATCAAATGGTGTATTCAATTTCTAAAATTTGAAGGGGATAATCCCTATATCATCCCCATTGGGATCTGCCTATAAATGCATGCAATTTTTTTTTAAATAAACACATATACAAAAATAAATTACACCCCAAAAATATAATAAAGATCTATCAAGTACTCAAATGTAATGATAGCAACAAAGCATATTACATCATTGATCTCTACTATCATGATAGTATATCATAATGCTAATATAGAAATTTATTACTTCAATTTAGCCATGACTGATATAAATATATAAGCATTGTTGTCAATGTACAATAATAATTATTTACAGCTCTTCATGACAATTTTTAATAACAATAAAATATAATACAATGTACAAATAAGATGCATGGCTCCCTTGAAGCATAGTTCCTGAACTTCAAGTATTTAATGTAATCTCAAATGTCATCTCGATAAGTGATATTATTGTGGGGAGGGAGAGCATCATCTGAGCGCTTTTCCAAACCAACCATGGACCAATGATCCCCTACACTAATCCCATCAACAAATGGCTCTCCCTTCATGAATGAGTAGATAGTGATGACACAGGAATCTAGAGAGACAAATAAGTACCCATGTGTTGTATGATTTATAAACTAAGCTAAAAATACAGTGTATCATAGAAAACTTGATCTATTATTAAATATCGTACAGACATGTAAATAATACTCATGAAATGGTAATATTTTACTAAACATACTTTGGCTAAAGGTTTAAGAATAGTAATATAAAAGTGATTTATAGATCAATCAAATTCATACACACCACTTGATCAGACTGTCTTCATCTAGAATTATAATGCTAGTAAGTTAGTGAAGTCCATCTCACTCATTACTCTGTATTAGAAATATAGATTGGTTCAATACAAATTCAACCACAAGATTCATATAATTTACATCTTACTAGCAAACACATCATGTAACATGTTAAACATAGGAGTAACTGAAGCATGCATTTATTTCATCAAATATATATATAAATCTTGCATTATTTTCTATCTCATATTAAAAATAATGACTACAGTTATACACCCAATTAAATACACAACTACATAATTCAAATAATATAATTTGTTTTCAGTTTAACAACACCCTATGATAACCTATATTACCATAATCTAATGTTTTTAAATATAACTACTAAGCATCGAAATCAAGCTTATGAAATAGTTATAGTTTCATGGAAACCTAAGCTATTATTAAACTAATCAATTATAAATAACTAATTCTCAATTCATACGAAACATAGATTACATATTACTATATTCTCCTATTTACATACCCTCAAAAAGCTCTAAAAAATATATTTATTTAATATGGTTATAACCCAAGTACACACCCCCAAGGTACTAATATATACTAATAGACACATTTACACCCATTTTCCAATAAGAACTCTATTAATAACCATAAACTTATTACTTGTTATAACATCATATTCCATACAACGAATTTCATATAGCAAGTGATCTCATTACACCGCAAGGCTTATTTCATGATCCCATAATTTCTATATTTACCTAATAACTATTACTCCCAAATAAGAAAGTTTATAACAAACTTATGTTATTTCTAAAACATATGAATCCATATTTCTAATTAATTATAATCCAACCATTTATGACATCACATGTGGATAAATTCAACTATAGTTTTGTGTAAATCATTTATGATTTATATGGCATCTCATATACATGTCATAATAAAAAACTCCATTTAAATACTTAAATCATTCACAGGGATATGCATGGCATCTCTGAGGGATGAGTTCTTCTACATCCACCTCACAACACGTAGGTAATTAAATCATTTCACATGATAAACATATAATAATAAATATAACTGAAACAATACATTAATATATTTGAAATGTAAATGCATACATTAACCAACTCACAATAAGTCATCATGTATCTAAAAAATATTCTAATATCCCATAATAGCATAAATCTCAAGCTTAGTCAAAAATATAACCAATATCATGTGTCCAATATAAATATCTATAAATAGTTAAATAGTTTGCTTACTAAGGAATCAACATGCAACATCATTCCCCCTTAAAGCTAGTCATCATCCCAGATGACTCTTATTCAAACATATATTCTATAATAAAAATATATTTTAACTAAAAATAACATAGTATAATAGTATCTAATCAAGAAAATAAATATGAAAATATCATGAAGAACTCATCATATTCCTCCCATGTAGAACTATCATCAAATTATTGGTCCCGCTAGACCTTGCACTGTGACATCTCTCTATTACGTAAATGAAGTTTACGTGTGTCAATTATCCTGATTGGTTCTAATGTGACCACCTAAAAATTAGAACATGTAAATCATTTCAATCTAAAACATACGTAGGATCAACTATATATTTCTTAAGCTATGAAACATAGAAGACATTACGTAAAATAGTTAGGTTTGGTGTCAAGACAAGCCTATAAGCTATAGATTGACCCCTTCTAACACCTCAAAGGGTCCCACATATCTTGGTGATAATTTTATAGACTTCCTAAACTTAATTGAGCTCTTCTACAGCTTAACCCACAAAAACACTTTATCATCAACTGTAAAGTGTCTTTTTGTCTTCTTCAAATTTACATAATTTTCTTGTCTATCATTGGTCTCAACCAATCTTTTCCTGATTATTCTAACTTATTCTTCCATCTCAGAGAGCATATTAAGTCCAAAGACTACTATATCCTCTAACATGTCCTAACTAATGGGTGTCATGCACCTTCTCCCATAAAATGCTTCAAAAAGTGTCATATTCAATGTTGATTGATATGAGTTATTATACGCAAACTCAACCAATGAGATATAATATTCTCTCTTATACTATTGATTCATACAATACATTCAAATAAGATCTTCAAGTGTCTATCAATCTCTAGGTGGTAAGATATACTGAAATTAAGTTGTGTATCCAAAGTTGAATTTAGAGTCATCTAAAACCTTGAAGTCATCTTTGGATCACAATCTTAAATGATATTCTCTAGAAAAACATGCACTTATACACTTCCTTTACGAATCTCTTCACAAGGGTAGATGCATCATCCATCAAATTTCTTCGTATGAAGTGAGCCACCTTGGTTAGTTTGTCAATAATTACCAATATCATATCATGCCTATTCCATGACATCAGTAACCCTTGGACAAATTTTATACTGATCACCTACCATTTTCATTTCAAGATATCATGGGGATATAATAATCCAGTCGGATGCACATGCTCAGCTTTCATTAGCTGGCACTCTAGACAATGTGACACATAATTAGTGACATCTTTCTTGATTCATTTCTACAAATACAATGGTCTAAGCTCTACCATTATCTTGGTTACACTTAGATGTCTTGAATATGGGGCATTGTCCAATTCTTTTAGCATTGTGATCCATAGATTCTCTCAATCTGGTACATACATCCATTTATTGTAACGCAATAAACCATCACTCTCCAAACTAAATATTTTATACCAAATATTTTGGACATTCTCTAATAATGCTTTTCTAAATTGATCATAAAATTTATCTCTCAAAGAAAAATCAATCACCTGGTCCCTAAAAGTACATCGACTACTCTATTCTCCTTACCTTTGATATAACTGATGTCAAAATTGCAATCAAATAAGAACTTGAGCCAACATCTCTAAAAAACATTTAAATTAGATTGGGTGAACATATACTTGAGTCCCAAGTTATTCATCTTGAGCTCAAAAGGTTTTCCCAACAAGTGATGTTGCCACACTTACAAAGCATGAACAATCACTATGAACTCCAAATCATGAGGGGAATAATTCACCTCATATGGATTTAATTTCATGACTCATAAGCCACTACTACATTATCTTGTATAATTAATCCTCTTAGCCCATCCCCTGATGCATTCATGACCATTAGGGTTTGGAACTCTCAATATTGGTGTTGATGTAAGCCTTCTTTTTAACTCCTAGAAAGCTAGTTCACACTTCTTTGACCAAACAAATATGTGGTTCTTCCATTGTAAGGAAGTAATTGAATTATATATCTTGAAAAATTTTAGAATGAACTTCCTATAGTATCTTGTTAATGCCATGAAGCTTCTATCCTCATGCACATTCTTTGGTGCCAACCATTCCATAATGGCTCTAATCTTCCCTGGATCTACTGAGATACTATCAATAGAGATAATGTGTCTCAAATACTAGACTCTTTCCTTAAAAAATGCACACTTGAATATCTTGCCATATAACTTATGCTTCCTCAACCATTGTAGAACCAATTCCAAATGCTGAAGGTGTTCCTCTTCATTCTTTGAATAGATAACAATGTCATCTAAAAAAACTAGAACAAAGTTATCAAGGTAATATCTTAATACATTGTTTATGAGATTCATGAATGTAACTAAAGCATTGGTTAGTCCAAATGATAACACTGTAAACTCATAGTGCTCGTACTGAGTTTTGAATGTTGTTTTTAAAATGTTCTCATCTCGAATCCTCAACTGATGATATCTTACTTGAAGATCAATATTAGAAAATATTATTGCTTTTCATATTTGAGTGAAAAGATCATCTATATTAGGTAGCGAATACCTATTTTTGATAGTTTCCTTATTCAACATTTTATAATCAATTCATAGTCGAAGGGTGCCATCTTTCTTTTTGACAAATATAATGGATGCATGTAATGGTGACACACTTGGCCTGATCAACCCCTTAGCCAACAATTCTTGAAATTGAGCCTTCAGTTCAACCAACTCAATGATTATCATCTTGTATGGTGCCTGAGACTATGGTTTCAAACCAGGTATGATTTTGATAAAAAAATTAAACTCTCATGTAGGAGGCAAACCCAATAACTCTTCTAGAAACACATCATGAAAATGTCTAAGAAAAGGATAATATTCGAGAGATGGTTCCTTAGGTTCCTCCATTTTATTTATCTTGATCATAAATGCTTGGATCCCTTTTCCTTGGGCCTTCTTAAGCTATATAGCTGAAATTTATCTCAACTTCAACTCTCTCCTCTCCTTGAATTTGTGTCTGATTTCTAAAATCATCAAGACACTCAACCTTCTTCAGCTAATAGTCAACCTTAGCTTTCTATTTTATAAGCCAATTGACTCATGAGATCACATCATATGATCCTAGAGGTGTTACATACAAATCCACAACTATTATGAATTTGATAAACCTAATATATGCTTCGACTGAACACCTATCATCCATGACTTTTGATTCATTTCCATACTGTATTGACCATGTGTTTGCCATTACACCAGCTCTTCTAGTAAACTTACTAAGAATCCTAGGATCTATAAAACATTCTATGGCTCTTGTATATATCAAAATAAAAAATGAATGGACAAACAAAATACTTGATAGCTCAATAGATAATGCTTGATATTCAGCTTATCGATTGTTGACTACTACATGAATCTACTACTTAAAAACTTCCTATTGAGGATTAGGACCCTTGCCCTTTGAATTTTCCTACAAACAATCATGAGCATAATTATCCTCTCTATAAATGAAATAACATTCTAATGGTCCTTTTATATCATTCTATTGATTTCCCTTGAAACTATCTTTGGATCCATTACCCTGTTTCTTATTGCCTTAACCATTGTTGAACTTAACATTCTAGTTTTTAAACTATTTCCTAGAATCTCCACTTTTATGTTTCCAATTCTTCTTCTTGAAATTTGACTTAGAGTTTTCAAACCTTTTCTTGAACTTGTTTTTGGCTTGTAAAAGAGACTTCAACTTCTATTCCTATTTGATCACTTTTTTGAAGACCTAGTCCATGGTAGAAGGTTCATTAACATCTACCCTCCACCAATATGGGGCCTCAAACCCAAGATAAACTTCTTGATCTTGAATCATTCATCCTCTTGATATTGAGGTACATACTTCAATAGTTTTGTGAACTTCTCCCAGTACTCGTTCACCAACATATCACCCTACTTCAGATTCTACAAATTTGTGAGTTTCTAATCAAAATAAAGTTGTGAGAGCCACCATGATCTAAACAATGCCACAAATTGATCCATAGTGGTGGTGGTCAAATTAATATTCATTTCCAACCTTTTTTTGGCCCACTACATAGCTAACTCACCACCCAACTAGTATTCTCCTAAAATTACCTTGGTAACCTTAGAGTAGTTTTGAATTTATAAATACTTCTCCATCTTTGTCAACCATGCCTTAGCTCCATCACCCAGAATAATCCCATCGAACTTAGGTGGGTTCACCTTCTTCATGTCTATGGTTAACTCCATAGCAACCTAAGCTCTAGCATCCTAAGAATTATCCTGCTTAACTGGATGCTCTTCAGGTTTGTTCTGTTATTCCTCTTTCTCATTAGCATGAACCACATGCTCCAAAATTGTAATCCAATCTTTGGTCTCATTCATAACTGTAAGAATCTAATCCATCTTCGTTGACTGCTCAATGATAAATTAGCTAAGAACAAATAGAAGGTTGTTATCATTAGCATTTGAAGGACCCTCTCTAGAAACTCACTTTCACAATCCTTCTTTCTATTAACATATGGATATGAAAATATTAGTGGACTCATTACGTCCTAGAGTTCAAGCCATAGCTCTGATACTACATGTATCATCTTCACTAGGATCTACCTAAAAATACGTACATTTTTTTAAATAAATACATACAAAAATATATTACATCCCAATAATCTAACAAATATCATATCAAGTACTCAAATGTAATGATAGAAACAAAGCATATTACATTATCAATCTCTAATATCATGATAATATATCATAATGCTAATATAGAAAGTTATTACTTCAATTTGGTCATGGTTTACACAAAGATACATTCACCTCTATCAATGAAAAATAATAAATAATTACAACTCTTCATGACAATTTTCAATAACAAGTACAATATAATATAATGTACAAATAAGATACATGGCTCCTCCAGAGCATAGTTCTTGAATTTCAAATATATGTGGCAATCTCAAGTATCATCTTGATAAGTAGTATTGCTATGGGGAGGGAGAGCATCATTCGAGTGATTTTGTACATCAACCATGGACCAATGATCCCCTATACTAATCCCATTAGGAAATGGTCCTCCCTTCACAGATGAGTAGATAGTGACAGCATGGGAATCCAGAGAGACAAGCAAGTACTCGTGTGTTGTATGATCTCTAAAATAAACTAAACATGTAGTGTATCATAGAAAACTTGATTTATTACAAGATATTAAATATACATATAAACCATACTCATGAAATGATAATGTCTCACTAAACATACTTTAGCCAAAACTTTAAGAATAGTAACATAAAAGTGATCTATAGATCAATCGAATTCATACACACCACTTGAGTGGATTGCTTTCAACTAGCATTGTAATGTTATTAAGCCATTGAAGTCCATCTCACTTCTTACTCTGCATTGATAATACAGATTGGTCAAAGACAAATTCAATCACAAAATTCATATAATTTACATTCTCCTAGTAAACACATCATGTAACATGCTAAACATAAGAGTAACTGTAACATACATTTATTTCGTCAAACATATGTATGAATCTTACATTATTTTCTATTTCAAACTAAAAATAATGACTATAGTTATACCACCTAGGTAAATGCATAATTAACTATAGAGTTTAAATAATACAATTTGTTTCTAATTTAACAACACCATATGATAACCCATATTACCACAGTCCAGTATTTTTAAGCATAACTACTAAGCATCAAAATCAAGCTAATGAAATAGTTACCCATCTTCTTCAATAAAGTCCTCTAAAAATGACTTAATATTTTCAAGTCCCTATCAATTTAATAATTTTTGGAACACCATACAATCTCACAACATCCTTAAAAATAGTTATGCAATTCTAGTGGCATCATTGGTTTTCTTATATTTAATAAAATGAACAATCTTAGAAAACCTATATAAAATATAAAAAAAATTGAATCATTACCTCTTTGTGTGTTTAGTAACCCAAATACAAATTCCATACTCAAATATGTCCACGA
This sequence comes from Torreya grandis, assembly GCA_037957365.1. Lineage (NCBI taxonomy): Eukaryota > Viridiplantae > Streptophyta > Pinopsida > Cupressales > Taxaceae > Torreya > Torreya grandis. The sequence goes on from JARHVA010004857.1 coordinate 879,789, forward strand.
TCCTCTTGAAACCTAAGCTATTATTCAACCAACCAGGTATAAACAATCAATTCTCAATTCATATGAAACATAGATTACACATTACTATATTCTCATATTTACATACCCTCGTAAAGCTCTAAAAAGTATATTTCTTTAATATGGTTATAACCCAGGTACACACCCCCAAGGTACTAATATATACTAATAGACACATTTACACCCATTTTTCAATAAGCTCTCTGTTAATAACCATAAATGCATAACTTGTTATAACATCATATTCCATGCAATGGGTTTCATATAACAAGTGATCTCATTACAACGCAAGGCTTATTTCACAATCTTAGAATTGTTAGATTTACCTAATACACTATTACTCCCAAATAAGAAAGTTTATAACAAACGTATGTTATTTTCAAAACATATGGCTCCATATTTATAATTAATTATAATCCAACCATTTATGACATCACATGTGGAGCAATTCAACTATGGTTTTGTGTAAATTATTTATGATTTATATGGTATCTCATATACATGTCATAATAAAAAGCTTCCTTTAAATACTTGTGGTTTACAAGGTGTTTTACAAGTTAAATCCATGTCAAGTAAATAAATTATAATGCTTTAATAAACATCTCATGCCTAATCTGTTAAATCCAACATATATCATCATACTTATATTTATTTAGCATTATAGCATGGATGTAAGCGTTATATGAAATCTATTAAATTATAACGGATGAATATAAATACCACATAACCAACTTATGATTGATCTCATGTTAAGTAAATAAATAATTATGGCAATGATATGCTTTAAGTAAATGGACTTAGCAAACTAGAACATATAGGTAAATGAATACCATAGGTCTTAATCATTTTCACTGGATGTGGTTATCTAATTCAACGTCCCATACACATACAAGGATTTGCTTAATTGTAACAGGATCAAAAAAGATAGCTAGGTGACACAAACAATGGTAAAAACAATTAATATAGACACTCATATAAGCAGTGATCTCACTTCTGCTATACAGGTTGAAAAAGGATTATTAAAGTGAAATTCACATAATTATACAACGACCCAAAAGAAAGGTAAAGCCCTGAAAATAATGGTACAACAACTTCACTATATATATATATATATGTATAGGCAGCAATTTATAACAAGTTTATAACAAGCTTTAACATAACAATTCACCAAAAGGTTGACGTTGTAGACTTAAACAGGCTAGTAATGCATAGCAATGATTTTCCATAACATATACTAGCTAACATTAAATATTATTTTGAAGCCCCCTTAAGTTCTTAACTTTAAAACTACATATTTAAGTTGACACCAATAATAATAACAGCGACCCCAATATAATAATAACTGCATATTTTAATTTCCAAACATGTTGATTTTAGTGATTCATTAATATTAACCAGGCTGTAGAAAAAAAATAAAATGACTTCAAATTAATTATACAATGACCCCCAAAAGTGCAGCAATCTACTAAAGTATGTGGCACCTTGTTTGAAGTATATTGGGAAAATTATAGCAACAACTCTAAAATTTATTGAGGCAATTAATAGGCATTCATTGATGCCTAATCAAAGATATTCCCATCAATCATATTGTATATATAAAATGATTAACATTGATTCAACAATATAACAATGATTAACTTATTGTAGATCTATTCATATGTATATAAAGTAAGATTTAAATCTAGAAATAACAATATCTAGTGATAAGGTATACAAGGTATTTAAATCTAGTGATCTGTATATAACAGTATCTACTCATCCATCACTGCAATAGTATGACAGTGACTAGATAAGTTTGCATATTGTTTTCCCTATTGTATATCTATAGTATGATATGATCAATATGTGACCTACTTCACCAAGATCACGCTTATGATATTAAGACTCAACATATCCATAATAATACCTGTATATATTATGTATAAGGCATACCATAGGTTTAAGAAATTTTGTAAATGTTTTCATTTTCTACAAATAAGTACATGATTAAATTGTGGCCCAAAAGTATTGAAAACAAATATTTAAGCGCTCCACCATACACACAAATCATATAGGCTGAGAAAATAATTAATATAACTAAAATACAACACCTACTTGGTAAGTTTGTGGCTGATTCTCTTAGCCTTTTTTCCAATATTGTGTCCTTATTTTCTCTTCTGGTTTTTCTTTTTCGAATGCATAAGATGATCTCTTTTCAAACTCTTTCCCTATGTAAAATAGGTGTAGCTTCCTCTTTTTCTAGATTTTTGTTTTTTTATTTTTGTTTTTTTATTTTTGTTATTTTTAATATATTTAATTCTTTTAGATTTTCTAAATTTTAATTATTTCTTTTCTTTTTTTATGTTTTATTGGTTTTTCTATTTTTTTCGTTTCAATAAAGTTTTTATTTTTTAATATATTTTAATATGGGATGCTAAAATTCCATAATTTTACTAAATTAAATTAACATCCAAATATACTATAGCAAATTTAAATAGTAATTTTAGAATTACAATAACCTATATTTTAAATTTACTTTTGCCAAACATGCAAAAGAATTCATTATGATATTTTTACCTACTCTAGTAAACCACAGAAAGCAACACTCCAAGCAAATAATAAATACACCATAAAAAATTATTTTTAATGTATTTCTACCATGTGTTAACTATTATGGTGTGTACACGATTTCACTATCTCTCCATCAACCTTTGCTATCTCCATTTATGTCACCCTTTCCAATGATGCTCTCCTTTTGACATGCTCTGAGGGATGAGTTCTCTTGCATCCACCATACAACACACATATAATTATATCATATCACATGATAAACATATAGCAATAAATATAACTAAAACAATATATTAATATGCTCAAAATATAAATGTATACATTAACCAACTCACAATGAGCAATTATGTATCATCATGTATCTAAACAATATTCTACTATCTCATAACAGCATAAATTTTAAGCTTAGTTAGAAATATAACCAATATCATATGTGTCGACTATAAATATCCATGAATAGTCAAATAATTTGCTTAGTGAGGAATCAGGATGCAACAATCCTCTTTTAAAATAATATCAGCAACTTTGTTGCACTGAAGTCAAAAAATGATGGAACATAGGCCATCCTTTTGATATTTTGAGCTTTGTTATCATTGCCCAAAGTTTTTTTGATTCAATGTTTTAGATCACACTCAGTGATTCATCACTATATTATCTCCTTCATGATGGATCAGTGAGTGAGAATAATCCCCTTTTAAGAGTGATTTTGAATACAGTTATGTGTATAGGTAATAATACCTTTTTAAAGAGTGCTTTTGGATACAGCTGTGTGTATGTTTTTAGATCGATATTTTAGATCACACTCAGTGATTCATCATTCTATTCTCTCCTTGCTGATGGATCAGTGAGTGAGATTTGAAATGTTGATCTAAAAACATGCACATAGGGGTATCCAAAAGCACTCTCTAACATTTGACATGCACTTTAGAAATACTATTACTCTTATGACAGAAATTGAATAATTTTCTTGATTTAGATGCAAGGTCATTGTTGTCAAATCTCAATTCACAATGAAATTGTGAAGGATAAAGGTTGTACTCATGTTTACTAAGTTAGGCTAATCTTAAACTATAAGGTAATTATATTGAGATATGAAGGCACTTGGTTGTCCCAATAAGTGCACAAACAAAAATTTCAATGCAAAGATCTGGTTTGGCAATGTATGTTCATTCTCATATGATTGGGATAGGGGAACTTATTACCATTTGCCAAGATCAATAGATGAGAACATGTGCTACAAGCCATCGATAATAAGTTCCAACAAAAAATTATTGAACTCATCATCACATGTTCATTCTCATAAGATTGGAATAGGTGAACTAGTTATCAGTTTGTCGGATCAGGGTATGTGAGTATACTACAGACAATCTATGCGTTAGATGAAGCACAGGTCTCAAATGAGTCTTGGAGTTCTCCTGCACTCTCCCAAAGAATGTGTTCCCATAGTTAGATCCACTGATTTTAGTGATTTTTTTTCACTTTGATTTCACTACCCATTTGAGTTATTTTTCATTGATTTTACTCTTTTTTACTTTCTATAATGACTCCACAACCCAATGGACAAAGCAATGCCACAAATAAATCTGCATACAACAGATTGTGAATATAATGTTTGAAGGCTTTAGTTTTAAATTAAATGACTTACTTAAATTATTAATTCTTTTAAAATTTATTTATTTATTTGAATTCATTAAAGAGCATCTAAATGAATGCCAAGAAAAGCACTATTTACTTGGAGTCATGGATCTAATTATTTATTTTTAGAATCGATAATGTATTTTAAATGCAAAATCAATATTGCATTTACTATTGTAAAAATACCCAAATAATAAAATCAAACATAAGGAAATTTTAGTTAGAGTAAAATTAGCTCTAGTTTGAGTTAGTACAATTGATGACTTTCCAACTTCCTTTGTGGGCGGAAAGATGGTACGAAAGAGAAAATCTTAATGTGTAATGGGGCATTCTTCTTTCTTTCAATTTCTTGGAGAAGTGTTTGTTGTAGTGTTGTGTGTGGGTTATGTACTTTTTTAGATTTGAGAAATAGAATGCATGCAAGCAAGTGATATCAATATTTAGCTTTGTGGTCTTTGATGCTCTTTGTTTGTGAATTTTGTATTGTCATCCATATATATAGAAGTCATTAAAATTCTACATTTTTATTAGTTGTGTGCAAATCACATTGTTTCCAGACTTTGTATTGAAAACCTCATATATAGGCTTTGTACCAAGTGTACTTAATCTAAGTTTTGAAGAGATTTTGTGCTTCTAGACAAGCCTTTTGTTCCTATTACATTTATATCTCCTACGTTTGTTTTTGTGTAAGAGGAATAATTTCCAATTATTTCATTTAATTCTGAGTTATTATGGCAGTTCTTTGTATTTATTTATTTTGTTATGGGTTTCTCACATTCGCCTCCATTCTTCTCCCATTTTTAGCTTCCACAATTTTTCAATTTTGTTTCTTTTTTGTGATTTATGATTAAAAGTACATAAAAAAAATCCAAAAAACTCATAATCATATGAGGGAGTTTCCCCTCTTAAACATAGAGGAAAATCACCATCTCAATAATTATTCATCCATTTGTTGCAAAAATTGTTTTAAAACCAATTGGGTGAGTCATAAAACCAAGAAAAACCCAAGTGACATAAATTTATGCCAATAGTGTCATAACCAAACTAGGATCCCTAAGCACCAAAGTGTTTCTCATGGGGGGGTGTTGACCCCTAAACTGTAACAAGGATCATACCAAAAAGGCTCGATCATAAATGAGCTAGTAGCTCAAGTGGTATAGAACCTAAGCATGCAAAAGGGAGGTCCTAGGTTTGAGTCTCGATGTATCCATGGAAAATAACTTCATTACTTTTCATATATGAATTGATAAAAATTTTGAGGTAGATGTAGGGCTTATTTTCAATATTAACTCACAATACATTGAGGGCACATTACATGTTCACTTGGGGTAAATTTGAGAGGTAACTTTAGGACATTTAATGGCTCCATCACATATTCATCTTTCATTTATATACATTACTCCTATGCTTTTAATGTTTATATTTACGATGTCTACACTTGTATCTTCCTTCTTCTTTTTTATTCATGTTAGATCAATCTAGGGTTTATTTTATTTACTATCATGTTTATTATGCTTATGTGCAAGATTCTTGGTATGTGCCTAATATTATTGTACATACAACTTCCTATATGTCTTTGATGTGTTTACAATCACTTTACATATAATATCTATCGCTCAATGTCTCTAATATAAATGTCATATGGATTTATACTTGGTATTTATTTAGTGTGCCTCGTATTGTCATAATGTATGTCATGTTTTCTATATTCATGCTTGATATGACTCCCGCATGTCTTATCATATATGTGGCACTTTTTTCTTCATGGTTGATGTTCCTCCATTGTGATTGGTATCTATTTAGTGTTTGACATGTTTTTTTATGTGATTTCATTGTCTTATGTGCTTCCTATATACCTAATATGACTTACGTATCTACTGTGCTTACTATGTATCTTTTGTGATTTCATTTCCTTAGGCGTTCCCCATTCATGATGTGACTTTAATGTTTAATTTGCTTGCCAAGTGTTTGATGTGTCTTCAAGTCTCTAATACATATTTGATACAATTTCATTATGTGTTTCTAAATGCTTGGTGCGATTCTAATGCCTCATCCATGATTACATATCAAATTTGGTTTCACTACTACATGTTTACACCATGCCTAACATACTACTTATCATGTTTACATTGTGTCTAATTTGTTTTTCATCATGTTTACACCATGTCTATTGTTCCTCTTATCATTTTTACATTCTTCCTAGTGCATATTATATATTGTGTCCATGTTTGCCATTGTTCTTTATAATTATCTCATAGTAGAATATCATGTGGCCATATGGGGCATACTATCATTGATGTTATATTTCATTTATCATGTGCTCACATGTGGTAAATTATTCATAATGTTTCACTCTTATATATTGTGACTATATGGAGAAAATCTATCATAGATGTTATATTTATTATATCTTGATACCACATGAGACAATTTGTTATTGATATTACATTGGGCCCATATGGGACAACTTAAACATTATGCACACTTTCATGGAAATATATTTATATATTAGAAAGATTAGTAGGGTTTTGCTTTATTATACATGTTATATCTAATCTATTTATTTTTAGATCTGTGTTTCAAATATTCACCATTCACTTGAAAAGGGGTGTAGATATCTTATTTAATATATATTCAAAAACATGCTTATGGGGCATTTGCGCTATCATATTCAAAGTGAAGATTTAGAGGATCATAATTGACATGGTGCTTAATTCCAACTTCTACTGATTTAAATTTCGTTCAACTATTATGTGGAAGCCTTATCTGATAAGTGTGTCCCAATCCACTCTATTTTCACATCTTCATCGGCTTTATTTATAGACAGTTTCTTCTCAAGGCAACATTCAAGATTATATGCAAAATATATTTAGATTGGTACTCAAATAGTATGTTACTTAGAATTTATTCAAAATTTTAGTCAAAATCGTATTCGGATCTCACCTTTTATTTTAAGTGAGATATGTACTCTAGGTTTCACCTAGGATTGCATCCAAATTGGGAGACACTCAACTCCACACCATCTTCACACCTTTAAGTCAAAATATTAATCAACCATACAAGAAAAAACCAAGTATCAAATCTTATGGGAATGCCCTATCTATAAATTAAGATTAATTAATTAAGTATTATTTTTATATTATACATCACACTTAATTGATTTTAATCAAAATATTTATATTGTATTTTAATTATAATTTATATACTCATACTATATTTAATAAATAGTAAACATGCACTAATAAATTATAAAGTTATAATAATGAATTATAAAACTATATTAAAAAATAATAAACTCGCTAATTAGAATGTATGTCCTCATTCAAATAATATCAATACAATGTTATTTATATAAAAAAATTATTACAATAAAATTATATAAATATCATTTCAATGTATCAATTATATAGAAATATTAAATTAATTGAAATTACAATAAAATTTATAAAAATAAATTTATTGTAATATTAAATTTATAAATATAATCAAGTATCATACAGAATAAAAAATTTACAATTACAAATCATAAGGGCCATAGCAACTATTAACAACTATTTTTTTATGAAGTGGCTTTGGTGGTGTCAAAAAAAAATTAAATATTTAACCGAAACAACTTGTGTATTGACTTCAAACATAAAGAGACTGACTTAGATTCTTGTTTTTCTAATAGACAAATGGTGAAAATTTGAGTTATAACTTTTTTTAATAATTTGTTTTTTCAAAGATAGTTTTGGGGAAACATTACATATTTAACAGTGAAAAGATATTTGATTTTAAAATGATCATAATAGTTAAAAGTGTTTAATCAATTAATATAGATGTCTTAAATATAAAAAAAGTTAGGAGATATTAATTTTAAAATGTTTATTTTAGATTTGTTATATTGATTAATGATTTCATTATTTTTTTATAAAAATTTTATTGATTAGTGGTAGATAGATTCAATATAGCTAACTTTATATTTAGTTCCAAAAAAAAAGGAAAACAAAAGATAATCTATAATTCCACTATGTATTTAAGATATTACAATTTTTTTATCCATTTCTTCAAGCAAGAAAGAAAAAGGTCCATGTGATGGTCAAAAAAGTGTCAAATTTAAAGTTAAAATTGTTCTATGATGGTGAAATAAACGTTACATTTAAAGTTACCTATTAATTATCAAACATCTAATGAATATTAGCGTCTATCTCCACCACCCCAAACTTCCATTATAAATTACACATATCAACATAATGAAAGTTTATAATGTAAAAAAACTTAAAGAATATATGTTTTATATTTTCAAATATAACTTATCACCAAGAAAATAAGAATAAAACAATATAATAAATTGTAACAAGGAGTTTTTTATAACAATAAAATCACAAAACTTCACCATTAAAACTCGAAACCATAAATAACACCAAAACCAAATAATTTCAAATTGAAAAAGCGAACTCACTAATGTAATAAGTTAGATACCTAAATAATATGATAAAAAAAACAATTAATTATCTGAGGTTAAGGTAATTGGCTAATATTTAAATTATAAAAAACCTTCTAATTAATGAGTCACCTTATTAAGGGCCCACATTTGGTTCAATTTTAAACCATTAGTGGAGGGTTCTCGCATATCTAGGGGAGGACAATATGTTGGAAAAGACAACCAAAAAAAATTGCTTCCCAACACATAAAATGGATAAACCTTGTTGATAAGATACTTCCATAAGCTTCTTTTATAGGCTTAAGTAGATGTGTTGCTTTCATCATTTCATTTCTTGATGATTTTTTCCAACCTCGTATCTCACTTTCATTGTTTATTTTCCACCCTTTTTCTAGGTTGTTTGAATGTTGCTGGTCAAACCTTCTCATAGCAAGTAAATGAAGGGGCAGGGGCAGGGGCAGGGGCAGGGGCAAGGGCAATCGAAGTAGTAATGACAATGGCAAGGGAAGGCATGAAATTCACACTAGAAGATGGATACTCCTTGGGTGGAGAATCTTCTTTTATTTTGATGGGATTCATTGAGGCTTGTCAATGGAATTTTGGAACTTACAGGACCACATGACTTCTAGGAGTGGAGGTTTCATGACCACTATTATTAAAGGTTTTTTCGTTGTCATTTACAAGATTATTTTATGGAATAAAATTAGTCCCAGGTTCTTAGAGTATTGAGAAAGCCCATTGAGGTTGAAGGTGTTTAACCTAATAATAACATGGAATTAAATTAAATGTGATTAAAGACAAATTTAACAAAATTGTTAATGATGTGAAATGAATGATTAAGCATCATAAATTGGATATTAAGATAGAAGATGAAAAGAGCTACTTATACTAAACCTCAAAATATATTTAGAAAGATTTTCTTTAATAGAAATCCAATTGATACAAGAAAAAACTTTAAAATTAAAAAAAAATTAAAAAACAAATTTAATGAAGATAATTATAAATTATTACTTCTTTTTTCTTCCATTCTAAACAATTATAATGTTAAACAATCATATTTTTACATTTTTCTCATAATCCTTAACAGAAGGGATTTTCACATTTCATCTGGAGCATACTTAATGCAAGTTATATGTCATCTAAACATTTTATTTTTAAAAAAAAATTGAAATCCGATACAAAGTTTTATTTGTGTAAACACATACTTCAATACAATCACTCTTTTCTCGCACATCATCATCACAAATTGAAAATTGTAAATAATATTTATTATTACATGATATCATCCAAATTACATTGTCTTGTAATTCTAAAAATAAATTATCTTATAATATATAATAATTAGTTAAAACATCTTGAAAAAAAAAGAGAAGGCATTTTATGTTTGCATGGCATATCTAGATAAAATTTATTTATTTATTTATTTAAACCTTGGTTATAATATATGTAAATCCAATGCAATTATGAAAATAAGATAGTGTAAAGGATTACAATATTAATCATGCATTGAAAAGAATTAAAACTCACTAAATCTCAATAAAAATTATTCATTAGTCGTTTTTTGGGTTGTGGGTTTGAAAGAAATTAAAACTCACCAAACCTAAATAAGAATCATTCATTGGTCATTCTCTGGGTTGTAGGTGTTCAATTAAAACACACCAAATTCTTTTCGACTAAGAATTGTTTATTGGTCCCCTATATTGCTTGTAGATGTTATTTATGTGATGTTGCTCATGGAGTTATTTATATGATGTTCATAATTCACAAACTTTTTACTCCAATACTATATATCTATGACAAAATTTATTCCACATTGATAATCTCCTTTAACATTCACATGTTTAAACCATCAAAAATTAGCAAATGAAAAATGTAACATTTAAACATTTAATCGAAATTAATTATTAGAATAGGAAAAAAAAAAGTTATTATTACTTAACTTATCCATTTAAATGGGCATTATAGAAATTATATAATGGTTAAAAAGCATATTAAAAAAAAGTCCAAAATAAATTTAAGGCACCTGATATCAATCTAGATATTTCCAATGTCAAATTATATAAATTCAATGGCATGCCAACTAAAGATCAAGGGTTTTGTCACATTAGCATAAAGCAATCTAGGAAAATAAATTAAATAAAAGACATTCGATGGTGTAATGACTTGAAATACATTAACTAAAAAATGATATTGTTTTTTGAGTGATAATTCGTAATGCCTTTGTGTGTCTTGTTTGTTTTTCTTCTAGAATCAATTGCACAACTTGTTCTTTGTCCCAAGCAACACAGTTGCTTTTGGAATATTCACACACTGAAAATGATTGTTAAGACAAATAAAATTATATCAACCTTACATATCCAACAAGTTGCAAGTAAAAATATTAAAATTATTATGAATTCAATAAAACTAGAGACTAAACGAATATTTAAATATTAGTCTTACAAACAACAAAGAAGTATAAAGCTTAATAAGCCACAAAATCTAAGTTGTTGATATAGATATAAGAACAAAAATTGAGTACGACAGTTTTTTTAGTCAAAATATATTTTTGGTATAATCGTACAAAAATATATATGTAAAAATTAAAAATATAAAAAATTAAACCATATAAGCAAAAATAACCACATAATATACAAAGGAATCAAAATAAGTTAAATAACCACAAAACATACTAATAAGTCAATGTCAAATATCATAATATTCAATGGTCAAACTTAGATTAGTCTTATAACAAGTGCATAGTGCAAATGTTACATTGTATGGACAAAAATAAAGACAAATAAGCATATTCATTATTCATTATATCCATATTCATCTTCAACTTCAATGTCTTCATTAAGAGCATCATCAAGTGGTTCATTATGATCACAAGCGGTAGCGATGCCACTCCCACTAGCTCCACTATGCAGGTCATGTCAAACATCATCTAACTCTATGTCGAGTAATGAAAGGTAGGCAACGGAAGCATCCAAGTCAGTAGTCTTTGGTTCCACATCCCAACACTTTTTTACCTCTTCCTAGCAATCTTCTTGTTTGTGTGAGAGAAGACGCAAGTTAGAATACACATAGACCAAATTATCTACCTTTTTCATTGCCAACTTGTTGAGCTTAACTAAGTGGATAAAGGTGTAAGTACCTCAATTTCACTCCGCAAATGAAGAACTTGCAACCTATTGAGGCACATAGTAAAGTCAATTAAAATTCATAAAAGTTAAAATAAAATGTCGAAAAGAAGGGTAAACAGTTAAAAAAAAAACTTTACTTGTGATAGAATGTTTATTGCAAGTGAATAGAGTGGGTTGATGCTTGCCCATGGAGGTACCACCACATATGAGTGTTTTCTTGTGTTTGTCACGAAGAGCACCAAGGGAGTGACTCATGGAGGTTATGAAATGCCCACTCTCTTATAACTATATCTTTTATTTATGGATCGAATAAGAGTTTAGAGAATGTCACCATATATTCTTCACTAACCTCAATATCCCTAATGGTGCGACCCTCCTGAGCAAAGCAAGGATTCATGCGTTGTGTATACTCATAATATTTTTAAATTTTATCAGTTAGTGATGATTTCTCTCTTGCAAGAACCCATCAAATCTCAATCTCTCTAAGTGCACGCATTAAAAGGTGCACCGGGAAAGGGGTTGGCAAACCTTTAGTGCTTCACAAGATTGTTATCCCCTATACCACCACCTAAAACCAATATAAACTACTCTTATATGATTCCCTAAGCTTTAAAACCCCACTCATACACGTCTCTAAGCAACTCACCACCCAAATAGCCCCTACCTAAGCAAAAACCCTTTTTTACTATGTTTCCTACTACATCAACTAGGTCAACCCCGTTCTGGGATTTAGCACACGTTACGAAACTATGTTGACCCAAGCCAACATAGTTCGAGACCTAACGACTCTATTTTCTGCCTAACAAAGTTGATTGGGATACACTGCATCAACTAAATTATCAGGAGGGTTTAAGGTCAATCCATGTCTATAAACATCCCAACTACATTTCTAAATAGAGGATCATTCAATTGTGCATCATTACTACTCGCAAATCTGCTTATACAATCAATAGGAGGTTCATTGCTTAGGTTTTTGCCTTGGAGAAGTAGCACTTGTCTTGTGGAGGTCTTGGATGCATAGGAGAAGCCTTATAGCTTAAGATTTGATTTGTCCTTGTGATCCTTATAAGCCCACAACCTCTAGCAAAGCACCATCGACTAAGGAAGAGATTGAGGCACGACGGGTTCACTTTAACAAGGTATGTATATCCTTAGCCCTTCATATTTCGATAATTAGATGTTGTATAACTAATGGATTGAATTCTATATCTCCTTGCTTAGATCATTTCTATGTTATATTAGATAGAATTGTCTATGCATGTTTAGTATCTTCCCCATTTGTGTCACAAACATTGCCGAACACTAGATTAACTTGCATATTCATTTACTAAATTAGTTTGCATGTTATTTAGTATATTAGTTTACTTAATATTGTTACAATCATAAGGCCTAGCTAGGGTTATCACAAACTGGCATTTGATTAGAGGCCTTGAAAACCTCTCATTTGTCATTGTGTGATAAGAGATCCCTTAATGTAGATTTAGCAGATACATTATTGGTCATGACCCAAATATAAACGTATTGCCAAGCGGACTTGTTGGTTGATTACCTTCTTTGAGCTTGAATATTATTGAGTAGGATAAGTTATAGATTTGTCTAGTTTTGCTTGCATATATTCTAGTGAACCTGACGTGAATTTAACCCTTAAAAAATTTTCAAGTTAATCCTTCTCTTCAATTTTTCAACGCCAATCTTTGGCTTTTGTAATTTTCTATAAAATGGCTTTCAGTGTTGATTTAAAATCATCTCTCTCTTGGCTAGCCCAGACTGCCATTGGTGAGTTGTGTAACCTCTTCAATCGATAGAAGGACTGTACTTTCAGATTTCAAGTGTTGACATAGTGTATATTCATTCAACAATTTGCATAAGTGGTAGATTTCTCTCCCTTCCCAGATTCTGATTCATACCTAGTTGCTAACTTATCATTATGCAAGTCATGTTAAGTGTTCTTTATATCTTTTGTTGAAGCTGTAAGTGGATGTTAGGTGGCTGCAAAGTGTCTTGTATCAGACCTTTCTCCATCATTTTTCCTCATGTTTTGGTCATTGGATCGAACCTCTTCATTAAATATTTATGCATAAGTGATTGATTGAAATCAAAGGTCTTCCTTTTCCCTTGTTTGTTCAGTGTTCAAGGTTCCAAGTTGAGTGGATCACATTAGCATAAAGCAATCAAGGAAAATAAATTAAATAAAAGACAATTCGATGGTGTAATGACTTGAAATACATTAACTAAAAAATGATATTGTTTTTTGAGTGATAGTTCGTAATGCCTTTGTGTGTCTTGTTTGTTTTTCTTCTAGAATCAATTGCACAACTTGTTCTTTGTCCCAAGCAACACAGTTGCTTTTGGAATATTCACACACTGAAAATGATTGTTAAGACAAATAAAATTACATCAACCCTACATATCCAACAAGTTGCAAGTAAAAATATTAAAATTATTATGAATTCAATAAAATTAGAGACTAAACAAATATTTAAATATTAGTCTTAAAAACAACAAAGAAGTATAAAGCTTCATAAGCCACAAAATCTAAGTTGTCGATATGGATACAAGAACGAAAATTGAATACGACGGTTTTTTTGGCCAATATATATTTTTGGTATAATCGTACAAAAATATATATGCAAAAATTAAAAATATAAAAAATTAAACCATATAAGCAAAAATAACCACATAATATACAAAGGAATCAAAATAAGTTAAATAACCACAAAACATACTAATAATTCAATGTCAAATATCATAATATTCAATGGTCGAGCTTAGATTAGTCTTATAACAAGTACATAGTGCAAATGTTACATTGTATGGACACAAATAAAGATAAATCAGCATATTCATTATATCCATATTCATCTTCAACTTCAATGTCTTCATTAAGAGCATCATCAAACGGTTCATTATGATCACAAGTGATAGTGATGCCACTCCCACTAGCTCCACTATGCAGGTCATGTCAAGCATCATCTAACTCTATGTCGAGCAATGAAAGGTAGGCAATGGAAGCATCCAAGTCAGTAGTCTTTGGTTCCACATCCCAACACTTTTTTACCTCTTCCTAGCAATCTTCTTGTTTGTGTGAGAGAAGACGCAAGTTAGAATACACATAGACCAAATCATCTACCTTTTTCATTGCCAATTTGTTGAGCTTAACTAAGTGGATAAAGGTGTAAGTACCTCAATTTCACTCCGCAAATGAATAATTTGCAACCTATTGAGGCACATAGTAAAGTCAATTAAAATTTATAAAAGTTAAAATAAAATGTCAAAAAGAAGGGTAAACAGTTAAAAAAAAAACTTTACTTGTGATAGAATGTTTATTGCAAGTGGATAGAGTGGGTTGATGCTTGCCCATGGAGGTACCACCACATATGAGTTTTTTCTTGTATTTGTCACGAAGAACACCAAGGGAGTGACTCATGGAGGTTACAAAATGCCCACTCTCTTATAACTATATCTTTTATTTATGGATCGAAGAAGAGTTTAGAGAACGTTACCATATATTCTTCACTAACCTCAATATCCCTAATGGTGCGACCCTCTTGAGCAAAGCAAGGATTCATGCGGTGTATACTCATAATATTTTTAAATTTTATCAGATAGTTTTCTCTTTTGCAAGAACCCATCGAATCTCAATCTCTCTTAAGTGCACGCATTAAAAGGTGCACCGAGAAAGGGGTTGGCAAACCTTTAGTGCTTCACAAGATTGTTATCCCCTATACCACCACCTAAAACCAATATAAACTACTCTTATATGATTCCCTAAGCTTTAAAACCCCACTCATACACTTCCCTAAGCAGCTCACCACCCAAAATAGCTCCTACCTAAGCAAAAACCCTTTTTTACTATTTTTCCTATTACATCAACCAGGTCGACCCCATTCTGGGATTTAGCACACGTTACAAAACTATGCTGACCCAAGTTTACATAGTTTGAGACCTAACGACTCTATTTTCTGCCTAACAAAGTCAATTAGATACACTGCATCAATTAAATTATCAGGAGGGTTTAAAGTCAATCCATGTCTATAAACATCCCAACTACATTTCTAAATAGAGGATCATTCAATTGTGCATCATTACTGCTCGCAAATCTGCTTATACAATAAATAGGAGATTCATTGCTTAGGTTTTTGCCTTTGAGAAGTATCACTTGTCTTGTGGAGATCTTGGATGCATAGGAGAAGCCTGATAGCTTAAGAGTTGATTTGCCCTTATGATGCTTACAAGCCCACAACCTCTAGCAAAGCACCATCGACTAAGGAAGAGATTGAGGCACGACATGTTCACTTTAATAAGGTATGTATATCCCTAGCCCTTCATATTTTGATAATTAGATGTATAACTAATGGATTGAATTCTATCTCTCCTTGCTTAGATCATTTCTATGTTATATTAGATAGAATTGTCTATGCATGTTTAGTATCTTCCCCATTTGTGTCACAAACTTTGTCAAACACTAGATTAACTTGCTTATTCATTTACTAGATTAGTTTGCATGTTATTTAGTATATTAGTTTACTTAATATTGTTACAATCATAAGACCTAGCTAGGGTTATCACAAAATGGCATTTGATTAATAGCCTTGAAAACCTCTCATTTGCCATTGTGATAAGAGATCCTTTAATGTAGATTTAGCGGATACATTATTGGTCATGACCCAAATATAAACGTATTGCCAAGTGGATTTGTTGGTTAATTACCTTCTTTGAGCTTGAATATTATTGAGTAGGATAAATTATAGATCTGTCTAGTTTTGCTTGCATATATTCTAGTGACCCTGACGTGAATTTAACCCTTAAAAAATTTTAATTTTTCTTTACAGACAATTGGATCGCCTTGTCGATCAAGTTTAACACTCTGTGCATGTTTTCATACTCTGTCGACCCTACTGAGTTAGTTTAGTTCTTTGTGCAGGGTTTTACAACTTCGTCGACCTGATCAACCTAGTTACGACGTCTTTTTACAAATTTTCCACTTGAGGCAACTTGTTGATCATGTTGGGCTTTCTACACGAAATTTCTAGTATCAGAAAACTAGATCGATCCAATCGATCTATTTTCTTTTCATGCCTTTAAACATTTAACTGAATCAATATACTCGATTCTTTTATTTTTGTATTTTTTATTTTATAACTAGGTCAATCAATTCAACATAGTTTTATTTTTTCTATCATCTACCAGTTTTATTTATACTATGTCGATTGGCACGATTTTGTCTAAATATTTTCTTTTGCCTCTACATGTTCAAATTTCCCCCTGAACAACACAATTTAAAACAACAATTCAATTTTCTCAGGAAAAACTACTACATCGACCTGGGCAACTCTGTATTATTTCCCAAGTTCACTCTAACCTGATCAATAATTTTTCTTTGTCAAATTTTAATAAAGCCAATTCCCTGGTATTTTTCAAAATTTAAATTTCAATACTGTGTTTACCAGTTGTTCAGTTCTATAAAATTGTACCTTTACTGTCCAATATGTCGACCGGCTCAACTTAGTTATGTATCTACTTTCTATCCAGAAAACTAAGTTGACTTGCTCGAATGTGTTCATCTCGGACTGTCTTCCAAGAGACTGAGTTGATCATCTCGACTTTGTTATGTTATGTTTGTATAACTTGGTCAACCTTGTTATGTTTATTTTTCTTCATAGTTACACACTGCTATGTTTCTTATTTTTCCAACTAGATCGACTAGCACAATTCTATATCAAATGGCCGACATAGTTCATTCCCAACCTACTATACTTTATTGCTATACTAACTAGATCGACTAGATCGATTATGTATCATCTGACTTAGTTCATTTTCACATTGTTGTGTCTTCCTGTTTAGAAATCAACTCAGTCGACCTGGTCAACACTATAGGTCATGGTCGACTTAGTTCAATACGTAGCTGACTTAGTTATTTTGTCTTTGTTTTCTAACACAGTCCAGTAGGTGGTCGACCTAGTTCAATCAACTAATAAATTCATGATTATGTCTTCTTTTCAGCTTTCAATTGGTATAGAACACTCCATAATCAACGATTTAGATCAAAACCTCACTTATATTATCACTTCAAATGAAACTCTTGAATTCCTTCTCTCATGTCTTCCTCCTCCCAAATCAAGTACCCCACCACCAATCCTCAATTGGAATCACCTCAAGAAAATACTAGGGAATATGTCCAATCATTTTCTCATAACATTGATTCATCTAAGCCTCTCCAACCTCAAATGAGAACATCTAATTTAACCAATTTTAACCCAGCAACCCTCCCTTAAATATATAAGATCTTAAGAAGAAATTGCCACCCTCCAAACCCATGACCTTTGATCCTTCTGAACCTCCTCTAAGATGGTAAAAACCCAATAATTTTTGTTGGTGGCATGCTACGATAGGTCATTCTCATGAGACTTGTCATCTTCACCAATTTCTTCTTGCTTCCTTGTTTGGTCTACAATCCAATATTTATATTCTTACGAAACAATGTTACCAAGACTACATTCAAGCAGAACATGTTGGAGTATCTTGTGATGCCCATCCACATGTCACTTCAGAGTCTGGGGCATCTTGTGATGCTTATTCCTACACCCAATTACACTTTGGGGCATCCCACGATGCCCACTCTTCTTTTGCATTACATAATAACAAACAAATTCAACTTCAAGAAACTTTCCAAGACACATCGAATGGTATTTCACATGCTCACCTTTGATATAGATGTTAGCATAGATTTTATTTTTTTGTCTCATGCTTCTTTGTTTTTGTGCGTTTTAATCTCATTTAATTTCATTTTAATTACAACATCATTTCCTTTAGGTTCTTTGGTTTCATTTCGCATTACATTCAACATTTACTTCAATTGTGGTTCAATGACTTTCATTTTATCTTTTTATGTCATTCTTTGCCTTAGTATCTTTATGATTATTTGACCTTATTTACATTTCCCCTTTCTTGGGATGTCCACTTCTTTTCCCCCTTTCTTGGAATGACCATTTACTTTCCCCCTTCTTTGGAATGATTACCACGTTCATTTAGTGCATGTTAGATCCCTTGTAGGTTAGTATAGCTTCCACGGTGACATGACTCTCATAGCATAGTCCCATCCTTTTCAAAGCAATATTTTACCTCCTTGTGATAAGCTACGAGCATATTCATCATTGTATCACTTATTACATGGACTGATCTCTCATGATCCCCATCATTTCTTTATTTCCTTTCATTTGAGACACACCAGGGTCAATTTTGAGATTGCACACTTACCTGTGGGTAAGTCTAGGAGTCTTTAGACACCTTAGTCTTTAAGACATGTTCTCTAATGACCAAATGTAAGTTCTCTTGTGTTTCACTCATAGTTGGCTCTCTGAATCCGCATTAAGAAATAGAAAAAGCCAAAAAAGTTGAAAGCCAAATCATAAAAGAACCAAGAGGCAATGATTAAAAGGCAAATACAATATTAAAAGCCAAAGCACACTAAAAGACACGATCTATATTTGGCACATCTCATATCTTAGTCAAAGCTCAAATTCCACAACTGACTTTATGATATCGGTGAGGTCCATTGGGCTGCAGTAAGCTAATAGACTGGGGTAGGAGGTCTTATTATATCATATACTATATAATGTCGCCTATTTTTTCACACAAGGACCCAACCTTTGCAATAGACCGACGGCTTTATAAAAGGTCCTAAGGAACAAAGAACACGTTGTGGAAAGGTAGGTCCATTTTTACTTTACATGCATATAGCCTTCATGGAATGATTTATGCGTTTCACTTGTTAACCCAAACTTTATGCTCATTAGACAAAGTGTCCTAAATCCTTGTTTTTGACAATTTTTAGTCTTGCTCACTTGCCTAGTGTGTTTCATTCTTGTTAAAGATGTTCACATCACCCATGTGGTGCCTCACATTCTTTATTTACATCACATATTTTACTGTGATCCTCTTGCTGATTACTTTTAGTTAATCACATCCTTGATCACTTCTACCTACTTACACCTCTTAGTTTATTGTTTGTGAGTTGCATTGTAATACCTTGGATGGGACCAAGTTTTCCTCACAAACATCTCTTCACATTTTGCTCACCACACCATTTCCTTGTCATACTAGTCATGTCGTTAAGTGGTGGTGTTTTCTTACATTGTATCTTAGAACAAGCACTAAGTGTGAGTTATCCTTCAGGGATTTTTATTTCCATCTATATATCAAGTTCTTGTTTGATTTTTGTAGACTTCACTTATATTACATAGGGCATTTTACATTCTTATGTGTTTCTCTTTATGTATGACTCAACATACTTGTCTTACATCTTGACTTACATTTCATTTTTAATCATTTACGCTTTCTTTATGTTTGATTCAGTATGTTTATCTTACATGAGGTTACCTTTCACTTACATATCTTTGCTAAAGTTTTCTTACTTGATTTTTCATTTGCTTTCAATGTTTCATATGCTTTCCAACATGATTTAGTGTGTTCTACATTTTATTTCTTGTCATTTATGTTTTACATGTTTCCTAACATGACTTAGTATGTTCTACATTCTTTTTTGTCACTTACAAATGTTTTACATGCTTCCCAACATGATTTAGTATATTTAATACATTTATTTCATTTTTATGTTTTACATGCTTCCCAACGTCATTTAGTGTGTTCTACATTCATTTCTTTGTTTTTCTTTAAAATTTATTAAAATTATTTATCTTTTTACAAACAACTTGTTTCGTTTCTCTATTTTACTTTTTCCATTGTTGAGTGAATTTGGATTGTTACTTCTCACTCATCAATGTTGTTTTTCTTTATGTTATTTTTTCATCTTTGTTTAAAGTATGGTTTATTACTTCTTTTACATTGATGTTGGATTTTATTATTTTAATTTCATGTATCCTTGGTTTGGTATAGTTTGTTACTTTTCTTACTAAAGGTGCATTTATCTGTCTATCTTATCTTGATTCCCCTGCGATTGTTTGTCTTTGTTATTTAGCCTTGTATCATTAGGGTTTATCTGTTATTTAACCTTGTACCATTAGGGTTTGTCCAATACAGGGATTGCACCCTCCACGATCGAGATTATTTAGCCTTGTATCATTAGGGTTTGTCCAATGCAGGAATTGTGCCCTCCACGATCGAGATTATTTACCCTTATATCCTTTAGGTTTGTCCAAAGCGGGTACTACGCCCTCCATGATCGAAACTACGATACAACCAACCATTCAATAATAAAAATAAGTCAAGGTATTGCGCCCTCCATGATCGAGATTATTTAGCCTTATATCCTTTGGGTTTGTCCAAAGCGGGTACTACACCCTCCATGATCGAAACTACGATACAACCAACCATTCAACAATAAAAATAAGTCAAGGTATGTATGTGATACTTTCAATTCTTTCATTTATCTTTATGCTTCATACTGCAATTTATTTAACTCAACGTTGTGCATTGTTATGTTCTTTTTTTTAAACACCAACCCATGTTACAACTGTGTAACACATGATGAGCTTTAAGTGGGACATATGTATACACAATATTTTTAAACTTTGTCATTTACTGATGCTCTCTTGCAGGAACCCGTCAAATCTCAATTTCTATGAATGCACACCTTAAAAGATGCACCAAGGAAGGGGTCAACCTATACCACCACCTAAAACCAATACAAACTACTCATCTAATTCCGTAAGCATTAAAACCCCACTCATACACTTCCCTAAACAACGCACCGCCCAAAATAGTCCCTACCTAAGCCAAAAACCCTTTTTACACTATTCCTACTACATCGACCAAGTCGACCTCATTCTGGGATTTTGCGCACATTACCTACACTGACATAGTTTGAGACCTAACGACTCTTTCATGCCTAACAAAATCGACAAAGCTAACTACATCGACTAGATTACCATGGGGGTTTGGGGTCAATCCATGGCAATAAATACCTCCTCAACTTCATTTCTAAATAGAAGATCATTAATTGCACATTACTGGTTGTAAATATGTTTATACAAACAATAAGAGTTTTCATTGCTTAGGTTTTTGCCTTGAAGAAGTAGCACTTGTCTCGTGGAGGTCTTGGATGCATAGGAGAAGTCTTACAGACTAGAGATTATTTGTCCTTGTGATCCTTACAAGCCTACAACCTCTTTTTGCTAAGCAAAATTGGCCAAAAGAGAGATTGAAGCATGACGAATTTAATTCACCAAAGTATATTCCTAGCCCTTCATATTCCAATAAGTAGATGTTGAAGAACTAATGGATTGAATTGTCTCTCTCCTTGCTTAGATCATTTATATGTTATATTAGATAGAATTGTCTTTGCATGTTTATCTTCTCCATTTGTGCCACAAGCTTTGATGAGCACTAGATTAATTTGTATATTCATATACTTGATTAGCTTACATGTTATTTAGTAGATCAGTTTACTTAATATTATTGCAATCATAAGACCTAGTTAGGGTTATCACAAAATGGGATTTGTCTAAAGGCATTGAAAACTTCTCATTTGCCATTGTGTGATAAGAGATCCTTTACTATAGATTTTGAAGATCCATTATTGGTCATGAGCTCGATATAAACGTATCGCCAAGCGGAATTGTTAGTTGATTACCTTCTCCGACCTTGAATATTATTGAGTAGAATAAGTTATAGATCTATCTAGTTTCGTTTGCATACACGTAGTATTTATGAGTTAAGGCAAAAGAAAAGAGATGCAATAGGTAGTCATTTTGTTCCACATTTCAATGAAATACAATGGCACTTCCTTAACAAACCTCTCTGTAAGATTTTGCTATTTAGCATTTATGATAGACTTAATCTTCTCAATCATTGAGTCAATTCTATCATAAATCTCACTTAAACATAGATGATCCATATCCACAAATCTCAACATACTAATGGGCTCGATAAAATTGAACAAATACTCTACACGTTCCCACCACACATCAAGAATCCACCTTTTCGCCTTTGTGGTTCTCAATATTTGTTTGTCTCTATACACCCAAAAGGTTGATGATAACCATATCGTTCAATGTCTTACACACCTTAACAAGTCATCTCAAGACAAATGTGTGAAAAGGAAATTATATCTCAGCAACCTAATATGAAACTAAAACAAATAAAATTTAAAAAAAATGTTCAAAAATAAAAATCCTATAAATTACAAACTTACAAAAAATTCAATTTAAAATATACAAGATTCATAAATAATTAAAAAAAAATTGTCTTCAACCACTGCAACTTCGAGAAGGCCTTAGGGATGTCTTAGAACATGCAATGGTTGCTTATGAACATTTGAATCTCACTCACCTCCTCATAGACTTGTTTGATTGAGTCAATTTAGATGCTCAATTTTTACAACATAAGATTGAGGGAATGAACACAAAGTGTCCAAAATATGTGTTCATACCTTGCCTCAACTAACATGCCCACAACATTGCAATTTTTTGTGTTGTCCATTATAACTTGGACAACATTTTAAAACGCTCCCGCTTTAATACTCTATTAGGTTGTCGACAATGAATTGTGCATCTATCACTTGTCCTTCACAATCAACAACCCTCAAAAACATTGCCCATTTAAGGCACACTGCAACCATATTAATCAATGGCATAATTGTCATATCTTTCCATCTATCGAAAACGATGGACACCCATGTTTCAATCCACAAATCCCTAATAGGCTTCAATGCATCAACATGTTTTATTTTTTTTTGTCAATAAAGTGGTGTGCATCTTTTCATACCCTAGGTCAGTGATCTCTTTTGGGGCATCATTGATAAATCTCACCATATTTTGTCAGTATTATGACCTAACATTAAACACCAACTTACGACCACAATGGATGTAAAAAGAAATGAGTGTGATGGAGTCACAACATTTGCAGAAAATTGATCAAAATGTGGCTCAATATATGTAGATCATTTCTTTCTCAAATGATACTTCGATCTTTTCCCAACAATCGCATATGTTTCTTCTTGCTCTTTAATGTATGCAAAGAATCTTTGCCTAGAGCAAGCCCTCCCTTGAGTTTCTATTTATGTTTGACCCACCACAAACTTTGATCCCAGAACTACGAATCATACACAAATGAACTTTCCCCTGATAATACAAGCGCTTATATTTACAATTATATTATGAGCAAACCCAAATGTAACACCCTCCACCCAAACAGTAGTTATAACATCGTCACATACTTTTAAAAAGGCACTCGAGGATCAATTTTGAAGGTTGTCCCTTGGCCCACCAAATTAACACTTGCAAAGCGAGACATTTTGGGAAATCCCTATAGCCTCTACTTAAAAAAATAGCATTATTTTGCTATTAAAATTTAAATCATTTAGCATTTATTGAAAGAATGTTTAAAAGAATTTTTTTTTTTAAAATTAAAACTAATTACACACATTTTTAAGTGTAATTATATAAAAAAATATATTAAAAAAACCACAAAATTGAAAACCTACCTTAAATCAACACTTCTCGTTGCAAGCTCCTTAAACTCCTTAGCGCCAAATGGATAGAAGTAATAGTGTGGGATTGGCAAAAAGAGTTTCAATCCTAAGCAATTAAGAAATAAAGGTGAGAACAAATGTACAATGAGGTAAAAATGCAAAGGTAAATGTGTTATTGTTGTTTTCTTTTGATAAAATAAGTGTGAAAGCTGCTTTTAGGGTTGCGAATATACTTTATTTTATTTTTAAACTCCATGTTTGACTTTTTATTCAGGGTACTGTAGGGACCCTGTGGGTGCGCATGGATACATCCCTAAGATATATTTGAACATACCTACAAAGACCCTGCAGTACCCTGTGCATACTTGGGGTGTATATAATATCCCCATTTTCATGAGCATCAATTCGTCGAAGGATTAGCGTATTATGCGACCCTCGTACGCTGATAAGATGGATAGAGGGTCATGATAGAGCTTGGCTTGGCTTTGACTAGCAAAATTTTTACAGTTGGCTTTCGTTCGGACTCTTTCGGACATATATTGAAGAAGATTAATATTTGATTGATTTAATTAAATATTAATTATTTGGCCTATTTTTAAATTATGAAACCCTAATTCTTAATTATGAAACCCTAATTAGGGCAAGCGCACCTTTTAGAGGATATAAGAGTTTCTCATTGGAGGGAGTGCCATATTATTGATAAATATTGATGTTGAAGACAATTTTTGCTAAATATTTTCTAAAAAAACTGAGCCAAGGGTTTCCAATACTCTGTTTGCATTGAAAAACGTGCACTCTAAAGATTGCAATTCAAAAGTTGTAAAATATCAGCTAATCTATTGCCGATTTGAGAGATAACTTCACACAAAAATTATCACAGAAGTTTACAGGGATTTATTTCATCAAAGTTTTGATACAAAAACCGTCCAGATAAAAATCTTCAGTGTTAGAGCAATATTTCTTGAGATCAGGTGTCCACCATACAGGCCGTACTATATTCCATTTGTTGTACGAAATCCGTACAAATCCATACAGTTCTGCAACAGGGCAGACAGCGCTGCAGGGAGCGCAGAGACCGACATCAGTAGCCCAGAGACCGACATCGGCCAACTGAATACCGACGTCGACAAAGTAGACCGACCGACAGAAACCGACATTGACAGTATATCGACCAACTGCGGCAGTATAACCAACGTCGGCAACTGTGTTTTTGAAACAGCAACCAGAGGCGTACCAGATCTAGAGTTTGCAGCGATAATCAAATTTTTTGAACAATATTTAATATTCTTTTTGTATGCATGACAGAGGACTTCTATTGTAATCATCTGAGATGAATAATAAGATCATAGATTAGCCAGTTAAGAGATTATACTGCTATTCATTTATTTATTTGAATTTATCTTGCAAAAATCGCTTTCTTCTTTATTTCATTCAAAAACACAAAAAAAATCAAAATACACAAAAAACAGTCAAAAAAACATTCAGTTTCAAAATTCAGGAGAAACAGGGATTTCTACAGTGTATCGCTGCAAGAACGTATCAAATACATATCGTATCCATATCCACAGTGTTGGCAGGTTGTATCCGGTAACATAGCATGAAATCAAACAATACTAGCAAATAAAGTTAAGAAATTATACCAAAGTAATTCACAAATTCTCCATTGCTTATCATTACATTTTCCAGCTCTACTGAATGGACTTATTTGGTATGTTGAAATAGTTTAAATGTTATTTCTATTAACGAATATGATAAAGGGCTATGGTTAAGGGATCTTAATATGCATCCACAGTTTTCACCCAAACATAAATGATACCGAAAAGCCAATTGAAAAATATCTTACAAATATACCTTCAATCAGCATATAACTAGACCACCTTTGTAGGACTCGCCATATTACTATAAAAACACTTTTGTACACCCAACTGCATTCATTCCATGTAATCGTCTTCATACATTTCTAAAGTACAAGTATTAAAGAACAGTTAGCAACCGGAAATACGATACAAAAGGCACATGATCATCTTTCAAGGTTCTTACAAGGACAGGACTTCCCACAGGGCATTAAAATTAATTTGCTTGTCATTACTCGTGCCATCAATCATTTGTTAATAAGATCAAAATTTATATATAACGTGACTAAAGTTCAGAATGGCTGTTAAGTCTCCTTTATTTCGAGACTTTCAAAACAATCTGTGCTGATTCTTATATAGCTTAAGGAAGCAAAAAACGATTTTCATGACTGCTCATGAACAATTTTTAGGTACAACATAAATATAGATGTTAAAAACATTTGGAATGACAAGCATACCTTGTCATAAATCTCAGCCTTATCATCAAAGACAGTGAAATTTAACATAAGTCTTTTGATGGTAATGCGAAACTCAATGTGACAAAACGACAGTAATATAGACTGTACTCTCAAAAGAGGAGTGGAAGTGAACCATGCAAACATCCACTCCCATAGAATTCTAATCTTTAGTATAGATTGCACGCCTAAATTGACCAGATACATATGATTTAGTGTATAATAAGATGCATTTCACATGACAAATTTCTTTAAATGGCCCACCTGATTATACCTTGCACAGTCTCGGCTGAGCTTATTGAAGTGGGAAATGAAGACTTAGGTCTGCCTCTCAGATAAAAAAGTTAACCACTTGCTTCAATAGCCCTCTTCTCGTCATCACCACTTTCTTGTTTTGCAAATTCTTCAATCAGTTGTCTTTGCCTCTTTGTTACACTCCTGTATGTTGAATTACAACAAAATTAGGTCAATGTAAAAAACTCAATTCCTATGAAAAATATTCAGAAGATTGGAAGACAGGTTGGCACCAACTCTTTGAACTCTTCGATAATATAAAAATTCATAAGATTGTCAGATTACTCATGATATATTACGTACAGATATTCAAAAGAAGAAACTACACCTCTAATCAAAATAAGTTAAACAGCTGAAGCTTTGGAAATTAGAAGTAATCCTTCAATGATGTGTATCATTAGTCTCCAGACATTTTATCTGAAAGTGTGCAATCAAAGGCCAAATTAAAAGGTACAAGAATTAAACATTGGGCTTTTTACCAAAATAAGAGGAATTCTTGAAGAGTTATGGCTTATAAGATTGGTATTGGCCAAGCGTTAGGCACTTATGCAGTTTATCTTTGAAATTAGAAATCTTTGGCAGTTCCATGCATGACTAGGTATGCTTTATAATTTGAGACCCAGTGGGGCACACCCATCATTTCAACGGGCAATGGCTCCAAAGTTACAATAATTCACAGTCTCAGGGATGTTCCTATGTATTTTGCTATGCAAGAAATTAAAAACTTCTTGAAGAAAGACACGTCACTATTTGTCAGAAAAAGGTGTATGCTTGTTTCAAAGTAAACTTTCACAAGCGGAACAAAGGTTTCTCGTTCATGCTTTTCCTAAGCTCAAGGCTTGGCAAACTGCCCCATTGATGGAAGTTAATAATATATAAAGCTAAGCGATATCAACCTCAAAAACAATAACTGGGGAGCACAAGAAAAACTGAAAAAAAACAGCATATGAATACACCTCTTTTTAAAATGAACTTACCCCTGGTCTAATTAGGGGTAGATCCAAAAAACCTAGACATTAAAATCCAATCGATCTAATAATTCCCAGCCAACAGTGTTTCCATGGGAGGTATCCACAAGGTTTCGAGGACATGTTTCCACAGTCCCACAGAAAGCAGGGAAGAGGGCACACATAGGAAACGCCCTCTGGCCATTCTCTGGCTGAGGGAGCCACAGGAACCCCACAATCAGAAAAGAATTCAGTGTTTCCTTGTAGCTCTTTTTTTTTTTCCTTCCTCATATGCTTTCACTGAAAACTCCCATTCAATGATTTCATACCGGTAAACAGGAAACTGTTAGAAATCAGTGAAACATAGTTTCGCAATGATGTGTCTTCAATTGATTTCCAACAGTTTACGAGTATTTCGTTACGAATATATTACCCTTCAAAATGGATAATAAGTTTCTAGTGTTCTGATTTGCCCGTCTCGTTTTTTAATATTAAATGTATGCTTGGTTTCAGTGACATCACCTGATGTTTGTGAAGGTTCTAAACCATCGCTGAAACATACACTTTCCCTGACCTCTGTTCCAGGGAACTCAGTGTAACACTTACCAGTCTATTAATAAATGATTGTACTATCAAAGAAAAACCCTTAAATATATTTAGATAAATTGAAAGGTTCTAAAATTTTATTTTATTTGTCTCCACCTAAAAGGATCTAGAGGAATTTTCAAAAGTTCTTGCTATGAAAGGAAACAGCCTCTCACTTCTTTAATAGTTCATGAATTAAAAAGTCCAAGCCAATGGCTATAGGTCATGTGTCCTTGATTCCAGTCAATAACTAAGCCCTGCAGCCGTAGGATATAGAAAAGAGTGATAAGTATTTGTTTCTGCAGATCATGTGCTTACCTGCTGATACATGCAAGACACCACGGAGAATTGAACTGGATTACAAAAGCCACTTAATTCAAAAGAATATTCTTAAGAGTTAACATATATATGAATATGACAGACCCAAAATACACAATGATCTGCACAAAAATTGTTATATATGGTGTCAGATCATTCATTAATTAGCCACAAAAATTAGCACATGAATACAACTCTACTTTAAAAGGGTGTTACCCCACGTCTAATTAAGAACAGATTCATTAGCCACAAAAGTTAGCACATGAATACACCTCAACTTTAAAAGCGTGTTACCCCTAGTCTACTTAAGAACAGAATCCAATAACCGAGCTGTTAAATTGAATGAATCTAATAATTCTCAAACAACAGCATTCCTGTGGGAAGTATCCATGAGAGTAGCGGACACGCTTCCATGGCCCCACAAGAAACAGGGAAGATGGGACACATAAATTTCGATTTTCATGTTGTCATGTATATGAGATACTTCACACTTCGTCGTAAACATATGTATTCTTCTATATTTAGTTAGCGATATTGTGGTTATTAATGTAGGGAATTTTGTGCCCTCATAGATCATCTATGTCTCTTTTATTCCTCTTGAGAAGAAACTTGAGAGTTGCTCCCTCTTCCTCTTGAGAAGAAACTTGAGAGTTGCAAATGAGTCTACAACACCAAATTCACTTTGAAAGACCCTGTTGAAAGCACAAAGCTGGGTCACCGAGGGCTTCACTCAAAATGAAGTTATTGATTAGAGAGTACAGTGCATCTGTCACTAAGATACATGCCATTTGAATAGTACTTTGCTTGCTGCCAGCTTTCATTGACAGGTTCATCAACTCGATATGAAGTATGCAATTCTCCATAGTCATTTGCACGAGAAGAATTGCATGCAACAACTTACAGATTCATACTATGTTAAATTCTACTTATTTTCTTTCAAAAATATATTTTATATTTACTTTTATTTTTAAGTATTTACTTTAAAAGTTTAAAATTCACATGGGTCAAGAATAGTCAAATCAAGGAAGTAAGGAAAGGAAAAATCAGATTAGAAACTGTATACATACACATATACATATACATATATCAACTTGTCCCTGAAGCCACTAGATTCGCTCTCGCAACTCCGTCAAAACCTAATTTTGAAGAGCCAACTAGAGGAGGTTTCCAATCCAGTTTTTCCTTTCTTTACTTCCTTGATTTGACTATTCTTGACCCGTGAACAAGGCGAATTTAAAACTTTAAAAGTAAATACTTAAAAATAAAAAATACTAAAAATAAAGGTAAATATAAAATATCTTTTTACAAGAAATAATTAAAATTTAACACATACACACACACATATATATATTAAAAAGTAAATACTCTCAATCGTCGTCAAAGTGTAAAAGGATCAGTTCAATCTACAACCAAATGGCAAGCTCCTAAAAAAGGGTGGGCCAAGCTCAATTTTGATGGTCCCTCCAAAGGCAGTTTGACAACTGCTAAATTAGGATGTATCTTACGATCCTCTCAAGGAAAGTTTATGACGGCATCTTCTTCATTTGTTCCATTTGGAACCAATAATGAAGCAGAAGCTCTAGCACTGGTGGAGGGCTTTAGGCTAGCGAGAGCACAAGGTGTGGAGTGTTTGGAAGTTGAAGGTGATTCTTCACTCGTCATATATGCAATGACAAAAGGTAACACACCTAACTGGAAACCTAACTACCTCTTTCGCCCTGCCTTTGACTGTCAGCATTTGTTTTCACTCGCATCTCTTACTCTCATTGCTACCGGGAAGCAAATAAGACAGCAGACTTTCTCGCTAATGCAGGTGCTGATAAAGTGTATTTTCGAAAGTTGAGAGCTTTCTTCCCTTCTGATTGGCAGGGCTTAGAATCTATCATCCAACAAGACCCTCCTCCTCCTTCCTAAATAAATTGAATATGTAATTTGAAAGAATATCTTCTTGGAAGTAGAGGGATTAATCAGCTTAAGTCTTTTCAAGCATCTCCCCACGCATCGGAGATGTCCAATCTATAATGGCAAAAAATCGTTACTGGAAAATACTGTGGCTGCCATCATAAGATCTCTTTTCATCCTGCATGAAAGTAATGATGAGACATGGCTCTCCCTCATGTGTTGCACAACTTGGTCACCTTGAACAAAGAGCTATTTACAGCGCCCTTTAGTGTCATCTCCCATCTGTCCCTCATCTGCTCTTCACTCTCTCACAACTTAACTTAGTGTTGCATTTTCTCCCATGTTTCTCCTATGGCATCAAGCGCAAGGTCTTCCCACAAGTCGCAGGCAGTAGGGAAAATTACATCTTCGGCTCACCGACAAATTCGTTTGGAACTTGATGAACTCGGTGAGGATCTGGTTCAACATATTCTAGAAGAGAATGGATATGGAGATGCCCTTGGTGTCAAGCGTAAAGTTCACACCATTAAAGATGAATTTTAGGGAACCTAGTTGTTGTTAACCCTACTTCCTATGTTTTCCAATTTGTCGTGAAAAGCCCTCTTTCCCATGTCATTTCTTCCACGTGGAGGAGCTCAAAGAGGTTTGGTCTATCTTTTGACAGTCGTTAGCCTTATCCATCCAAAAGAAGGACAATCACATTTTCTTCATGAAGGCGAGTAGAGTGTCTCTGTCATGAAGGCAGTTTCTGGTGAGACCATGTACCTAAATGTTCTCAGATACGATGAAAAACCACAGTAAATTGAGTTGACAGGTGGCTATTTTTAAGTCTTCATTCTAAAGAAACTTGCAAGAGATCATCCAATGTATTCTAGGGCATTTAGACATGAATGCAATGATTGCCTTTCAATAAACAGGCCTGAGCATGGATAAATGTGATAATCATATCTAATATGATATCCCTGACCCTATACTAAAAAGCTTTTGGCCTCTAAGTACTTGTTTGACCTGTTTCTACGTTACCGAATCCTTCACCCCAGAGAAACCAGTCCCAGTATGCCTGTGGGTGTGGCCCAGGCTGGGATGAACCTGGACGTACCTGACCGTGCTTGGAGATACCCAAGCCGTACCCAACAGGGACCCACAGTCAAAAGCATTTTTTATTAGCTTTAAAAAAGTCAATGAGCGTGGCAGCTGGTGATATGTATATTTTATTTCTAATCACATGCACCTAGATCAGTAAAAGCTATTTTCAGTGTCAAAATGTTGTCCTGACTACTTGTCCGTACTCTATTTGTAAGGGCCTTCACATGGGCATATCTGATCATTAGAGAATTTAGAGACCTTTTAAAAACAATCTTGTTAAGAGTGTATGCACTTCTACGTACAGGTATGCTTATGTTTGGCTGTGGCTATAATCTGGGAAATGCCTCTCTGCCAAGGTTTTTAGGAGCTTGCAGTGTGAAGAACAGTATTGTTGTTAAAATATCAATTAAAAAGATGATTAATTTTATTTGGGTTATTCGGTTTATGATGTTTTTAAGATATACATATATCAAAATTTATCATGTAGAATGCTGATATCTCTGAAAATAAACTACTACAAAAAATGATTTATAAGAATAGATAAGATGCAACTTGGTTTTATGACGTATGCACAGAGGAAACAGTAGCTAGGAAAATACCCATTCACCTCATTGATCTATTAAGTTCTGTACATGGGTATGTGTACGTGGTGCTAAAGTCTTTTTAAGGATACGTGGGAACATACTGGTTGGGGAATGGCAAAATGCTTTTAGAACAGTTTATCTTATATAATAAATATGCTGATTTATCTTTATTTTTGTGTATACAATTGCACTATGTACCTGTTCTAAATTATCGTGCCATTTGGCATTGAACTATACAATTGCACTATGTACTTGTTCTAAGTTATCGTGACATTTGGCATTGAACTATCAGTAGTGTTTTTAACTATTTTGTGGTTATTTAACTTAATTTGTTTACTCTATGCATAATATCTGGTTAATTTTGCTTAATTGCCTATCTTTTTTTATATTTTTAATATTTTTTTTAATTTTTGTACAGCCACACCCGGGCCACAAACAAAATTGACCTACCGGTCTACACGAACCCTGTACCCATACCCATACCAGTACCAAAATGGGCTACGTAGTTTTAATTGAATAAATAATTGATATCTCCAATTCCAATATAGCCTCAGAGTCATAGTGGCTCCTTGTGGCTGTGGTGTGTGGTTGAAATCCAAGTTTTATCGAAACCCTAAGTTGGTATTTGGGAGGAGAGTGTGTGCTGGGTATGAAATAAGTGGAGTAATTTATGTTTTAATGCCAAACATTGTTTATCTTTAACAGGTATCAAATGTGACAATTATCTATAAGGCCTTAAATGCCTAATTTCAAGTAATAATTTGGAGGAATAACCATATCAAATTATTATAATTATAAATAAATGATATTTCAAAGAAAAGAGTTATTGAAGATATTATTTGAACATTGCATGAGATTTAGGCCTGACATGACACAGAAAAAGACTGAACACGATTGAAGATTGTTAGGTATTTTGAAGAATAGAGTGAATATTTTCCATTTCAGAATATTTGAGGGTGTCTTTGTAGACGGTTTTGAGACCAGACAACTTTCCAATTCTTCTTGGATAAAAAATAGAAGGCAAACAAAATGTGCCTGGTGTTTTCTGCCACAGGCTACTTCCTGACCAAATCTAGCCAACGTGTAGCCAACTCTATATACCGACTCAAATATTTCACATGAAAGCAACATTCTGAGACAAAAGAGAGTGTTTTCTTGCAGACATGACAGAATCTGATATGTTTCAGTTTGGATGATGCTGGAGATGATTTTTATTTCCTCAAGAAACAGTGGTACATAAGTTCAATCTTTTGATACAGAGTACAGAGGAGCAAATTTTCTAAAGGTACTTAGCAGCAGGGGTCTAGCAGCAGAAGTAGTTGAGAAGCTTTATTAAGGATTATTCTTAGCATTTTGTTGAATTTTCAGGTTGATTTTGGGTGAATAATTTGGTGAAGTTTTTGTTGATTTTGAATGAAAAATGACCTACACAGACATAACGTCATTTTTTTTTAAGTTTTTTTATGACAACAGAAATTTTGCTGAAAATGTTTTTTATGAGATAATCCGATAGAGAATCTGAATAGTTGTGTTTATTTAGTGGAAGTTTTATGCTGAGTATAAAACTATGATTGTTTAACTTGAGAGTATGATCGCTCCAAAACAATCATTTTACTGAAACATTTTATTGAAGATTCAAATCTGTCAAGATGGAAGCTACTATTTATAGCCTAACAGAGTCAGAAGTTTATTGAAGATAACCATGCCATTTGGAGACAGAAGATGGAGTTCAGATCAACTTGATCATTATGGTAAACCAGGTCATCTTGCAAGGTTTTGCATGGTTCCATATCCTTAAAATATTGAAGGCAGGAAAGCAATTTTTCTGCAACCTCTGGAGAAGGAGAAGAGACGGAGAGAAGACACAGAACATTTAAGCTTTTGGAAGAAATGGTAAACAGTTCCATTTGTCCTCCGTTCAAATTATTTTTGTTGTGAAGCTATCTAAACGGACATCAAGGATTGGTATCATAGTATTGATGTCAATTTAGACTTCTGATCTATCGTAGCTTTAGTATATTTATAGTTTAAAATAAGTGAGATCATTAATAAAGGATGTTATTTGTTAATCAAAAGGTAGATCAGGTATAACCAGGTATTGGTTATATGGCTAACATTGAAGCAGGTATAAATATAGCATTCAAACATCAATAAAGTTACGTCTCATTTAATTGAATGCATACCTCATTATCTTATATATATATATATATATATATATACTGCTTAATTAGTAAACTTGAGCAGTAGAGACAATTTGACACTTATTAGAAAAGCATACTTGAGTTGTGTCAATAAAATTATGAAATCTTCTCTATTCAAAAGAAAATTTTAACTAACTTACATTGGAATGACGACTCGAAAATGTACATATTGATTTCCAAACTGGTTCGAGCGTCTTGATTTAATGCCTACAATAAGGATTGGCATCAAATGAGCATGTTGAAAAATGGCATAATCGATCCACTTATGAAATGCCAGTATGAGTATACAAGATAAATGCAATAAAGATTATTACACCTTAAGAAACAAGCAACCAAAATATATATATGTATACAAAATAATATGAAATTCTCAAGTGCTTATTCGTTTCAAAAGTCCATTTTATCAGAAACATTTTAGTAACAAAAAGTATCATCTTTCAGCAATATGTTCTTGTTGTACCTTTTCCTCTCAAAACAAGCATTTGACCATACTGTGTTCCTGGCCGAACCTAGAAGCAAAACACATGATATTACAATAAATAGTCAAACTGAAATACTGCATGCTGCGACAAAGAAACACCCACATAAAAAAGTGCTGAGTGGGCACAATTCATTGACAATTGCCATTTAGGATGAGATCCCACTAATGCAGCATAGAGCTCACCTTCAAGGCTACCTCTCCTGTAAGAGTTGGCACCTGAATGGTTCCTCCGAGAATTGCCTGAAAAGTATGCAAACATAGATGTAAATTAACACTACCAACTTACTAAAGTTGGTAAAAGACAAGAACTTACGTAGTTAATAGATAATATCCCTTGACAAATAGATCACACGAAAATTGTCCATTCAAATAAGAGATTGAACTACATGACTGTCATATTCTTTAACATGTTTTAGCAG
The DNA here is from genome assembly GCA_037957365.1 of Torreya grandis. NCBI lineage: Eukaryota > Viridiplantae > Streptophyta > Pinopsida > Cupressales > Taxaceae > Torreya > Torreya grandis. The sequence continues at coordinate 915,095 of JARHVA010004857.1, forward strand.
ACGTGTTTCAGATTTGGTTAGCAAATGCCATCAGTAAATCCGCATGCAGAGTTCAAAAGGGCAAATTCCAGTGGCAGATTTCCTTCATATGAAATTTTTATACCCCAAAATGAGCAGTTCCAATCTGACTAACAGGGTATAATTAATACTATCAATGGACAAATAATACCTTCTACTCCATTGGAATTCCTCTCCATCCAAATATAATAAAGGCAATATATGCATGTCACTACAAATGAGACTCAAGGGACATCGCATAGATATACAACAAACGATGGTTAACAGCACAGAATTGACCGAAGATGAAGACAAGACAAAAGATGCTTCTTGCATAGGTAACACCAAAGTGGTAGCCTTCAAATTTCGGTTCATAGAAAGAAAAATAAAGACACTTGAACTTAAGAGTTGCCGATACGGGTACGGGAACGGGTACAAGTATCAGATATGTGGATAAGGGAATTTTTTAATTAAAAATATAAAAATATAAACAAAATTAACCATATAATATGCATAGAGGAAACAAAATAAGTTAAATAACCACAAAACATACTCATAATTTCAATGCTAAAGGCAAATATCATAATATTAAATGGTCGAACTTCGATTAGTTTTATAAATTTATAATAGGTACATAGTGCAAATGTTACAAATTACAATGTATGAAAAACAATAAAGACAACTCAGCATTCACTATAGTCTATATTAATTTTCATCTTCGGCTGCGATGTCTTCATCGTGATATGGTTCATTAGAACCACAAGCAGCACAATGCCACTACCACTAGCTCCACTATGTAGGTCTTGTGAAGCACCCTCCAAATCCATATCAACCAATGAAAGGTAGGCAACAGAGGCATCCAAATCGATAGTCTTTGGGTCCACATTACAACACTTTGTTGCCCCTTCCTTGTAGTTAGGTTGCTTATGTGAGAGAAGACGCAAGTTGGAATGCACATAAACCAAATCCTCTGCCTTTTTCGCTGCCAAATTGTTGTGCTTCACTGAGTTTCAAACTATAGATTTAGCACAAAGGGTTTCAAGCTTATGCAACTGAAAAAATGAGCAAGAGTGAACAAATATGCAATGGGAGGTAAAAATGCAATGAATGTGTTGTTATCTTTTAATAAAATGAGTGTGATTGTTGTTTTTAGGGTTGCATATGCACTTTCAAATGTTTTTAAATGTTTTTTGAGGTCCATATTTGACTTTGACCAGCAAAATAAAGAAAAAATAAATAAAATGATGCTTTTCTTGGGTGGGTATGCATAGGAAACAGACAGGGTACATCCCTGCACGTACCACCCATCATACTTGTACCCAGGGGTATCGTACCCATACCCAAGGGGGCTTAGGGGCGCATCCGGTAATGTAGTTGAAATTGAAAAATAGCCAAATAACTTAAATAGGGATGAAAGTTGGAAACTAAGCAACACTTACAAACCATTACTTCAAAAACTAGGCAATCCCTAGACCATCTTTCCCTCGCACATTTCCTCTCCTCCCAAGATCCAACTTATCACATGAAACAATTGGTACATAATAATTATATATATAATGGGTGCTTAAGAAGGCATAATAGTTATCTATATAATGGGTGCTTAAGAAGGCCAAGGATCGCATTAATCAACCATGGTGCTATGGCTTATAACTAATTATATGACCAAATATTAGGCTTGAGAGCTAACATATTCTTTTTCTTAATTGTTTCCTTCTTGTTAAAAACATGGCATATTGAAAAAAGATAATATTCTACCTACCTCCCCAAACATGGGCTTCCTCCCCGACGATGAGTCTAGTATTAGACTCAAAATGTAGGAAAGAAAAATTCATATGCAGTTGAAACCAGAAGCTTTCACAAAGATATGTACATTATTTTTTGTCAGACTGAATTGTTACTAACAAATAAATATGCCTACTCTCCATAAATATACTTGCGTAAACTTGCAAAAAATGTATGAATCTAAAAAATTACAAGCACCAAATGATTGTTTCACTTTCTACATACCTGGGTGAAACTTATGCTTTCATCCACATGAATGTCTGCACCTTCTCTGCGAAATACAGGATCTTCACGAACCTGCATTAAACATTGGCCACTTATTTATTTGTCTCGGTTTAATTCAATTACATTAACAAGTTGCATGATTCACATATGATATCATGTTCATAGCATATAGATAAGTCATCAGTGGGAAAAAAAACTACTTATGAAGTAGTTGAGAGAAAAAAAATCAAGAAATGGATTCTACATCTAAAAGGAATCTAACCTTTATGGTTACAAGAAGATCCCCTGGCTGACCACCTTCGGGATCTGCTCCACCGCGTCCAAAAACTCTTAATGTCTCTCCATTTTCAATACCTGAAATTAATGATGTTCGTTACTATGAAACAAATGCAATTGCAGATGCAGATCCTGAAGCAAAGAATCTCAGAAGACTTGAGCTTGGTTATCAGGAAGATTCAGCACAAAGTTGCATACCTACAAATATGGGTGTATATAGAAGCACAAAATCCAATATGAATGAAACAGATTCATAGACATAATATGGCTGGTACATGCATATGCACCCCCCTGACCTGCCCCCCCAACCATCCACCCCACCACGCATACATACACATGCGTGCACACAAAAGATATTCCATAGAACACAGAAATTTCAAAATAGAAATCCCTCAGCCAAAAACCCTCCAAATAAACTCAAAAAGTTGTGGCATGTGTGAGAAGAGAAGCATTTTATTTCACCTCTGTTAAAGCAGGAGGATTTTTCACCCACTTTATATTTGTATTTTTTATTTTTTTAACTTTCTGTGGGCTACATCTCAGATTCCATACTGGCCATGCATGACACTCTTTCTAAATGTACGCAGGCCATGTGTGTATGCGAGCCATATCAAATACTCACCCAATACCTTGTTAGGAAACACATTCTTGGTAGGGGAAGGCATATCCAGTAACATAAAGCCAGCATAGCTAATTATAAAAGTTGCTGAAAATTTCCTTTAATTTGCCATTTTTTCTTTCTGTGAAATATAATTGACTAATTATAAATTTTAGCAGATTGATTCTACACCCAGTTGTGAAGCTGCACGACAAAAGTGAGGCCTAATATAACTGTGGAGATAATATACGAAGTTAACAATATAGTTACACACGATGGAACAATGTGAACAAAAATGCTCCATATTATTAGAGAGAGAGAGAGAGAGAGAGAAAGCATTATAAAAATAATATTTTTTATATAACATTGTGAAGCTATGAAAACTAAAATAAGTGATTCTTTACATATCAACCCTATACATCTGCTTTATGTCTCTGTCCATTTCAGGCCTATTTAAATAATGTTTAGTCACTTTCGTAACTTTCACTTATCTAGAACTTTGACCTTTGATTGTTACTCCCGGCACCCTCCCATATTGATCAAATTGAAAGGTGTGTTCCCCAAACTGATACCAAAACTGCTGAAGTCGCTTGTTTCACCATGATCTATATCTTAGACACGAGACTTGGACTCGCCAAAAAGACTCAGCCAAGACTCGGCAAATTTTAAAAAATCATTAAAAATAGCAAATTTTAGGAGGAACAAACTATTACAAATGCATTCCATATCAAATTCACTTAAAACTACACTCAAAAGTCAAAACTAGTCAATTACATCTAACATACACATGTAAACACAAAGAAGTATAAATGCATCTGCGAATCGAGACTCGGCGAGTCCTGCCGAGGACTCGTAGATCCGAGCCCATGTCAGCCTCAACAAGTCCCCGGCAAGTCTTTTTGCAGACTTGGCGAGTCCTGGGACGGGACTCATGAGTCTGCCCACGCTCGTAAGTCTGGTCAGAGTCTGCCCACGCTCGTAAGTCTGGGACGCACCGGAGACTAGTTGAGGCTGACATGGGCTCGGATCTACGAGTCCTCGGCAGGACTCGCCGAGTCTCGATTCACAGATGCATTTATACTTCTTTGTGTTTACATGTGAATGTTAGATGTAATTGACTAGTTTTGAGTGTAGTTTTGAGTGAATTTGATATGAAATGCATCTTTAATTACAATGTCCCAGGACTCACCGAGTCCTTGCTGTTTTTCAATTTTTTTTATTTACAAAACAAACAAACAAAATATATATATATATATATATAGACTCTTGCCAGTCTTGGCCTGTTACTTGTGGAAAATCTAACTAGACTGTGCTCAAAAAGAACCATGAAAAGGATATAAGGTGTGCTCAAAAAGAAACATGAAAGGAATTAAGGCATGCTCAAAAACATGAGGCAGACCCAGTTAAACCCAGTGTTTTAACAATGTATCACTATCAACCCTGGCAGACCCAATGTTTTACAAAATTACCACAAGGGTAATTAGAGTTCTTTCCCAAACCTACCAGAATTTCCCTTGGAAACGGAGCATCCAAATCAAATAATTGATTCAAATTTAGATACAGTCCAAATAGCATGCAATAGCATTCCTTAAGACTCAGAGAGATTGTACTGACTCACTGAGCAAATATCTGAACTTTCCCAAGCATAGAACTCAGAAATTGCATAGCAATAACAGCCACAATTATGAAACTAGATCTCTATCAACTGAAAACAAAATTCAGAACTTCCAATATCCTTCCTGCCATATTTTGAGCAAAACAGTTAACACTTCTACTGAGCAGAGTTTTATTCTATCCATGCTTCTTGTACGTTTCAACATTTATTTCAGAACAAGCTACTAACTTGACTTCCATTGTCGTTGGCATAGATTGACAATCAACGAAATTACAATATCCTGATAGGTATACCAGGCTAGGTCCATTCAATGAGGTGAGCGACCCTAATAAGTTTCCAAGAGACAAAAAAGCACTAGATCAAGAATGGAATTAAACCTGGGTGTTTAGATTCCAGAAAGTAGAATCATTAGAACTGAGTTCAGCATTACAAGGGCATTTATACAGTCCTGAGTTTATACATTTATACTTATTTGTGTTTACATGTGTATGGTAGATGTAATTGACTAGTTTTGAGTGTATTTTTAGGTGGAATTGATATGGAATGCATTTTAATAGGTTTTTTTCTCCTTAAAATATCATTTTTTAATGATTTTTTAAAATTTGCCGAGTCTTTGCCCAGTCCGAGTCTCGTGTCTATGAAATGTATAAACTCAGGACTCTATATATGCCCTTGTAATGCTGAACTCAGTTCTAATGATTTTAATTTCTAGAATCTAAACACCCAGGTTTAATTCCATTCTTGATCTAGTGTTTTTTGTCTCTTGGAAACTTATTAGGGTGGCTCGCCTCATTGAATGGACCTATCCCAGAATACCTATCATGATATTGTAATTTCGTTGATTGTCAATCTATGCCAATGATAATGGAAGTCAATGTAGTAGCTTGTTCTGAAATATATGTTCAAACATACAGAAAGCATGGATAGAATAAAACTCTGCTCAATAAAAGTATTAAATATTTTGCTCAAAATATGGTAGGAAGGATATTGGAAGTTCTGAATTTTGTTTTCAGTTGATAGAGATCTAGTTTCATAATTTTGGTTGTTACTGCCAAAAAAAATCTGAGTTCTATGCTTGGGAAAGTTCATATATAAGATCAGTGAGTCAATACAATCTCTCTGAATCTTAAGGAATGCTATTGCATGCTATTTGGACCGGATCTAAATTTCAGTCAATTATTTGATTTGGATGCTCTGTTTCCAAGGGAAACCCTGGTAGGTCTGGGACTGAACTCTAATTACCCTTGTGGTAATTTTGTAAAACACTGGGTCTGCCTGGGTTGATAATGATACATTGTAAAACATTGGGTGTGCCTGGGCCTGACTCCTGTTTTTTAGCACACCTTAATTCCTTTTTATGTTTCTTTTTGAGCAGATTCTAGTTAGATTTTCCACAAATAACAGGCCAAGACTGGCAAGAGTCTAGCTATATTTTGAAACCTTTTTTTTTTTTTTGGTAATAATAAAAATTGAAAAACAACAAGGACCCAGCGAGTCCTGGGATGGGACAGGGCAGACTCGCGAGTCCTGTCCCAGGACTCACCAAGTCTGCAAAAAGAATCGCCGGGGACTCATTCAGGCTGAGTCGGACTCAGATCCGCGAGTCCTCGGCAGGACTCACCGAGTCTAGATTCACTGATCTATATCTACATGTGGCACTGAAGAAATCCTTGTCAAATTCCTAACGATCTGCAAGATGGAACACGGTCCCAGTGCAATTTACATCCCAGCATACAGTAAAAGAATAAGAATGTAATTTCTCTTCAGCCGAAGTCCCTTGACTTTGACAAGCAAATGCCTGCATTACTTTGTATGACTCAGTTTCCTTCATGCTTCTGCCTGACTTCTCCAACAGCAAGATTGGCCAGACCTATAATCAAATAAATCAAATAGATGCGACTCTACACTTGCTCTGTTGATAATCAGATTATATGCCCTGCAGGTCATGTTATTCCCCAGAAACCAGACTATAGCATATATGATTTATGTCTGACTACAAATTTGACACATACAAAGCATTTATCCTTGTCTTCGTGATTCTTGTCTGTGATGTATCCAATACAAGACATACACTAAATGTTGATGCAGTACTTCTTACCCAATACAAGACACGCACTTGATGCACATTGTTCAATTAGCTTCCTATTCTTGTGACCAATTACTTGACTAAATAAATCCATGCTTACCTGACAAAATACCTTTTGCCCAACAAACACAAACTATCCCTCGTAAAAATGACACCATAAGAACTTCAACACTAAAGACACTTGCATTACTATAAATCACCAAAGAACGAAATAACAGCAGTCCTTAATCACCAAAAGTCCATGGTCCATCTCCTTGGAAAAACCAAACAAAGATTAGCACCTTCTAAAGATGAGACTTGGCACTTTCATGAATATAAGATGAACGCTATATGACCAAATGAGCAAAAATCATACCTCAAAGGAAGGAATTCAAACATATTACAATCAGATTCAATTTTTAAAAAGCTATAATAATATATTATAGACATCTATGCCTATTTATGCCTTAAAGGAATCCTCTCCCTTTATAGCTTAATGCATGACATTCATTTATAATATATAAATGGCTTCATATGGCAACTCATTTCATTCACTTGCATCTTTTTACATTTCCTGCCTGTTTGAATCCTGTTTTCTCAAATTCCTAGGCCATTGATCATTAAACCTAAAACGAGGTGGAGCTATCTATGAGTCACTATTGAACATGACGTTATGACAAACTCAGTGTCAACCTTATCAGAGGGGACTCTTGGAAGGATTGTGCTATTCAACTCTTATAGAACTAGGGTGATTTAGCAGACATGCTAGCTAACAGGCCACATATCCCTAGGTCTAGCTAAGATTGCATTGAATACATCATTTTACCCTAGGTCTAGCTAAGATTGCATTGAATACATCATTTTATTGACAAATTGATTCCATATATGATATTTTTGAAACAAGTATCTGGATATTACAGTATTCAATCCTCTTTATTTTACTGATGTTTTGGATCTAATATCTAGAACCCTCTTCAGGGACACATATAACAAAAAGCCATAAGCTTCTATATCCGTGAGCTATACATATGATAATGCTCAATATTGCACAATTCTCATTGACATGGTTTTCTGATATAGATCTAAGATAACCTATGAGCACTACCATGTTTGGAGGTAAATGTCAACAGCAGAAGTATTCATGATAATCATCAGAATTGATCAACAAGCTATCCACTTGTGCATGTTCCTCCAACTATAGAGAACCATTGCAGTAAATCCCCACTATCACCATTGCTATTATTTGTTTTGTTTTTTCGTTGTTTATTTTCACATGTTCAAGCATTATAAGAAAGAAAGAAAGAAATCACATTAATGTCCATAGATGACCAAAATAGATCGACGTGACTTGAAAGTAGAAGTAGAAACCCATGAGCAAGCGAATAGAAGATCAAAAAAGAGGCTACGAGTTTAAAGATAAAGCTAAAGCATAAGCACAACAATAAATGAGGGTAACCAGAGGGGTGAACACAAATTGGGAAGATGCTAAACATGTCAAGATAACAATACCCTGTATCACAAACATCACAACTAAGCATGAACAATAAAGAGTTAGCAAAAAATATATGGCCAATGACGGCCAATAATTGAAGCAAAGGCTGCCACAAATCCATATGACACAAGGACATGGCCCCTCATCATCAACCACTGTGAAAGATCCGATACAAAATCTGATAATATTCATGGGAGAATGGTCAAGACTGATTGGCTCTCATTGGGTGATCCTTGGGGGCCATAAGGAATGTCCCCCAAAAACACTCTAAGCATTCAAAGCAAATGACCCAACAACAGTAGAAAGGAAGTTAGTAACACACATTTGGTTAAGTCTCTTGGAATGTAGAGGAGAAGGGGATAGTTGACCCTCTAGATGTGGGAACATACAATCCATAATAAGCAGACTCGGCCTCAGCAAAAAGTCGGCAAGCCTAATTTTGACTCGGACTCAAAATCAGACTTGGCAAATTTTTAAATATCATTAAAAACAGAAATTTTAGGGGAAATACTATTAAAATACATTCCATATCAAATCCACTGAACACACACTCAAAACTAATCAATTACATCTATCAGACACATGAATACACAAAGAAGTAAACTAGCAATTGGCCTAAAGGTTCAAGTAACGCCAAAAGGATTTGTTTAGTAAGATACATTTTGGTGAGACAACTTGGTGCCTAGTGCAAAAGACTAAAGCTGAATCACATCTAAAGGTTGAGGATGTAAATCATATAAAACCAATGGACCTCAAGCACTCCACAAAGGCAACAATTTATGAGGTTCTTTAGGCTCTCTTCTAATCCTTTTGCTCATGGGAGAAGTTTCAATCTCATCCCCCCCTTCCCCATCCCCATCCATATAATGATCCCTTGAGATTGAAAATACCACATTCGGCATGCGTTAGTTGTGGATTCACAACATGTCACTGATGCCTTCAATGGTCATACATGTCCTTTTATGTACACCCTACTAAAAGTGATTGTGACATACTACATGCACCTTCGACCATTTAAAGTTATAAATGTGACCAATAGCAATCTTTTCCGAATTATAGTACCAACCAAGATTTGCACATTGCAGAGATCCAAGGGTTTGACAATACCATCTTCACCTTATTTTTCTTTACCGACATTAAATTACAACAAGAGTTTGGGAAATGGGAAGGGGACTCACATTCAGTCAAGTTTATGTACAGTCCGACCATTCAAAAAGTGGGTGAAATGTCTTTTTAGAAGTATAGAAGAATACAAATGAACGCAAGTCACATTTAACTTGTTTGTCCATGCAATGGGGTCTACCTCCACGAAGAACTTTTGCCTCATTTTTTTGCAGATGCAGAAATTATGGTAGAGAGCTTCCATTACTTGTGAGATAGGAAAGGGTGAGGTAGTGGTTAGATTTTTACCAAGGACATATTGTCAAATTTCCTCACAACATGCACGTTGATGATTGTATTTTTCCTTTATCTATTGTTGCAGCTATCCCGTCATGAAGCCACAACTATCCTTGCAGTTGGCGCTCATCAATTTGGGCTACCCTCTCACTCTCAGGATTTTAAGCAACCTATTAAAAAAACTCTCATCCAATCCATGACTAAGGGAAGGAGAATAAAGGAATGTTATTGTCTCAGGATATGCACCAAATGGTTTTCTTCACTAGGTGAATGAAATGTGTCGAGTAGATGTAATATCTTGAAGTCTCAAGGTTGCAAGATTATTGTCCCAAAGTATAATGCAAGAAAGAACAGTTTTTCTCCTCTATTTTTCTTCAAGATTTCATGTCGTGTGAGCGTAACATCTAAGGAAGCAGAAGCTGTATACATTTCATGCCCCGAGAGCTAAACATGTGAGGAAGTCGTAGACATGACACGCAATCTACAGAAACAGAGAGGGAACTGGCTTTGCCACCTATGGCAGAGGAAAGATTTGTGGAGGCATTGCCTTTACCACCTATGACAGAGGAAATATTTCTCAAAGCCCTGCCTTTTCTACCTATGTCAGCACATAGATCCGTGAAGGCAAAGCCTTTGTCCCCCATGGTGGAGGAAAGATTAGGGAAATTGGCTTATCTATGTGGACTTAATGAAGAGAATGAGGATGCTTCGACATTTTCTATCAAAGAGGAGGAAGTGATTTCACTGTGTCTTATCTATGTGGACTTAATGGAGAAAATGAGGATGCTCCAACATTTTTTGTCAAAGAGGAGGAAGTGCTTTCACTACGACCTGTTGCCTCACATGGGAAAGAGGTTAATTTATTAGGAGGATATGAGGTGGCATTGTTTAATGAAGTAGTGAGGCCTCCTCCTCCATTGATAGCATTTTAAAAATACACAAAATGAATTTCAATCAACATACATGGGCCATGTCCTCAACAGAACTCTCAGAGTTGCACTTTCCACCATAGAATTCCATCTGTAGTGAATCATTAAGCACCCTCAGTGGGATGGGAAAGAAGTCAATGCAGCATTATGGGCCCTCAAATATCTCCACAAAGGTGAGCCATGGCAGCATCCCAAGCAGGTCCCCAGGATGCTGCCACTTGGCAGCATCATGACTTGATTATAGCCTTCTCTAGGTCTTGCCACGTGGCATGATCACATTGAATCTAGGCCTCCTAGCTTCTTGGAATATCTATCAGTTCCTCTAGGATTTGAATGCATGGATGTCACCACGTGGTGACATCCTGGGCCTTCAAGTCTCATAGGCTTTGGGGATAATTGCTTGCTCCCCCACGGGCCCAGGTTACCTGACACGTGGCGCCTCTGCTCTGATTTGTCTTTGAGACTTATACCATCACGGTCATCAGGGGTCTATGCAGAGGCGAGGCCATTTGGGACACTTGGTGCCCACCATAGATTGAAGTATGTGTCAGGGTAGGCAACTAGATAGGTGTTGTGCGAGTAGCTCAACAGATGTTTATGGTGCGGCATTTGGGCATTAACATATTTCTACAGGGCCTTTACGATTCTCAACACAAAGACGTATGGTTCACCTTCCTTTTTTCTACAGTTCCAATATTTTTTTTTAATTTCATTTTCTATATGTATATTTTTATGTATATTTAAGTTTTGAGATTTTTTCGAGTAAGTGTTTTCCTTTCATTTCTACAATAAATTCACCTTTTTAATTGTACAATGTGGGCACCTCCTAATGCTTGAGAATTAAACCTACCAACCCTCCCTGCCACTTGGGACCAATCGCCAATCAACCACCTTTCTATCAACTGGTGACTTCTCTACCACAACAATCATATCCTCTACCACGACATCCACATTGTATCACGAATGATGCCCCATTATGCACCCATGTGGCATGCACTTTGGAAAATCTTTGGTAATAACTTTAAACCGCAACAAAAGCAACGAGATAAAATCCATAACCTCAATGTGTTGCCCACACATTAGCATCATTGTGGAATGTGTATGATATGGGCCCTACGGTGTACCATATCACATGAAATATCTTGTCATTGCCCCTTAGCATCACCGTCCAACTCACTTTGAAATATTTTACCACTTATATGTTTTGTATGGCCTTGTCATAATTTATCTAAGTGTCAATACATTAGTGGCATGGACGAACATAAGTTACAATATCTTTGAGTTAATCCTAATTTTCCCAGCACCATTGTAATGAGAATAATTTCTCCATTGCAACCACCAAGACAAAACCCAATCACCTATAGTTGCCCTGACCCCTACGTTATCTGATTCGCCCCTAGCAGGCCCTGGGGGCGCGGGGATACAGCGGTCCGGTACGGGAGCGCGGGGATCCTCGGGGGATACGTCCAGGGTTCGGCGTGTCCCCTGCGGATACGGCCGGATACGTCCATGGACATATCCGACCATATCCGCAGGGGACACGCCGAACCCTGGCCGTATCCCGGCGTATCGGCGGAATAAAACACTATTTTTTTTATTTTTTTCACTTTATAACAAAAACATAAAGTAAAAACCCTAATCTTTTTTTGCTTTGACCCGTCTCTTTCTGCGACTCTGCGACCGTTCTCCGCGCCTCCCCACGACTTGCTACCTCGGCGCCTCCCCGCGACCTGCGACCTGCGCGCCTCCGCGCCCTCGTCCCTGCGCGCCCCCGCGCCTGCTCGCCTGCGCGACTACCTGAGGTATTTTTCAATGTTTTATTTGTTTTTACATTTCATTTTTAAGTTTTTTTAAAGTTATAGTTTATGTTTATTTTTATCATACTATAATAATATAATATTATAATATTATTACATTATGCTATTTATTTATTTATTTTAACCCACGCCGAACCCTGGATTATGATATTTATTTATTTTAACGTTTTAATTTTTATTATAATATTATTACATTAAATACTTAATTATATTAAGTATTAAATTTTAATTTTAATTTTTTAAATTAGTAATTAGTTTAAAATTTTAATTTTTAAATATAAAGTATATACTATTAAATTTTAAATTATTCATTAGTTTAAATTTTTCAATATATAGTATTAAATTTTAAATTATTAAATATTAATTAGTTAAAAAATTTAAAATTTATATTTATAATTAAATTTTAATAGCGATTTTTTGTGTTACAGCGATCTGTCAAAAATTAGAATGTCTCAGGGTGCAGGTGTCAGTTCAGTGGGGCAAGGGATAACCCCCAAATATGATTTGCGAGCACCTCTTTGGAAATATGTGAAAATATTAGAACAGTTGCCTGGTGGAGGGTGTTTTCATTGGGTTTGTTTAGAGTGTAACGGTCATTTCAAGAGCTCGTATAGTCGAGTGAAAGCTCATTTATGTGCGATTTCTAGCACTAGCATCAGAGTTTGTAGTGGGCCAAGCATAGGTGGAAAGCCTGGGAAGGGCTTGCCACAAGCAAACATTCTTGCATACATCAAAGAGCAAGAAGACACAGATGCCGTTATGGGGCAAAGATCAAAACATCTTTTGAGACAGAAAGGATCACCCCCTGTTGATCCATCTCATGTTAATGTGGTGACCCCATCACACCCATTTCTTGTTGCACCCATTGCAGCCGAAGAGGGAGAGGATTCACCTCTTGGTTGCAAGAGAACAAAAGATACAGGCCCATTGGAGAGGGCATTCCAAAATGAATCCAGAGAGATAGCAGAGCAGAGCATCGCACGTTGTATTTACGCATGTGGGTTGTCATTTAATACTGTTAGATCACCATACTGGCAGGAAATGGTGAGATCTATCAATGCTGCCCCTAAAGGGTTTACCACTCCAGGATATGAAAAGGTGCGCACCACCTTATTGACAAAAGAAAGAAAACACATTGAAGATGCATTGCAGCCCATCAGGGATTCATGGATCGAAACAGGTTTGTCCATCATTTTTGATGGATGGAAAGATACGGCAAATAGGCCATTGATTAATGTGATTGCAGTGAGCCCTAAAGGGGCAATGTTTTTGAAGGCCGTTGATTGTGAGGGGCAAGTGAAAGATGCACAATTCATTGCTAACATTTTGATAGAGTCCATTGAGGCAGTGGGGCCTCAAAACGTTGTTCAAGTTGTAACGGACAATGCTAAAAATTGCAGGGCTGCAGGCATGTTGGTTGAGGCAAGGTACGGGCATATATTTTGGACACCTTGTGCTGTTCATTCCCTCAATCTTATGTTGCAAAAGTTGGGGACAAAAATTGATTGGATCAAACAAGTCTATGAGGAGGCGAATGAGATCCAAATGTTCATAACTAACCATCACATGTCCCAAGCCATCTTTAGGACTTTCTCAAAATTACAATTGTTGAAAGTAACTCTTAATTTAATTTTATAAGTTTGTAATTTGTAGTGTTTTTTATTTTTGAACAATTTTAAGTTTATTAATTATTTGTTTTAATTTTGTATAATTGTATTAGGTTGTTGAGACTCAATTTGCCTCACACACCATCGTCTTGAGACGACTTGTTAAGGTGCGTGAAGCATTGAGTAGCATGGTCATCAACAACCTTTGGGGTGTATGGAGGCAGGGAAACAGTGAGAGGGCCACAAAAGTGAAAGGGTGGATTCTTGATGATGCTTGGTGGGAACGTGTGGAGTACTTGCTGAGTTTTACTAATCCTATTGTCAGCATGTTGAGATATGTGGACATGGATCATCCATGTTTGGGTGAGATTTATGATGGAATTGACTCAATGATTGAGAACATTAAATCCATTATAAATGTCAAAGAGCAAGATCCCACAGAGAGGTTCTTCAAGGAAGTGCAGTCGCATCTCATTGAATGGTGGAACAAAATGACCACCCCATTACATCTTCTTGCTTTTGCCTTGACACCCAAATATTATAGTACAGAGATTCTTTCTTTGCCTAGGAGGGTCGCACCATATAGGGATGTTGAGGTTGCCGAGGGATATAAGGCAGCATTCTCTAAAATCTTTCCCGATCCAGAGGTAGAAGACCAAGTCAGAGAAGAGTTTGTGCATTTCATATCCTCGGTGGGTCATTCCCTTGGCGCTATCCGTGACAAGTACAAGATGGAAGCTCACTTTTGGTGGTACCTCCATGGGCAAGCATCCACCCACCTTCAACCACTTGCAATAAAAGTTCTATCACAAGTAAGATTTTAATTTTTTTACGCTACCATTCTTTTGACCTTTTCGATGTTTTGTTTTAAGTTTTTAGTCTTTTAATTTTTTATAAATTTTAATTCATTTTGTGGCTTCAATAGGTTGCAAGCTCATCTTCAGCTAAGCGGAGTTGGGGCAGCTATGGCTTTATCCACTCAGTTAAACGCAATAAGTTGGCTGCAAAAAAAGCGGAGGATTTGGTTTATGTGCATTCCAACTTACGGCTTATCTCACATAAACAACCTCAATACAAGGAAGGGCCAACAAAGTTGTGGGATGTGAACCCAGAGACTGCTGATTTAGATGCCTCCCTAACATACCTTTCTTTATTTGACACGGAGCTAGACAGTGCTTCACATGACTTGCACAGTGGAGCTAGTGGGAGTGGCACTGCTACTGCTTGTGGTTCTAATGAACCACATGATGATGAAAACATTGCAGGGGAAGAAGAATATTAAATATATTATATAGTGAACAATGAGAACGCTGATTTGTCTCTATTTTTGTCCATACATTGTAACATTTGCACCATGTCCCTGTTATAATTTACAAAACTAATATAAGTTCGGCAATTGAATATTATGATATTTGGCATTGAATTATGAGTATATATTTTGTGGTTATATAACTTATTTGAAGTTATTTTGTTTCCTCTATGCATATTATGTGGTTAATTTTGCTTATATGGCTATATTTTTATATTTTTAATTTTTTATATATATTTTTGTACGGCCGTATCCAGCCGTATCCAAACCACAAAAAAAAAATCGACGTATCCCCGTATCCGATACTCGTACCCGTATCCCTATCGGCAACTTAGCCTGACCCCAATATGTTGGGCTCTTCAACCCGTCAATACAGATGTCCCCTGATTGAAACCAAGGGAGTTGTAGTTTTGACATAATGATTGGGTAAAGAGACTATCTCTTTCGACAAAGAATGCAAGCCATCATAGACTAAAGCACTGCATGGCAATTCATATCTCGATTAGTTTTCCCCCACAATTGTTTTACATGAACTTATTTTGACATCCAAACACATTCTTATAGAGCATGAAAGTGGTGACATATTTAAAGGTGAGTTGGTCGATGATGGTGAGAAGAAATGGCAAGAAATTTAAGGCGACGGATTCAAAGAACCTCAAGATATACACTTGCAGACTTTAATGACATGTCACTTTTGTCTATGCAATCTGTAACTTCCATATAACTGTTTCAATTATCTAATATATGATTCAAACATGGGACATCTCAATGGAAAATAGGGGTCAGATATTTAATGTCTCTAAAAACGTACAGATTGCACCCATGTCAATTTAGGCACGTCTAAACATAATTAGATCAAAATTATGATTGCTTTAACTATTTAAAACCTACTAATTTTATGCTTTCACAATGTGTACAAATGAGGCTTGATTTTGAGAATAATTGTGTAATAGTTTTTACCTTGACGTTTCGGATCACTACCCATGTTCCTTCATTAGGAGCAAGACTGGATGATGGAAAAACCAACCTAGCGTCTCTTAAATAGGTCAAAGATAATGGTCACCTGGCCAAAATGTTTTTCTGTTATGGCAATCAAGACTTAAATGTTAAGTTTTCACATGTCTACTCGTCTTGTGAACATAGATCCTTGGGCTGGTTAGTAATCTTCACTTTCCACTCGCCTACATTTTAATTTTATGCACAGTGTTTGCAATTCTTTTGGAAGGATCAAATTCATGTACTGATATTTCATGATTGATGTTGATTGATTGATATTAGGCACTACCCCCATTGTTATAGCTTCCTTTGTACCCATGATTGATGACATCGTTTGGAGAGGAAGGGAAAATCCATACAAAACATGAAAGCGATGAAACATTTCAAGGTGAGTGGTTGATGATGGTGATGGGAAATGATAGGGTATTTCAAGTGATGGACTTCATGAATCCTGACCAAACACATGTGCAAAGTTCAGTGACATGTCGCATATGTGAACGCAATATATAGCTTCCACCAAACTATTTAAGCTACTCAATATATGATTGAAACAAGTGTCATCTAAATGAACAAAGATGTCTTTTTCAAGTATTTCTTCAACCATATATTTCCATGACAACCACATGTTTGAGTGTTATTTTTAAGTCAGAGTTTGAGAAAATCCTTACAAAATCCTTTTTGGTCAGATTGTGCATGATTATGTTGCAAGTGATCAGATTTCCATAGTGGTAGCAGATAGCATGTAGAAATTGGTGGGGATTTGAAGCCACATTCAATTTCTTTTGTCAATTTAGTTTTAGACTTGCCTCAATTGACAAATTGTGATTTCTTTGTGTTTTTTAAAGACTCATTGGATATCTAACATACCCTGTCATCGAAATACCATGTCATTGCCCTTTATCATCACCACTGAGCTCACCTTGGTATCTTTCACCACTTGGATTTTCTGTATGGACTTTCTCTTCCCCACCAATTCACCATTGCTCAAGTTCAATGTAAAACAAAATGTTTCATCCCTGCATAGTGCATTTCCACACCATATGAAGAAACACACAACCTCATTTTACACTATAACCTTCACAAGAAATATCAATTTTATGCTTCTCAATGCTCTATGAGCAAAATGTGAGATGTGGTCAACAGCAGGCATAAGTTTCAAGTGTGATATGACTGTAAATTTACGCTCTCTTAATTTACAAATACCCACTTTACTATTAATTATATATAATATTATAATATACTATATACTATTATATTATGTATAATATTAATACTATATTGTGCATATATATATATATATATATATATATATATATATATATATATAATTCATATTTATATTATTATGATTAAATAGTAATTAGATATTATTACAACATACTATATTATAATAAATTATACTATAAAGTAATTAATATTATTATAAAATATTAAATATGTATGTAATAATATAACATATTATATACTATTATATTAGTAATAGTATTATAAAATATTTCTATATATATATTATATTATAATTAGTAATGATAATCTAATAATATATAATATTAAATATTTATAATAATAAATTAATATAGAAAACTCCATTGCATCCTCATTCTGTATTTCATCTTCTTTAGAGACTAATGTCAACTTGTGAAGAAACAACCTGAATGGGATGGATTGGTCATGCTTTGAAGCAAATGGGTTTCGTCAGCATTTGTTGCTAAATATGAAGGAAGGCTACTAAGTATAGTTGGGTATATTCAAGGGGTGAGGATCCTTTCACATGGTAACAGAGCAACTAATTGTTCAACTGTATATAATCTATGCTCACAGTTGTAGGTCCGTTGGGATACCTAAAATACATTTGAGGGGGTCTAGTAGCTACAAACATAGAAAAGCCATCCAAAAGCTAGGTTGCATAAAAAATACCCAGGCTTGTATTGGTAGGAGAATCATTTGCAATAAGCTTTTGTCCCAACTTCAACTTCTTCCCTACTGCGAGAGGATTCCATTGGAGATGTTGGAGAGCACTAAGTTCCCAAATTCTTCGATCTTCATCCATTGAAAATGTTGGGTGGATGTACTTGAATACCAGACTAGAGTGCCATCTGCGTCCTTCAGCAAGAGATTTCCAATGGAGGTGAGTTTAAGGATTGCGTTGCCCTTCACGAGATGCTCTTTGTTTGCACTCCACACCATTTGGATGTCACTTGGATCGGTTTAATCAATTTCATAAATGACAAAGATTGTTGCAAATAAGTTGCCTGTCACAAGGAATAACATAGCACAAGAATCCACATCCATACCGCAGAATCACATCGCTATATGGGATATTGTTGATGAGAAGAATAGGCCTCACGGTGACTGGGTCTTTGTAATCAGGTGGAGTTGTCAATGAATCTAAGGACTGGATATTGTTGATCCACGTGATGCCTCTTAATGCAGTTGCAAGACGAGGAAGAGCACAAGACTGAGCAAATAGCAAGGATGACAACAAAGAATCTAACAGATAATTTAATAGAAGCAAATGGAGAAATAAAAGAGTCAACTATCATCATCCTTCAAAGCAAAAAAGCAGTCAACGGGATACAGAGCAGTTGGCAGGTAAAGCAATTGGCAGGCATCAAGATTAATATAGACTGTAGCTCCATAGGATGTCTAAATAAACCCATCTTTGCTCTTTTCCCCAACCACAAGTTGTTCTTCGACCTACCCTTGACCAATTTTTATAAAAAGTAAAACGAACAAACACTAGTAGGCGGGGAAGCTGATTGAAACCAAGGGCGGCGAAACCAGGGGCACCAAAACCAGGTGGTGGAGCTAACAAAGGCGGTGGCCCAAAGATTTGCATCTCTAAACCGTTTTTGCCACAAAAACCATTGAGCATCTTGTTGTTTTTGTCTCATGTGAGACGAATCTAAGGGGCTATCACCCCAATAGAGATGCCTCCAGCATAATAATGTGATATTGAATGTCTGAAGTTGAATGTCTAAGTTAAACCTTTGCGCTTGAAACTTGAATGCTGGTTTTAAATGAGAGTTGCTTTTATATTCATAAAATTGTTTCCTAGTACATAAAATATGGATTTAGAAATCCATCGCAATGACATCAAAGAAATAATAATATAAAAGATACAACTAAGGTTGAGAAGAACCTACATCGCTCATCCCAACATGAGATCCACCACATTGGGCCCTGCAATGTTTTCATGTCATTTACCTCTTGTAGTCTTACATGCTTGAAGCTTTGAAAAATGTTAAAAAAACAGCCAATCCCTTGAATCAGCTATACCAATGCACGCAATTGTCTTTAATCATCTCTTATCCAAGTTGAATCCAATCTTTGCACACAAACAATCAGCACATTTAAAGCAATCTCACGAGGGATTCTTTAAGAGACTGAGTTAAGATCTAATGGATTTTATAAGAGACTGAGTTAGGATCAGGGGGTAGGATAGCAATCTCATGTGCATGGTTAGAGTAAATCAATGTTTTCTTTGCTCGAGAGTCTCAACCCTTTCATTTGCAACCCCCCAAATTCATTTTTTTTATTTCCTTTCCTAGCACTCATTAAGCATTCCTTATACATTTTTTTCACAACTATTAAAATATATGCAAGAAGCAAACCTCTTTGAAAAATGTAAAAAACCTGTCATCGATCAATTGTTTATGTTGTGATCTTAACAGCCTAAGGAACTTTAGGATAACGTAAGTTATAAAACCCAAGAAGTGACTTGTCACATAATGACTTGGCTACGAAAATGTTGTGGCCAAAGCTAAAATATGGCAATGAGCTTATGCGGAAATTCGCTACAACAGGGAATGCTCAATCTATGGAAATCCCTATATTTCCAAAGCACTCCGGGCAAGAAGACCTACACAATGAAGTTGCAAATTACAAACCTTAAGAAAAGAAAGTGTTGTTTATATGGAAAACAATTTCTTTCGAGGTTGTAGACTTTAGGACTCTTGCCTATTCCAGATCCAAAGAAAAATTTATCGGACTCAAGAAAAGGGTTAAGGCAGCTGACAAAGTTGATATTTTCATTGATTTGAGTTGTCATCAATGAGCCACAAGGATGAACATATACATAAAAGGTCAATATTGGAGAGAATTGAATAGGTTTTTCCATCAAACCTATGTGTAGAATATGATCAGCATCAACCCATTTATAGAAGAGGTTTTGGAAACGAATTTCATGACACTTAATGTCAATGGAAATAAACTATGGGAAATTTTCTAAGTATTGCATGAGATTTAGCAGAGTTACTCTATATTTTTTAGATAAAATGAAGGTGGGCATCTCCATTTATCTAAGATACGTACGTGCCTTGCATTCAGTGAGACATTTGTATCTTCAAACTACATTTAATGTAACCTTGGGATGGGGTGCATCCAGTCGCCTTAATTCTCATTTGATCATTCATCCTTTGGAAAGATTCTATGTGGAAGTTGAATGCTTCCATTTGATTTCAAATAATCATTTTTTTTAGCTATACACTCTTTAGTTTTGATGTCTCGTAGTTGTAGGAATGATATGAACACTTTTAGGTGGTAACAACTATATTGACAGTTATTTTGGTTTTTATTTGGTTTTGGTGGACATTTTTCATTTGAAAATTCTTAAAAACATAGGTATGAACTTATTGATTTTAAATAATCATTTATAAATGTTAAAACTATCATGTAGTCCCAAACAAGACTATGACTATTATTTTTATTAGTGGGTGTAAGAATGTTTCTCAATAGTTATATAAAAAGGAAGCTTGGATGGAGATTTGGAAGTCTAAAGATGTTGAACAAGATATTATTTCGGTCTTTGTCTAATTATGTACTAATATTTGCTAGCACATTTGTTGTATTTCAAAAAATATATGGGCATTATTTTTTGCTTTGGTTGTTATGAAATTATATGTTTGCATGCAGTTGTCTTTTTGAATTTATTTACATTCATCATCATCCTTGCCTTAAGAACTTGAATCACTAGTTTGGGTCCTCAGTAGTCATATCAAACCCTCTAGTTTAACAAATAAGAAATAACAAGAAAATTTAAGGATGGCTTGTACATGTACATTGAGTGGCCTACACTAGAGATTTAGTCTCATTTAATACAATAGGTAGCCTACACTAAAGTCTGACTAGATTCACCCTAAAATATGTGGATTGCCTATGCCAAAGTGAGTTCAAGCTTACCCAAAAATATAGTAAATGGCACTGCCAAAGTTGTTTAGGCTTACCTAAAAGTATTGTAAATGGCCAACACTAAAGCATGTTTTGGGTCACCTAAAAAGTAAAGCCAGTTGATCCACATTGAAGCATGTTTAGGCTCACTTCAAAATATAGGAGGTGGGCTATAGTGAACATGTTTAGGCTAGCAAAATAGTAAGCTTTGGGTGTCCTTATAAGTATATCGTTACCCCATGCTAAGATTATGTAGATATACAAGTTAGATACACACATGTTTCCTTGGATTAGATGCACAAATCAGACTTGTCAAATAAATTTCCGAGTGCGCATGCAAGCATATATTTATCCCTTGCTACCTCAACGGTACAAGTCAGACTTGGCAATACGAGAACTATTAATCCTGGTAGCCATAACATATATTATATATGGCAAGAGAATGGTAATCAAAAAAATACTAGAGCTCCCACCTACCGCCATCTCATGCTCCTCCCTCCTTCAACCAAACCAACGTCCCAAACCAGTAACAACTTACTCCCACCAGCAATACGATCAGTAGCCTCCAACCTCAACTTCCCTTGAGGCAGCCATGCCCCCCCCGCCCCGTGCCCCCCACTTCCTCCCTCCCTCGATTCAAACCAGCCAAAATTTCAAATAGATAATATCAAACAACACACAGCAGGTCTGCTGTCAATATATCTTGAATTTCATCCGAGAACATGTAAAAAACACAGTTATCAGGCCTACTTCCCCTGCAAAAAAAGAAAACGGTTGCTACTTAATAATGGACAACAAGGCCCTGAGAGCAATGCTGGCATGGAGGATTTATGAAGAACCTAAGCAGCAATGGAGCAGAATTATTAAAAGAAAATATTTAGATTCAGAAAAGAGAGAGAGGATCTTTACTATGGTGTTAAGGCTTGTGGGGTACTGTGTGTGGCAGTTTATTGTTAGCTTCAAGGAACATTTGTAATGGTTGAAACGAAAAAATTTGGGAGGACACTTGGATGGGCCACAGAGTTTTGGATGATCTCTAGGAATGGGAGTAATTGAAGGACAGCTTGAAATGCTCGAGGGGAGAAAAAGTGTGGAACTATTGGGAAGAGAAGGAAAGGCTCAACTGCAAAATTAGAGTGTGGAGGGATTTCAGCGAATGTGAAGCTCAGAAGGAGCTTATACATTGGCTTAAGAAAATCCTCACTGAAAGAAGAATTCCCAATGATGATAAAGATGACAAACTGTGGTGAATTCCCAATCATGATAAAGATGACAAACTGCGGTGGACTAAGGGCACTTCAGGGGGGCTAAAAGGCATCAATTGGCTATAAAGAGGTGATGGCAGTCGAGTCATTGGAAAATTGGCTAAAAAATACAATCTAGAACAAGAACAAACTTCCTAAAACTAATGCTTTTGACCTGATAGCATGCTGAAGGAGAATTCTTACCCAAGACAGACTCAGGAAATTTGGGTTTTAAGGACCATCCATATGTATAATGTGTAAGAGACAGGAAGAAAAGGTGGATCGTCTTTTAATCCATTGTATTTTTCGCCTCTCGTCTTTTAATCCATTGCATTTTTTGCCTCTAAAATGTGGTATAGTCCTCTTTTGAACTTTGACATGCAATGGGTTCTACTAGACTCAGTTCAAGACTTCCTTACCTCATGGCCATTGGGACAAGAATCTTAGCCCACTTTGGCAAACTACTACCCTGAATACTATATTGGGTAACTAGCTTGCTTGGAAAAAGCAATTAACCAAGGTAAGACGTCACAAGTGGAGATCTATTGGGCAAAAGTGGAAGCCGCCATCTCGGAAGTAACAAATCAGAATCATACCCACTACTCCCCATACTCGAGTTTTGAAATGTCTATCTTGGCTTCCCTTTGTGAAGGAGATGAGAGATAAGAAGTGAGAGTCAATCGATCCTGGAATCCCCCACCTCCTAATTGGACGAAATTCAACTTTTATGGTGCCTCTAGAGGCAACCCTAGCATAATAGGTGTTGGATGCCTTCTTAGAGATCATACAAGGTCCTTTATTGGGAGTTGCTCAATTTTCCTTCCTTGGGCAACTAACAATGAAGATAAGGCTTTGGCGATAGTCGAAAGCTTAAGGTTGGCCTTGCACAAAGGATGCAACCAACTTATTGTTGAGGGGGGCTCCAAGATTATCATAGAGGCAATGACAAAAGGAAGTACCCCATGCTAGGGAATTAATAATATTCTACGAAAGTAATAAGCCTTGCTTCATTCATTGTTTTCGAGAAAGCAATAACCTTGTTAATAGATTGGCAAATATGGGCATCGATCTTTTTCCACTCTTGGCCATCTATGGAAACTTGGAGGGGGAATGGGATGGTTTATTTGAGCTAACTTTGGGCCATCGAAGGTCCATCAAAGAAAATATTTGAGCCTTGCATGTGCGGTGCAGTGTCTATTCGGGATGGAGAAGCAGTACTTGAGGAATGACGCTTATGGTGGGCAGTCTCGAACAAGAGGCTGAAAATTGTGTTCCATATTGCCAACAAGTGGGCCCTAAAACAGCAGAAAAACATTTTGGGCGAGTTGGGCTTGGCAAACACTGACCTAAAAATAATTAAGGCTTCCATTTAAATAGATTTTCAAGTAAAACTTGCCCCTATGGTGAGCTCCCCAGCAATGTTTGAAAGGATTTTGGAGTTGATTCTAGTTGACAAGCTGGAAGAAGATGGCTTTGAGGAAGAAGTAGCCATAGATAGGGTAAATGAGGAGGTGGCGGAGCTTTGAAAGGAACTATAGTCAACCAAGGAACGACTCAACATGGCACAAGGTGACATCCTTCGTATTTGTAGCTCTTTGTGGAATGAAGGTTGTTCAAGATAGGACTTGCAAGGACTCACAAGCACAAGATCTTTACCACTATGGAATAAAGATGGCTACACTCCAGCTGTGCCAAGAGTTGCAGTGGAGCCTCGTGTCAAATTTGTGCATCCGTAGGGTATGGTTGGGGTTGGTGCTCCAAACATTGATTCTAGCCCTTCCCAAGCACGGCATCCCCCATATAGACCCCTACTTCTCTCTACTAGAAAATTTATTTTATCGGAAACCATTTTGAAGGCTTGAATAGAGCTCAATTTTGTATGGAAGGTAGGCCGGTTTGGTAATACAGAAAATAATGTTTTATCCTTGGGTTACCTATTGAAATCTGAAGTTGACGGATCTCTTGATCTTTTCCCTCTTTACCAGTCAAGAAAAAGGGGGGAAGGGGGGGCGGGAACAGCCCTCCACAGGTCCATTTTGCTATGGAAAAAGTGGAAAACAGGCTATGGATGTTACAAGAAAAGGTATTGACATGCAGATTCAGGGTGCTTTTCCAAGAACTACAACTCTTAGAAACTGGGTACATTAAAATTTGCAACCCTCTTGATCGGTTGATATTCTCATGATGCCTAAGGGATACTTTATGGCAGTTTTCTCATCAAAATATGAGAAAGACCAAAAAATCGTGGGAGGTACATTGTTCATTAAAAAAACATCATTTCATGAAACAATGGTCTCCAGCTTTCAATCCCACAGAGGACTTTCCCAGTACCATTCTAGTTTGGGTTCGTCTCCTGCTAATACCAAGTGAGTTCTGGCAAGATCTTCTGTCTAAAACAGAAATTCCATATGAGAATACATAACCACCTCCGAGTTCACAAGACACCCCGGGGTGCTCAATTACACACATTTGTGAGAACATAGACCTGTTAAAGCCACTGCCAAATAGAATTCTGTTAAAAATAGCAGGAGACAAATGGGAGCAGCCCATTTATGAGAACATCCATTTTCAATGCAGAATATGACATAAGCATGTGCATCTACCTAAGGTGTGTCCCACTCAGCCAGAAAGGAACCACCAACAACATCAGCATCAAGATCCAAGCACCCTGCAACCACAAACCCCAATTACTGCAAACAGTACTAACGCAGAAGTGTATAAGCACAAGCAAAAGGGAACAATGGGGGAGGACAAAATTCAGCAAGCCTATGAAAGAAAATCCAAAGCACCCCTAACAAAAAATCAGCTGAAATTGTCAAACACTGGAAAGCAAAGAAACAAAAGAAATAGATAAAATGGAGGATGTCCAAGAGAATCAAGAAAACAGCACAGCTCATGCTATTAATCCCATGGAGCAGATATCAGCCCCTGATCAATCAAATCAGAAATATGAAAAGAAAGAGGCAAAAAATCCCATCCGATTCACTTCCATAGAAGATATGCAAAAGCTGTTGCAAAAGGGAAAAACAAGGAAAAAGAAAAATTTAATTCTGACCATAGTTGCCAGGTTTGGCTGAAGCTGGACTAGGTTAGGTTCAGAATGAACTTCTCGGGCTGGCCGAACATGTCAAGGTTTGGTTGAGGGCCTTGACTCTTTTTTTTATTTAAGTGTTTTTTTTGACAAGGTAAGATGAGTGGTGGAAATCAGATATAACTGAAATTAGGAACATAAAAAACTGGAAGAATGAAAAAAGAAACCCTAAGATAAATAAGACAAACCCTAAAACGAAGTTGGTAATACTTGCTGCCTGCTATTGGTTGTGTGAAGCTGTGTCAGGTCGAACAACGCTGCTACCTACTAAACTTGTTGGTGATTTAAAAGCTGTCCATGAAACTGGCCTTGTTCGCCAATCAAACTTGCCACGCAAATCGGTCTCCACAAGGAAATTTTCTGATGTCGCCAGCATAAACTTCAAATAGTTATTATGTTTCTTGTTTTACCTTGTTCAGTAACGTGGGCATGCCTCCTCATTATCTAGCATTAATATTTTGAGATTTATTAATATTTTCCCCACATACCCATTCAATATGGAAGTCGTGATTAAATCTATGTTACTAGATATGTCTTGCCAACCCTGTGGATATGGATACAATACATATCCTGTAGGGATACCCCTCGAGACGTATCCGAACGTACCCACAAGGTTCCTACAGTACCCTATGCATACCCAGGGCATATCCAAGCCCAAAAATGCGATTTTTTTTTTCAATTTCACTTAATAAAAAGTCAAACATGGACTTCAAAAAAACAATTAAAAACAAATTAAAGTATAATCTCAACCCTAAAAGCAGCTTTAACACTCTAGGATCCATTCAAACATACCTGCAAGGTCCCTATGGTACCCTGTATATCCAGGCCCAAAATAAACAATTTTTTTATTTTTTTTCCAATTTAGCTTAATAAAAAGTCAAACATTCTAAAAACAAAATAAAGTATATTCTCAATCCTAAAATCAGCTTTCACACTCATTTTATCAAAAGAAAACAACACATTTACCTTTCTTTGCATTTTTACCTCTCAGTGCACATTTGTTCTCACCTTCGTTTTTTCAATTGCTTAGGATTGAAACTCTTTTATTTTGCTAATCCTACACTATTACCTCTACCCATTTGGTAGCCAAGGAATTTAAGAAACTTGCAATGAAGAGGAGTGTTGATTTAAGGTAGGTTTTCAAGTTTTTTTTTTTTTTTGTTATTCTTTTAAACATTCATTCAACAAATGCCAAATGCTTTGAATTTTAATAGCAAAATAATTATTTTTTTAAAACCAGGGGCTATAGGGATTTGCTAGAATGTCTCGCGTTGCAAGTGTTAGTTCGTTAGGCCAAGAGACAGCCTTCAAAACCGATCTGTGAGCGCCCCTTTGGAAGTATGTGACGATGTTAGAACAGCTGCCAAGTGAAGGGTGTATGTGAAGCCTCTTTTGGCCAAGTTGTCCTTTGTTAAAATTTTGTTTTGAACAGCAACCCAGAAGAAGAGTTTGATCTTTGGAGTCTGGTCTTAATTTCATACCATATTCTAAGGAAATCCATCATGAGTCAAGTTTAAGGCCACCACATAACCTGATTTGACACTATAGCTACCATTTGCTGATGTTGCCCATATCAGCTCATCTTCTCTGTGAAGTTGGCTAATATGAAAACCTTTCAATAAATCATTCGAGGAGGAAATCTGAAGAAATTCTTATGGGTTTGTGGGAACCCAATTGTTTGATTTCCAAACCTTACTTGAACTTCTCTCTTCAATGTAGTCCTTCACCCTTTCACCCATTGTACGCTTAATGGGAATACTTAGACTATCCCAAGGCTTAATAGAATTTAGAGGAGACTTGATCAATCAAACATCCTCCCAGAACAAAGCTCTATTTCTGTAGGAGTTTCCTACAATCAACAAAATTATTTGAGAAGCGTGACCCAGTTGGAAGGGAATCATCTGAAAGAAACCTATCAGCCTCTACATTGTCCAAATATTTCGCCTTAAGAACACCCGTCCACTGGTTGTTTTCTTTTAGAAACCTCCATCCAATTTTAGCAAGTAGAGCTTTTTACATAGTTCTCATCTTATGAATTCCAAACCCTCTTTGTTCCTTAGGAAGGCAGACTCTTTCCCAAGCTACAAGGCGATTCTTTGATTCTCTTTAGTACCTGTCCACAAAAATCTTTTTTGAATTTGTTCAAGTTTGTCCGCTATCTTTCTTGGAATTCTGAAGAAAGACATGATATAAATTGGGAGGCTTTGAAAATTACTTTTGAGAAGCTGCAGTTTGCCTGCCTGACTGAGCAAGCAACCTTTCCATCCCACTAATTTGCATCGATCTCTATCAAGAAGAAAATTCCAAATGGCGTTGGACATTCTACCCTTGAATAGGGACATACCTAAATAGGTTGGGGGAAGATATTTGATTTGGCATCACATAATGTTTAAAATCTTGGTTTGATGGTCAAGAGGAGTGTTGATGAAGAAAATAGTGCTCTTATCCAAGTTGATTTTCTGACTTGAAACTTCTGCATAGCTCTCCAACAGCTTCTTAACTTCCTTCGCTTCTTTCACTGATGCTTCCCCTATGATTAACGTGTCATCAACAAATTGCTGATGAGATACCGGTTCGCTTGCAATGATATTTTGGTTATTAAGTTGCTTTGAAAAATTATGTACTGAATATGACAGGCAAGGACCACTCTGTGTGTCGAAGCTACAATGTGCAAACAGAGAAAAATGAGAACCAATGCCCTGCAGCCTTATGTATTCCCATCGAGGGGTAAGTGTGGTACCATTCCATGAACCAATTGTTCAAAGAAGTGGCAATAGAGCTCTGGCTACCGTAAGGAGCAGTCCATGGATTGTATCCTCAGTCTGAAAATAGGTCGTGTCCCTTCATTCTACCTTCCCAGTTTAACACATGAAAGTATAATAATTCTCTCATTATTCTGATTATTGAAAACTAATGATTGCAGACATAGTTAAACTAAAGCTTATATAAGCCAGACTGCAATGATACTACACGGAATCACACACATTACAACATGTTCAAAAATTTCATGATACTACAAAAACATGGGAACCTGTAGTCAAAATGATTTCTTAGACATTTCCAGAAATCCAACCAAGGAGACGAGTAAGTCAATATTGCAAAAGAGAGATTGCGTAGCTAGGATCAAAAAAATTATTAGTTTGAAAACAACCTTTATCTGCATTGAAGCATTTCACAACCAATGTTGCACTCATATAACATAAGAATATTAAGTAAAATCATATAAACATTAACTGATACAAAAAAATTCACTTTGAAAAATCATAGTTGACATCCAATGCATCTTTCAAATGAATAAACAAAATGATACACCTCCAACCTTGTAAAGTTTTACAGTTGTGTACCTGCCATTACATCCAAAGTAATCTTCTTCTGTCCTTTTACAACCCTATCTCCACGGCACGTCTTGCAAAATTCCTGCATGGAAGAGAGTTCTCGAAATATTCAATGCAATATAGTGTATCAAATACTTATCATATCGAACATAGAAGACAGCCAAAACTTGCATGGCCCCTTTAAAAACCATCTACTGTGCAGGTTCCTAATGAGAAATTGTTAATGTACTAAATTTCAGCTTTATATGGTTGTATAGCAGTCCAATAGTTACATATGATTAAGGTTATGTTTGTTAGTTATCAAATGTTGAGGCTATCTTTATTAATGCTTTCGTGTCACATTACACGTTTGTCTTTACACCTGGAGTAATCTTCTGTACCTTTACAACCCTATCCTCTCTAATCTAAAATCTGGGCCATGTGACCAACTCTGTGCCCATAGCATCTGCATTTGTAACTGCACTTTTGATGGCATCTACTGATATCAGGGCTGAATGTGTTCTTTAACAGCAATGAAAAATATTCAGCATACACACACAGTACAGCAGAAATACAGCCACAAATGTACAGAATTTATAAGCATAAAACAGCCGGTGTGACCAATGATTATATTGATATCAAAGAGTTTAGTTTTATACAATCCAAAAGTTACTAAGGACATCCTCCTATTACAACTCTTCATAACTAGCTATCACAACTTATTACTTCATACTAAAATATGTTGAAAGTCTTCATAAAGATATATAGAGAGCATGCAAAATGCACAAAGGCTGACCTTGTTGCATACACTATTCACCCCCCTACCGCAAAAAAAGAAAAGAAAATGCCATGCTCTGGACTAGCTCTATGTATTACCTGGTGAAAAAGATCTGCTGTGCTGCTGTTCTGAAGATGGCTGTAAAACCAAATCCAATTCTTCCAGTAACTTGTCCACAAGCTGCCCAGATGAATCAGATAATGGATGCTGAGATGAACAATAAGTTGTTGCCGGTGCTCTAAATGGATCTGCACATTTCCAGTCTGTTCCTTGACAAATAGCATATTTTAAGAACCAATCTTAAATGAGGAAGAAGTGGAACCAGCCACATTAAAGCCATGTTAGACATTCTTGAGGTTTGGGAGGCTCAACAAACCTAAAAAAGGAGGAGGAATTCGACAAATCCCTCCCAAATCCTGGAGGCCATCAAACCTTGTGACGTCTGCCTGCAATCTATCAATTTTCTCTTGAGCCTCCATTAAATACTGAAATTCTTCATGGCCAATTTGCAATACTGCATTACTTTATGGATAAGCTTATTTCACCTGCAGCATATTTATTAATTCTGTTTTTAGCCTCAATTGTCTTCTGCATGCGCTGTGTTTCCTTTGGTTTCTACAATTCTATTTTTGCAAATTATCCTGCTCCACCTTTAATTTATTAACCTCATCATTTTGACCGTCCTCCCGCAATAATACCTCAATAAACCAATGGTTCGTGCTACTTCCCAAATGGAAATTTGACTTGTTGACATGCTTTTACCAACTGTAAGTCATAATTTGTAAGCAAAGACAAATCGATATTCCTTCCAACAAACCAAACATCAGTGATCATTCTGCCCAAAGTCTTTCTCAAACTTGGATAAACAAAATTCTAAATCAAACATGGCAGGCTGGATAAAATCTGTTAACAGCTGAAATAGCTGACCACCAGCCAAATTTAAAATTTTCCTCAATTTCTGCATTTATAAAACAGATTGCCCTGTTCTATCAACACATTGCCTAATAGGCTTCTTAACATAGTCCCCAGAGGAGGTTTTGGGGCTTTTCTGATTTCATGCAACATTTCTAACCAGACTTAAACCTTCTCATTCACAGTTTAAATGTATGGCTTCGGATTTGCGAATTTGGCATGTTGTCTTTTCAAACTTGAAAATCAATTACATTTCATTATTCTTCCTCTTCATTATTTAACACCCTCGCAGATACCTTGTGTCCCATTTTGATTTGTCATTGTCACCTCTGTCACATCCTCTTTAATACAGGTAGGTGGCACTCACTTCAATTGAAACTGAGTATTTTTTCTAGGCAATCAGTATCATCAATTTGGGGTTGCTCCCATATGCATCTATACCCCATGTCTCGCTTCTCTGACCTCGACAAACACATCTTGAGTTGCGTAGATTGCCACCCGGTGACCATTCATGCCCTACTGTGACCGCAAATTCTCATCAGTGTTTTTCTCTTTGTCATCAGTCGACAATAATAATAAGAATCAATAGTTTCCAGTAACAGATGATCGAGTTGGAAATAAACGACGATGAGCACAAATCGGCAGCAATATTTGATGATCGCCAATCAACAGTAACAGATGATGGTCACCGTTCTAGAATAAAAAATGTTGCTCACAGATAATCAATGGTTCCAGATGTCCACTGCTCAACAATGGTTTCACAAGTTCATCGGTTGGCAATGACAATGTTTTATCCCCAAACTTCCATGGTCATTCCATCTGACAATCATCAACACTACTCTTTGGCATCGATCAACAAACCCAAGCACTTGACCATCGGGTGGAAACAAAAAGCATTTTGGCCACAGTGACGTTTCTGATTCGTGAACTGTTATTGCTCGTTGAAAATATCTTATGGACAGCTATTGGCAAATGGACTTTTTGGCCGTCAATTGTTGATCAACTCTTGGCACTATTTTGTAATTTTCACTTAATTTCTTCAATCTCAATGAAATTGACCAAAACTTCTTTCCTTCAATGATATTTTGCAAATTGGACACATCGACAAGATTTTTGTAAGGCCAATCCAAATTATCTAGTTGAATGTAGCCACTATTAAAAACTTCTCAAACTTCGTCCAATATTCATCCAATTTTCCAAGTAAACTTCAATACTGACATCCTAGGTTATAGATTGGGATGGATGCTTAGCTAGGGTTTCGCATGCCTGGACAAGCTTTGTATGAAGATTCAAGTAAACTTAGATTATTTCTCTTAGATCAAGAGATCCCCCAAGGATTTTAAAGAAGCAGCAAAAGGAGAAGGGGGCCATCAAGCCCCACCTGCAAAGGATTCTTTGTCCTTGATTGTCGTTATGTAATAAATATGTCTTAGGCCTTTATGATAATAATATTTAACCATTTACCAAAAAGGCTGCCCTCATTTGCACTTCAAACTCTTATTATGCCAATGCTTTCTCCCGTTTTGCTTGCCTTTATGTTGACCAATAAGCCAGGATACATTTTTCATCTAAGGCTTTGAGTTGTAGCAATTCCTGAGAACTTCCAAGAATCATCCTTTCTATTTTTTAATGCTACTCTTAGACTTGGCACATGAAACTTGATGTGTGCCACAATCTGTTGTTCATACATGAGCTGAAAGGGTGTGAATCTAGTGACTTTTATAAATCATATGA
The DNA here is from genome assembly GCA_037957365.1 of Torreya grandis. NCBI lineage: Eukaryota > Viridiplantae > Streptophyta > Pinopsida > Cupressales > Taxaceae > Torreya > Torreya grandis. The sequence goes on from JARHVA010004857.1 coordinate 947,443, forward strand.
TATACCCACAAAATTTCAAGTAACTTCTCAGCCCAATCATGCTTTTCAATACCACGTTTTATGTAAGATTGCTAGGATTTATTTCTTGGATTCTTCTGCCTGGTGGTTTCTCTTGAATGGTACATCGTAGTTCTAAAATGTTTAATTGTCAAGATTTCAAGCATCCATTTTATTACTTTTGATTCAGAAAATGTGTCCCTTTATCACTAGTCAAGTTGAAATGGCACCCAAATCTAATCACAATGGTTTCATGGATAAAATAATATGTACTTTTAGAAGTGTTATCAAGGCAATTCCTTTGCTTCTGCCCATGTTGCAAAGATGCTATAGAGATAATAATTAATACCAACATCGACCCTACAAGGATGTTTAAAGGGTCCAACAAAATCCAATGCCCAATTTTTAAACAAAACATCAGATGGTCATTTGTTTAGAGACTAAAAAATTGTCTTATACAATCTTCATGTCCTTTGGCAAGTGTCACAATCCTTTACCCATTCTAGACATTCTCAATGGATGACCACAATCTCCAAAGGACAATCTTACAAGTTGTGGCTTCATAACCAACATGGCCACTCGCTTCTCCTTTAAGGGCTTCCCTCAAAATATCCTCTACTTCGTCCACAAAAACATGTCTTCTCAGTATGTGGTCTTTCCTCGTATAGTACAACCACCTATCAATCAGCTAAAAGGATCTAGATATTGAAATAGATCTTTTGCCTTTTTGCAAGAGATACTTCATTGAGAAGCTTCCTGTAGATAAACACTCTTCAAAATCATGATGTCATTTGGGTAATACCACAACTCGAAATGACCGTGAATCTGGATACCCATCACTAACTCCATCTGCATGTTCACCATTCTTAATTCGAGATAAATAATCAACAGTGACACTCATTTTCCCCTTACCACTATTTAAAATGTGAACTCATTTAATAACAACCACCTTGAATTAAGCCTATGAATCACAGGTTTGTTAATCAAGTACATCAAATCCTTGTCATCCACAAAGAAAAAAAAATGGTTTCGAGAGTAAATAATATCTCTATTTCCACACAAAATACACCATACCCAAGGCATCTCTCTCTATTTCATCTAGGGGTGGGGGTCAGCTTTCATCAAAAAAATTGTTGATGAGTATGAGTATTGTTATTATCATCGAATAAAAGGCCATGGAACAAACAAATGTATGCATCTCAAAAATTATGTCCAATACATACTAGACCAGTGAGATTGCATTAGATAGTGAGGCTTTATCATCAAAAAATTAGGAATTAGGAATATTCAAGGACCCGTTCTCTAAGCACAAGTAGTATAGTTCATAGCAAAATCAACAGCAATATCAAAGTCAAAATCAATGTCAAAATCGTGGTTATATAACACCCATGCCAACAATGTCAATTATCGTAGAATGTCACATAATTATGACATTGTTGTTGGCCAAATCACCAACCATCACGTTGCTACAATCAAAATCAAATCCCAAGATTGTGTTGTCACTACTCAGTGTCCTAAAGCCATTGTTCAAGGTATTTGCATTCAAACACCTCCTAATGTCACTATTCAAGGTCCTTTTGTGTAAAAACCTTCCAAGGTTACCATCTAGGATCCATCAACATCTACCTCTAAAGGAAAAGATGACCTCCTCAAACAGCTTGAGAATATTCCAGCACAAATATCCATTTTAGAGCTTCTCAAAACATCAGCTATTCACCAAGATGTGTTGTACAATGCCTTTTAGCAATCAACAGTTCCTACTGACATTGACCCTTCCAAATTCCAAGTGCTAGTAGGTCATTTTTCCTCAGGGCAACGCCTCACATTTGACCAAAATGGCCTTACCCCAGCAGGACCATCCCATAGTCTCCCCTTCACATTGAGGTAATCATCATCAAGCATAAATTCAAAAGGATACTCATACACAATGGGTCGGAGCTAAACATTTACATGCTAAAGTTGATAAAGCACCTTAGGTACTCTAAATCAACATTGGTATCCAATGTCATCACCATCAAAGTATGTGGCAACACTTAGAGAGAGTCAAATGGTACTATTTACTTTCCTATCGTGGTCGAGCGTATCACCCACCAAACCCTCCTCCACGTTCTTGACATTGATTTGTCATATGACACCCTCCTTGGGTGTCCCTAGATTCATGACATGCAGGTCATTTCATCCACTCTACATCAATGTATCAAATTCTCGCATTCTAGCATGGAGGTGACAATCCTTGGTGATCTACAACCATATCAATATTTCAAAATGTTGGAGGTAAAGTACAGAAAAATCAATCATTACCCCATCACAGAACATGTTTCCAACAAAGGAAATCCAAAGGCACCAGAGGCCTCTAAATCATCCTCCTATATCCATCTGGATAGTTTTCCATCCACCTCCAACAAGCCACCTCCTCAAGTTTCCTCACATTTCAAATCATAGACAAAGGTTTTGGGGAATATGAAATTGGAAATGTTTTTCATATAGCAAAACTCCCCATTTCCCCAAAAGGTTGTGGCATGCCCACCTTGAATTGGTGGAAGAAAATAGATCTATATGAAACGTCACTGTGGCCAAAATGCTCATTATTTCCACACAAAATACACCATACCCAAGGCATATCTCTATAAATGGTTTCGAGACAATAAACAATACTAGGGAGCTCAACAAAATTCTTGATGAAAGCCCACCCCACCCCTGGCCCTAATTCGAGCCCAATTAGTACCGCATTCAGGTACAGTTTGGATTCAACCGTAGGTTTGCATTGGTTTCATCCAGGGCTGCTTGGGTTCTTCAACAGAAGAAATCGGGTTGTCTTGGGCAATCCCAAGTCAAAATCGGACTGTCTCAAACGATCCCAAGGCAAACCCAGGACAAACCCACAAATTTTTGCCTTTTTATTTTTTTATTTAAATTTGTTTTTTTCACAATTAGACTTAAATTAATAAAAAAAACACTTTCATACCCTAAAAGTTGTTAAAAACTCAAAAAGATTGCATAAAACAAAACTAGTATGGAATATTTGTCTAGAACTTTTATATTTTTTATTTTTTTATATATTTTTTAGTATGGCCATACCCAAGGCAGAAAAAAATTGCCATACTGGCAAACCCAATTTGTCAAACCTGAACCCGTACCTAGCCCAAACCAGTAACTTCGATAAAATATAATAACTAGTACAGCAAATGAGGTCAGGGAAGGGCAACTCGATCGACAAAAGGAGATCAATGACTTCCCCCCTACCAATGGCAAGTGTTTAATCAAGTGGAAATGAAAAGAGGGATATAGAAACACATTAAGCTAGGCTCACCCTAAAACCCTTTCGTCAGCTGCGAGCTCTCCCTCGATCTCCTTATGTCAACTAAGAACCTGAAACAAGTTTACCCTAGCTCACATATATTTAACTTTTTTTTTTTTTTTTTGCCTTGACAATCTGATTATACCCTAAAACCCATCTAATAAGCAATAGAAATCACTTCCTTTCCCTCTTCTACAATGGTATCGGTGAAGGGGGTCGAAAATGGATCTTTCTTAGAAAACTTCATTCAAACTCACAAAATTAACTTGTACCCTCATTTTTTTGTAGCATGAATTAAGAATCACTAAGCATCTATTGAGAATCACTGCATAAAGTAAACATGCTGATTCATAATTCCGCTCAACACCAAATGTTTGTTAGATATTTGTTCATACCTGAAATAGGTTAAATTTTAAGGAATCGTATATTTTTAGAAATTAATAAATCTTGGCAAATCTTTTCACAACTGAATTATCAAATTTTCAAATTCAGAAAAATCTAAAAATGAATTCCAATTTTCTTCATATTTTGTCTTTTTTATGCAAAAAGTTGGTAATTTCACAAAGAAAAAAATTGTTGATTAATAGAAACTGTGGGTTCAATTGGCGAATAACCTGAGGATAATTGAAACAAATGACCATTTGGCAAACATTAGCCACCAAAATATTCCCTACTTGGAAACTTACATGCAAGACCAATGCACATGCACCTGTTCCGAGTGAAGAAAACTTAAAGTCATCCATTGGGGCTTTTGGGGGCATTTAATATTTCTCCTCTATTGTCCAAATTTCAAAATGCTTCTCTATCACGCTCATTTGTCAAGAATGTATAGCATTTTGTATTTTCTTAGTTAAGAATTGTTCCTTATTTAATTAAATTTTAAAAACTCCTCTTACCAAAAGAAAAAAAATGGATAACTTCAGTTAGTTAAAGAGGAATGATTCTACATGAGGTAGATTAATGGCTTCTTTAAAAACTTGGCCCTACTTTGTTAAGAGTAATACCATTTTTGTAGTTTTAGTTTTTCAATCTACTCTCTAATTGTTTTAAGTTATTATTTCTTTTTTGTAAAACATAAAACACTTACGCAGGCACAGTTCTGGTAAACTTCATGAATATTTGTGCTCAACTCAGTTTTAAACCGAACTTGAATGATGCTCTCTCTTAAATGGAAAACAAATAACTTCAGTCACATAATCACCAATAAGGTCAAAACGACAATGCTAATTTATGTCCTATACATTTTAAGCCATATCAGCTCCACAACCACCTCTTTCCGTGAGTTTCAGCAACATGTACAAATTTCTTACCGATACAATCGAGCCACTCCCCCCACACGTTGAGCATGTAGATTCCATCCGAAAGGGACCCTGTTGCCTTCTAATCTGAAAGCGTCAAGAAAATCATGTATCAGAGCTACCTTCCAAGACAAACATTGAATGTATCAGAGCTACCTTCTAAGACAACACTGAATGACATTTAGAGGAAGTCATACAAAACCATCCAATTATTTCTAGATAGATGACATCCACATGGGAAACTAGTACTACAAAGTAATAACCACCAACCGTTCCAGATCCTTTACAATATCTGCATGTCTGAGGTTTCGTCCCAGCTGGCACACCGCTCCCATCTAAAGAATGAAGAATGCAATAATTTCACAAAACATATCATGACAAAACAACATGATTTGTGGTTATCTTTGACAAAGCTCAAAAAAATGCAACCACAATAACCTTGCAATTTGAAATGACAACAGTTTTTGGCTAGCAAAACTTCATGATATCACACCCCTTGGCTATAATGTAAGAACATTTCCAGGATGTAGCACAATTCCTATTAAGGAAATTTCTAAGAAGTTCTTAGGCAGTCTAAATAAGCTTAATTGAAATTGAAACCAAATCGGTTAAGGAAAATACATGTAATAAATTCAAAAATGCCTACAGTTGAAATGCAAATGCAAAAGTCCACACAGGCCAACGGTACATTGCACCTCATATGAAACTCAACAACCATAATGTGTTGTGCCTCCGTAAATGTTGTTTGGGTCTTGAAATAAGCCTCCAGGCTGCAAATCCAATATTCCAATTTCTCCCTATCAATTGTGCCATCAAAATGAGGAATGGATACAATGGTGTCCAACTTGAAAGGAGGAAGGAAAATCTGAATGGCTGACGGAGTGGCATTGGTGGAGTGTTTTTGTCCCATGAGATGTTTAGAACATGCTCATCATCTCCTGCATAAGTTTGACTTAAAATTCATTAATCGATTTTCACTGATCATGTAGCTCTCATGCAAGTAGTTAAACCAAGTCGGGGTTTTGGGCACACCCAAGGGACTTTCTAGACATTCTCTTCTCTTTGTGTGTTATTTCTATGTTTTCTACTAGGTACTGTAAGATATATATCAATTGATAATCTATCCTGACTATCATTTCCAAAGTTTGGGGTTTTCTTTCATCTTTGGCTCAAAAAATCCCAACAAAATTGCTCTGTTACAACCTGCACTTGGATGCATCCCCCCTTTCCCATAAACCTGACTCTGCTCTAGCCCTCTTCTGTTACTTCCGCATTTCCTCTAATGGATTTAGTTTCTGTTTTTAATGTGTTGCATGCAGACCCAATCCACATTTAGCTTTGCAAGAAAATCAGATTCTAACAGGAGAAATAAAATTTACCACAATTTTGAAGGCAATCTTCCCTGCTTGAATAGTCTCAACCACTACTGTTTGGGCTCCCTCAGTAGATGGATCAATGATCATGCCTCCTCTAGACTGGATCTCCTGTTCTCCAATTGGCCTCTTCTATCAATTCATAGTTTGTTGCAGATCATTTCACTTCCAGGCCATAGCCCTCTCCACGACATGGATGCAAGTACCTTCCACAAATCTAAGGGGAAGCACTTTTATTAATCTTAGCATATTGTAAGAATATCCGATGCCTTTTTCATCCTTTCAGTTTCAAGTGACAAGGATATGTGATAACTACCAAAAAACCCCAAAAATTAAAAGCTTTATTATATTCAGAATATCACTTGGAACATTTTTTGCAGTTATGCTATAAAGGGCCTTAATAATCTTGTTAGATAAGAGTCCATTTTTCATCGAGGGGTTTCCTTCATTATCCCCCTCATTACCATCGTAGCACTTCTATTATAATTATAAAAAGTAAAGGCTAAAGCAAAAACCAAAGAAACTTGAAGCAAAAAGCTAGCTGAAAGATATTTACAAATATATTTACAAGGAATTTAATCAGACTCACCCGCTTGTCATGATCACATGTATATCAGCTCTTAGTGTTTAACTGCTTTTCACAAGCTGGGATTTTTTTATCATAGTGTTTCTTTATTGTAATGGGATGTAATTATTAAGTTCCATTGACCAACTTTGGGTCATCTCTGGACATTAATATAGTCTCTTTCTTCATGATTGTGAGTACTTTCAAGTCTCATTGATCTATATTTGTCATTTGTGGAAATTAATATAATTTCATTTCTGAAGCATTAAGTGGTAAAGCTTATTTGTTACTTCTTACAGTCTCAAATTTCTTGGTTATTTGATATACTTGACCAAATAATCTTCCATCTTCCTTGTTTCCCATTTTCATAACTAGATTATATTGCATTGATGGGTTTACATGTTGCTATCACAAATACAATCCCTTGGAGGATAGCAAATCCATTCCTCCTAAATTTTAACATCAGTAACTTGAGTAGCAAACTAGCCACCCCTACTAATCGGATGTTTGTGACCCAGCAAGACACTTGACTTCTTTCCACAACTTTATAAAACATGCTTCAATCTTAAAGAAATCCAACAAATACTTTAAAAATTATAATTAGCTTGAAAAAAGCTTTAAAATATAATTTGTCCACAGTTACTTGTGCTCATTGCATTTTTGATACAGGAGCATCCTTGGTACAGAACAGTTATCCGGAATAACCCAAAAACATTTCCTGTTAGCCAATAAGTGGTGATCTCACGCAGCAATGGAGATTGTCTTCGAGATCCAGAAAGGTCACCATGCTAGGAATAAGGAGATCTCCAACGTCCTGCCCAACCATTCCAGAATGTGCATTACACCACATCTGTGGGCTAGGGGGGTTCACTAAACAAGTATGCAATCAGTCTTAGAACTATTTTGTTGGTAATCATACATTTAAAAACATGTATATAGCAATTTAAATGTCTAAGTCGAAGCCTGGATGAATATAGTAGATAACAATTTGAGAGACAAACTTGTCAGAATGCAACAACATTTGAAATGTCTACAGTATTTCCTATAATCCTGAAGTTTGAGATGTCTAAAATAAATTTCAAACAAAAAGATTATTTCTTCCACCGTTTGAAGGAAGAACATGCCATTTTGAGTGTTTTGTGGCTGTTTTTGAAGATGAGTACCAGTTGGAAGGAAAGAGAGAATCTTGACAGCTAGGAAACAGCTTTTCATAATGGTCGTAGCTGCAAAGTCGATAGCAACAAGAAGAAACAAGAGCGCGTTGAGTTGCGGGGAGTTAAAAACCATTTTTTGCTTTTAAAATTGTCATTTTTAGAGCCATGTGTCCATGGGAAAGCCAAGAAACTTTTCAGCCCTGAAAGGGGAATGATGGATGGGTGATTGGCTGTCTAAAACGTGGAGAAACAAGAACTCAGGCTCCCGTCACGCAGCAGCAAAACAAATGCCATTGAGCTGAAAGAAAATGTTGTTTTAGGGGGCATTGGAGCAGGTGGTGCAAGTTGAGTTGTTGGGAGGAATCTTAGAGTGCACCCAAGGGATGCATGTAAAGCTCTGATGATGGAGGATGTGCGAAACCCACCAAACACGAAAAACATAGCTTGTAGGAGATATGCTGCTTGTTTAAACAAAACAAGGACATTTGTGGAATGTGAAGGTTACGCGTTCGGGAGGGTCTCAGGTAAAACGAAGGCTGGATTTGAAAAGGGTTTTCACTCCTGATGGTGAGATGATAAATGAAGCCAACTCTAAGCCTAGAACAAGATTTTAAACCTCAAAGTTGAGGCTAAGTGATTGACAAAATGTCTGTTTTCTATTTTTTGCTATAACAGTTAATGAATTGGTGGCAACTGTTGTTTGTAAATGGTTTTGAAGCTTTTATGCCTAGGAGAACATCAAAGGATGATGTTAGCACATAAGTTATGACTGAATATATAATATTGCATTTTGAATTCGTTGGTGCACTTTGAAGGGATAAAAACAATCTTAGTTTGTCAACAAAGATCAAATACCTGCATATTGTGCCATATCGATTGTATATGACCGTACATTGCTGTTAAGAAGCCTTTTATGGATCATGAATTGATTTAAAGCATTCCCAGTCTCTTGGTTGTGGTATTGGCATCTTTACAAGATCAGAATTTGCATGGTTTTGGTGAATTACAATTCATAGGAAGTAGTGTACCTTTTTTGTGGGCGTTTTTAAAAAACAGGTAGCTTGAATGCTCTCAACAAGTTTTCCCTCTCATATTTTGGTGATTGTGGTGAATGTGATTCATGTTGCAGGGACAAGGCAGTCATTAAATTGAAGCCCATATATCTTGGCTGCACCATTTGCTATTAGAGTTGGTTTAAATCCAGTGGGAAGTTGTGAACATTGCCTACATATGTTTGCAACCAGAGAGATTGCAGCAGAAGGTTATGATTGACCAAGAGAGTTAAGATGCCTCACAAAAGAATGGCGGGTAGAGGTGAAGCAGTAGCTGCCAACATGGCAGGAAGGCTTGATGATGTTGTAGCTTTGCCGAGAAATAGGTAAACAAAATTGGATGTTGTCGAAGAAGACAAAAGAAGAGGTATTATACCAAGAGAGGATGTGATTGATGTTGAAGAAGAGCCAAGTGCAGAGGAAGAAGAACCAGAGCAAGCAAATGAACAGCAGCTAGAGGCAGGTGAAGATAGGCTCATTAGAGCTATCTCAAGAATTGGAAGAGGAATGAAGATGGAAATTCTAAGCTTTTCAGGCACCCTGAATCCTGGGGAAGCTTACATTAAATAAACATGCTGACATAGTATAGAATCAACCATCTAAATGAAACAACCTTAACACCTCCTTAATGATTATTTTCTTTTAACAGCCGGCATGCTTCTGAATTTTCACACTTCTCATAGTTGAGTGGTTTCATGAATATGGTTGTCACTTGGTCATACTTTCGGATAAAAATATTTAGAGAACCAAACCCATTATCTGAAATAACCCCAAAACAGATGTAGGCAAAGTCAAACAAAGTAGATACAAGACTTGAGGACTGTAATCAGAAAATGGAAGTATTAAAGTCCCAAACTGAAACAAACAAATAAGAAAAATGTTACGACCAGGTAACATCAATGAGGGGCACTTGAGAAACATCTTCAAGCTCTTGATCACATCGGACCGCTCACAATTTTGTTGTTCCTCACTTGATCTTTCCTTTGATATAGAGTTGAAGAGGATTTTCTACATTTGCAAAACAACAGTAACGTACTCACACTGCAGATTCACTTCAGCGTAAATGACAGAATATATGTCACCAAAGCCATGAAGAACAGAAACAGGAGGGTTCCCTATTCCATATCAACTGCAAAAGGTCTGGGATGATAAGACCAATTTTTTGAAGGTATATATAAAAAAATTCAAAACCTGAAGAATTCCACACAAGGTCTGTAGCCCAAGTTCCAACCTCTCTTGCAGGAGAGATAACCTGGTGCCCAATATTCCAACTCATTAGCTGAGTAGCCTGCTGTAAGTTTTCTTCCTCTAGGTGTTTGTGAGGTCAAATATACCCAGCAATCAACAATCTCCTCAGCACTTTTTGTTCGACCTATGGTTGCATGGAAACTCATGCCACAAATAATTAGAATATGACTTCCATATCAAAGATCTCATTTGTTTTATTCCAAATATGCCATTAAATGTCATTGGAAAGAACCGCATAGCCGTTTGTATCACAATATATAAGTTCTATATCTCTACCTGGAAGATTCTGTTGAATAGTGTGATTGTGTGCTTCTATATTGTTAGTTCTAGCATAAAATGCATTTTTTTCTCAACACTAGAAATTATTAATAATCAGCGAAATTAGTATATTCAAACCTCAACATTACAACTCATATTACTAAATTGGCAAGGGAACGCATCGGTCTCAACATGGTCCAGAAAAACTAGAGTTTTTGATGTGGCAGAAGTTCCCAAGGCGGACGATGACGAAGCAGACAAAGCACCCCTTTTTTTGGCTTTTGGGCGCTTAGGAAGGAAAGGAGATTGTGCAGCAGGGAAGAGAGATGGGAAAGTAAGCTTTTCCTTGACCTGGGAATATTTGAAATCTTCAAAATCTCCATTTGAAGTTAAGGACGGTTCTCTAGAGGCGGGTACCAAGGGAGACCGGGTTTTTGCAGAATGTAAGAATATTCATAACCCCTTCCACAGTTGCAGTGCCTTCTGCAAAGCACAAATAATCTCAGTTAAAGGCACTTCTTCTCTGGTTTTAATTTCAAGGAGCTCTCTGGTCGTGGATATCCCTTCAGTGGAAGTTGTTGCCTTCGACATTGGGGTTGAAAACCCTTTGGAGCTGGCCTCCTCTGTTCTCACCCTTAAAGTTGAGCCCGTGGGGGTTTAACTACCTGATAGTGGCACCTTCTCCGTGGGTAATGCACCTATTTTCTTCTCTGCAATTGAACCTGTTTTAGAAATTTCAGATGATGCTTCGCTTTCAATGTAGGGCATAGCACAAATATCTATGGTTTGCAAGTGTGGGGGGACCAAAATGTCTCGAGTATATCTTTCCAGTTGGTCAAAATCGGTGTGGAGCAACATTTCAAAACCCTCTTTGTCCCAGCTGAGGCATGGATTTTTCCTTCCGGTTTTCAGGACCGTTATAGATCATGCCTGTTTTTGGTTCAGCGAGCCGTGGTTTTATGTACAATTTTGGGTTTTCTTATGCCCCTTGTCCCCTTACTGTAATATCCCAAATCGGAATATTCTACGTTAATTTGGATTTCTCGGAATTCCTTTTTAAAGTTTGAAATAATAATATTCAATGAATATATTATGTTCTTATTAACAAGATAATAAATTTATATAACAAATAATGCTGTTTAATGACCAAATGTGCAATGTAGAAATCTGGTTATAAATATTCTAATAGAGAACTTTCAAAGGGTTTCGTCCTTGAGGGGTTGATATCAAAGGGTTTCGTCCTTGTATCTAATAAATGAGGGGTTTCGTCCTCAATTATAAAAGAAGAGACTGCTGCCTGAACTTCAGATAAAGGAATGAATGTCAAATCTCAATATATATCATTTTCCTTCACCAAGTTCTTATAAATACCCTCCATAGCTTTGCATCAAATGATGTGTCTCCTTTCCAAAGTGATGTCTTTTCATCAAATGGGACAACTTGCATTAATATAACTTATATTCCTTGCATTAAATGTGGCGCTCCTTCCCATATGGACAATTTATTTAATTTAGTTGTTGTAGTTATTTTAATTGTTGCTAGTTTATGCGATTCCATTGGTTATTTATTTACATTAATGCAGTTCATGTTTATGGTCTCCTTTGTATTTGGGGATGTTACGGACCTCCCTTCTTCAGATTGCTTGTCCTCAAGCAATTTTAAATCCGATAGTACATTCCACAACAAACTATATATATTCCAAACTTATATGTTTCTTTCCCGATGCTTGTAAAACGGATTGCATTATTATTTGTTCTCTCTTGCAAGGGATTATTACAACCGTTCTTTCCCAAATCCCATAACGTTTTGCCATTATAACCATTGCTGTAATTATTAATGAGCTCTTGGCTGAGCATAAGGATCCTGGGACCTTTACATTCTCCAAATTGATCATTTCTTGGGCTTCGAATGACCTGTTCAAGCTCATTTGTCACCAAATCTGCCCTTACAATCTCCATTAATGACTCACCTCCACTGTCCATGAAGACAAATCATTTCTTTGTGCTATTATGGAAACCAAGCAATGGTTCATCTTTGATAAAAAATTCATACATGTTTTCATTGCAATAATAGGACGAATTTATGGTTGTCATTAGATGATTCCAATGTTTGTTTCGCAGCTCAAGTTCAAAAACCATTGCCTCCAACTCGGGCTCAGAGAATTCTGAGTGATGTTGTTGGGATGTTTTTCAACACTAAATAGTTTACTTCCACCGGCTGCTCCTGCAACTCAAGGTTGTTGCCTAAATCATTGTCAACCATCCAAATTTTATGTTCCTTCGATAGCTACTCCGTGATGAATTGTTTGACCGAATTTGGCTGCCATTCATCTTCCTCTAGTACACATTTCCCATATAAACGGCAAAAATCTATGAATGTCAATTCATCCCTTATCATAGGATCAAGATTCAAATATTTATCGTGACATGCATTAATATCATCGAAAATCAAATCGGCCTCATCTTCTTCCTGTATTGGTTCCTCTCGTTGAAGGAATGTGGGCATGGTTGGTCGTACATAAGTCCTTGATGGGAATCCTCACGACTGTTATTAAATGTATAATCCTGTTGTGCTTGTGATGATCTTCCCTCACCATTAGAATTCTGAGTTAGAAAGTTATTCAACTGCGGCATTTGTTGAACTAATTGTGACATCAACGTATATACTTGAATTTGCCCTTGGGCCCACCAGTCAAACTGTGCATCATTTATGTTGTTTATGTTGACCTTATAATTTGAATGCATAAAGCTTATCAAAACCCTCAGGCTGGCAGGATGAAAAGCTCTGATACCATTGTCATATCCCAAAGCAGAATATTATACGTTAATTTGGATTTCTCAGAATTCCTTTTTAAAATTCCAAATAATAGTATTCAATAAATATAGAATTATGTTCTCATTAACAAGATAATAAATTTATATAACAAATAATGTTGTATAATGATCAAATGTGCAATGCAGAATTCTGGTTATAAATATTCTAATAGAGAACTCTCAAAGGGTTTCGTCCTTGAGGGGTTGATATCAAGGGGTTTCATCCTTGTACCTAATAAATGAGGGGTTTCATCCTCAATTATAAAAGAACACGTTGTTGCCTAAATTTCAGATAAGGGAATGAATGTCAAATCATAAAAGCTCCATTGTGGCTAAGAGTGTACAACCTTCCTTTGGTCATGAGAAACCTTGGACTCGTCAAACTGATGGTTGACAAGGTGGATTCCTTCATTAAGATTGATGATGAGTCTTCTGAGGATAGGTTTGTGAGGGTTTATGTATTTGTGGATCTCTCCAAGTCCATATTCCACTCCATCAAAATCATGTCCTCCCTCGGTTCGTGGATTCAGTACCTCAACTTTGAAATTCTGCCTTTCAGATGTTTTCACTGTAACCAGCTACGGCACAAAGCGGATGCCTGTCCTAAGTCTTCTGTTAAATGCAGTTTCTTTTCCCTTCAAAGATGGTGACAAAAGGCTGGTTCCCCTGCTGCTGATTTTGTGTGGAGTACTAATGGGAAATTCTTTGACAAGCATGTTTCACCTCCTCCAAATGAATGCTTGGGTCAAGTTCAGTTGCCTGATATTTTTTCATCCCCCACTCAAGGTTTGGCTGATGCTATAACTCAGCCTATAACGAGTGGAGATGGGCTTTCCAGTGGACAGGCTGGATGAGGAGGAGGAACAGGAGGTTAATAGAGACAAGAAGAAGTTTGATGATGGTGACTTTCAGCTGGCAACTCCAGGCATTCTCGCCATTTCCCAATCAGCGAGTAAGAAGATCAAGGCTTCATGTAGCTACTCGGCTAAGAGTAGAGGGTGATGGACAGAGGCTAAAGATTGAGAATGGAAGCAGAGGACGTGATTAGGTAGGGCACTCAATGGACAATGGAAACCCTTTTCTCCCAAAAAGGGAGAAGACTTGTTTCATAACGTTGATAGCTTTCTCCTCTCCTTTTGAGAGGTTTTTTCTTTGTTTGCTTCAAATAGTTTTTATGGTTAGGTTGTTTTTCAAGTTTTTAGTTTGCCTCAGTCGCTTTTTGAGTTTCCAGTCTATTTGTTTCATAATGTTCTCGGGCTGTGAGGTTTTTACTGTTAATCTCAAGGCTACCTTCTGTTCTCTCTGTTTCTCATGGGTGAGGGCCCCAATAGATCCCCTCATTCATTTATCCCAAAAAAAAATATTTAATAATTGAAGAAAATAGGAGTAGGTTGCTTTTTTTGTATTGCAAAGACCTCTAGAATTCCTCTCAAGCTAAGATAGTAGTTACTGCATTAAATATAATATGTTTTTGTGGGTAAGATAGTAGCTACTTGTTCTTTGCTGCCCCCCAGAGTGTTTACCAAACCAAAAAAAGGGAAAGTTAGCCTGATGTTGGCCTCCTATTATTATTGTTAACCGTCCAATTAGAATCCATATAACCAGGAAGCTCAGAACCTACACATATTCCATATTTGTTTTGATAATGAAGAGCAACTTTTATATATTACATAGCATTTTTAAATGCAATCCTCTAGAATTAGCCATAAACTGTCTAACCAATGTAAATGCAGATAAAATAATAGGTCTCTAGCTAGTTCAATTGATAAGATTGCCAAAAAACATTGTCCATAAAGTGTAACATTTACATCCCTGAATCGACAATGAGCTAATAAGTTCCCAGTATAGCACAAAAGTCAGATGTTTGTGTAATGTGGCAAAGTGGAGACAAGAGAGGAAATGCCATAAGTGACTTCAACTAGCCAAATTCTAATGAGGAATTTAATCAAGAACTCTAGCAAAGAAAAAGAACACACCAATTTCTGTTTTCAAACAATTCTTCTAACCATCACAGGAAAGAAGAAAGTTAGGCCAACAAGGAAATAGGAATTGGAAAGCAAGCTAAGGAAGTCCTTTAAAATGTGCTTTCAATCTGCCTGAAGAGGGTTTTAATGTTAATTCCAGACTGGTTTTAAAAGAAGCTCTTTAGTTCTTTTTTCTGTTCTTCGAAAGAAGTGAGCAGACAATCAAAGGCACGGATTATAAATGCAAAGATTAATAATTTATCCTTAACAGAATCTTTACATTTGTTTAAGATACTAATGCTAAGCAATATTGCCTCGTGCAATATTTGACAGAAAATCTAAAGTTGATATGGCAATGAATTTTGAGGAGATAATTATTTAGAATAGATAACAAATCGTTTTACCAAATGTGTCAGAAGTCCACGCATGCATAAATTTGAAAATTAGATTTAGTGAAGAAAAAAAATTAAAACATCGATGTTAAAAAAGCAATTTTACAGACAAATACTTCAGAGAGATGTATGAGCATTAGTAGCTACAATTGTTTTAATCATGTACATCTTATCTGCATTTTGTCACTTGCCAATTTAATTACTCAAATCTTGGTGAGTTCAGTCACCAAGGATTTCAAACCTGTAAAAAACATTGGAAGATAGACAACCAATTTCTTTTGGTGGTCGTAAAATATTGGTAAAAAGACAGTAATGAAAATCAGACGTACCACAAGACGAGCAAGCAACATTAGTCTGAAATGACAGATTCTTAGTACAGCCCTGAACAGCTTCCATAAAAGATATTTCGAGTGTTGCCTGCAAAAGGGAAAGTCATATTAGAAAAGTCCCATACAAAGCCATCATAAACATGAATTGTTCTTGAGCAATTTAGCTTTATGACATGAAAGCAAATACCTCCACATCCTCGGCCCCAAGTGACCCTTGATTGAACATTTTCTTTAGAACCTGGCATCACGACAAAAGCACCACATCTATAATGGAAAGAAAAAGGTAATAAGACAATTTCAGCAAACAAACTATAATTTATGTTTTTCACATTCTCTTCCCAAAAGTTGTAGTCAAAACATCCTACTCAATAGCAGAGTACACAGTAATTTCTTGAATGCATGTTTTTATATATCAGGTAAACCTTTACCATTCCTGTATTTTGATGTTACCGTTGAGTTAAAGTTCATATTCAGGTGTTCATGTTTTAGCAATGAAACAATATACAAACCAGAGTTTAGTAAAATGTAAATGTATCTAGATATAATTCTTTAAATTTGTTGCTAACATCCATCTTCCAAATATTCATGTGATTTGTCTTCATCTAAAAACAATATATATTTATGTCCGCCTGTAACAAAAATAAACATCTAGACCTATGTCAATCCAATGTTTGGATACAGGGGGCATAGAGAACGGATTTTAGGTTCAGTATAAAATTATAGACTGTGGGGGCTGAAGACCCAGGGGAGGGAAGGGGGCCACAAGGTTTTGGGGGATTTCTTCCTGACGCTCAGCTTCCCCAGTGCCCCCAGCCCCCATGATCTAAAAAGTAAACAAAATGTATGTCGTTGCCATATACATTTAATTAATGATAATATAAATGAACATACAAGCACAGACATAAGACATGCACCATAATAAATGAATCATCAATTCCCCTTAAGTCTTGAAAATGACATAATAAAATTTAAATTGTCAATTCCCCTTAAGTCTTGAAAATGACATAATAAAATTTAAATTGTCAATTCCCCTTAAGTCTTGAAAATGACATAATAAAATTTAAATTGTCAATTCCCCTCAAGTCTTGAAAATGACATAATAAATTTAAATCATCAATTCCCCTTAAGTCTTGAAAATGACCTGATAAAATTTCAAAAAAACATCGTATCTATGAATTATGATTTTTTGTACATACTCAATGTCAGGTTTGACGCATACTCATACATGGTTTCAAGGATTGCAGCTTCTCTATTGAAGATTGACTTTATTCCAGCATAATCCCCTTGTTGTTTTAGGTCTCTTGTCTGAATGCTTTATGGATGTTTAAAGAGGGAAGGAGGGGAGGAGGGGAGGAATATGAAACATTAGAAACAAGTCGAAACAATGGAAAAAACTTTTCAAGCTGAAAAACTCCTCTGAATAATGCTTTCTAGCATTCCTTTCCCATATGTACTATCATTGAAGTTTAAGATCTCTCCGTTTCCTCCTCAAACCTTCTCAACCTCTTTTTATGTTTTTGCAATCAGGGTTTGGCTTTTCTTCTTTGTATGTATGGGCCAGTTAGGGTTAGTTTTAGGTAAATTATAATTAGTGGATTAGATTAGCCGGGAATATCATGGCATCTCCGGAGTGTGGAACACATCCTCCGACCATACCAAGGGCATCCCCTCTTTCTCCTGGTCACAGCTAAACATCTCCGACCAAAAAAGGAACAATCCTTACCACCCTCCAGTAGCAAGAACACTGGAAAAAACAAGCAATTTCTCCTGAAAACTCATCCCTTTGTCAAAATAAATGATCTATTTAACTCAGCCTACAATTCTTAGTGAGAATAAACAGAGTTCAGCATGTTATTCCTAATAAAACAAAGCTAATGATAACAAAATATTACTAACATAACATACCTCATTCATTCCCCCTCCAAACATGTCATCAAATCCAAAACCACCAAATCCAAAACCAAAGCCCGCACCACCAGGTCCACCTGGACTGCCACCTGCCTCTGCCTGTGCAAAACCTTCGGGACCAACCTAGAATATTCAAAAAAAAAAAAAAAACTAATTATCTTTTTTTTGAAATCAACTATTTAGATGAATCATCAAAGAAGCAAATCTACTTACCATCAGAATTATATTCTAATATACTAAATGAAGAAAAATGAATACCAAATAAATTCAATCAAATTACACTTTGAGCAACTCGAAATTTTCAGCACACAATGCTACTATTAAAAATAAAGAGCAGTATTCTACAAGATACACCAAAGCATAAGGCTCACAGATTCCAAGATTAAATCAAATATTTGAGAATTGACAATGCAATATAATAAGATAGACTACTGAAACACATTTTAGGAGCCCATTTCTACTGCAATTCAAGTGTTGCTACTAACTCACCCAATGTATAGGTTTTGTGCACATGGATTGTAGAACAAATGAAACGAATTTGGAGTACAATAACTCTCGTCACTGAATATACAATAAAATATCTCTCTTCATTGATTGTGAAATAGATTGTGCAATAACCATCTCAACATGTAAGCACCACCTGCTCTTGTTCCACGCTTCTCGTAACTTGATCACAACTAGTGCTGTCTATACAACTCTCACCTTATTATATCTCAAGACATATAACTCTTAGTAATAAAATAAAACATTTCATCTTAAGGTTTTTAGGTTTTTAAGGTAGCATGTATTTTTTATCTTGAAGCATCGAGTGATCATCCTCAACATAGCAATTTAAGTGATTCTCCCTTGGTCAGCAAAGTGGAGCTTTATTGGGAGTTCATTGTATCCTTTGGTATATGATGACAATTACTTTATACTCTCAGTTTACTGTCATTTAACTTAAGGTGTATGGAACAAAGAAATAAAAAAATGGCCGTACTTTCTCTAACATTAGACTAGACATCAATTAGAGGCAACTACAAATGCAATGCAAATGTTCTTACATGATCAATGTCAGAACACAAAAACATAAGATAAGAGGTCTAGAAAATGGTGATTTATTGTTGAAACGATAGTGCCAGTAAATTTACCCAAGAACTGCAGTAAGCTTTCAAGGTTGTTAACTAATGAGATCTTACCAAAAGAAAAAATAACAAAGGGAACTGGTGGTGGAAGATGGTGCACAACACCATATGAACTCCCTATAACAAGCATGGCTGCTGTTGAAACTTCCAATTCAATAAATCAGAGATTCACCTCAATGATACTATCCTGCCTAAGAGACTGTTACAGAAGTCCTTTTTCCTAGCCAGTGATAAGTTAAATATAAGTTGTGTACAGTCAACAATACAGCAACTCTTCAAGATATAAAAATACTTAAATTAGACATTTATTAGAGACCATTGCAAGGACCAATATTTATGTAGGATGCTATTCAACAACTCATTCAGGACACTCTCGAATTTGGCCAAATTTGTGAACTCATAACACAGCTTTGCCCAGCATTGTCTCATTCCTCTGCCCAGCATTTGTCTATCAGTCATTTCAGTATCAAATCCCTTTCAAGGTCCAAATCAACCTAGACATTCCTATGTTCGAAGGCAACATTGATGTTGCAACACTGGATAGCTGGATTTGACAATTGGATGGCTACTTTTCAGAAAACTGCCTTTGCAACGCAGAGAATATTACTTTCGCAACATTGAAGATGCCCAATTCAATCACACAGTGGTGGGAAACCTATAGCGTGTAGCACAAGGACTTGGACCCTGTCAACACTTGGGTCAAATTTGTCAACACCGTGCAAAAGGAAAATTACCCCCTTAAACACTACGGATGAGTACATGAAGTTTCAGCAATAGTGCCAGTGTAAGAAGCAGCCGGTTCAAGATTACACCAACAAGCTCCATGACTACGTCATGTATGTGCATGAAAACACAATGGCGCAACATAATGTATTGAAGTACATCAGCAAAATGTTAGGAAAAAGAGACAAAGTTTAATTTACTACAGTAATAAAATAAAGAAATATAGCACACAAGCTATGTTGTTTGGGTACGGGTACGGGTACGGATACAGGGACGTCTCGGGTACGCGGGTACGTCATTTTTCAAAAACCTTGATTTGGATACGTCGTGGGTACGTCTGTGTGTGTATATATATATATATATATATATATATATATATATATATTACTCATTTTTTTAGTAAAACACTTGAAACTACATAGTGTGAAAATATTTGTCTATAAATGATAAAACACTTAAAAATATATAATATTCATTCATTCATTACTTCAAAGACAAGATGTACATTCAAATCTAGAATAAATCATCTCGATTGTCCACAAAATCATGAATGCCACTCCCATTATTTTTCAACTTTATCATTTACTGACACTTTCTCTCACAAGGGCTCATCAGTGCATTGAATCTCACGAGTGCATGCCTTAAGGGGTGCACAGGGAATGGGGTGGGATCGGCTTGTGGCACTTTGCCAGAGATATTCTCAAACTATTCTATCACGCATACATCCCTTCATGCAGCCTTCATACCTCCTATGATGTCTCCTTGAAATCTTGAAACCCTGAAATATGGCTAAGTTTGAAACCCTGAAACCCTGGAATCTGACTAACTCTGAAATATGACAGGATCCTCCAAAACCTAGAATTTGCATTATAGCTCCTAGTAGTCCGAAACCCCTCTCAAACACCCTGAAAGTATATAAATAAAATATAACTTAAAGTATAAGAAATCTTATACTTAAATGTTTATTTTATTTCTATACGTTGGGTTCGGACTGGATTTACATTTAGGGTTGCTTAGTTTTTACGGTTTTTTTTTTAAATTATTTTCTGGATTTTTTTTAAAAACAATTCGCCATTTTTCTGCCGGAATCCCTCGGGTACGCGCCGGAAACGTCCCGGAGGCGCCCGTCGGCTTGCCGGACGTTTCCGGTACGCCGGCGGGCGCCTCCGGGACGCCTACGGGAGTACCCGGGGCGTCCCCGTGCCGGAGGCGTCTCCGAACAGGAGGCGTGGGGCTGGGGGGCGTATCCCTGCAACACAGCACACAAGATATTACGTGGATAACCTGCAACTTGCAGGAAAAAAACACAGGACAATGGCAGCTCTCTTTTTATTGGATATGAATGATCTGTACATCACAATAACAGGATCATACCCTTTAAATATGAAAAAGGAATATTCCAAAAACGCATTTTGGAAACCGCATGAAATAGTACAATGTGTGGGTCCTGTGTTGTACAACCATACCACATTGTACGAACACTAAAAAAACACTTGTACGGACGCCATGATTGTGCGATCTACATCAGGTCTCATGCAAGTAGAAGGCACTTTCAAGGAACAAGAATGCCTCTTCCATACTTAGCGTTGGGTCAAGGATCGTCCCTTTCATATCATCATCAATAGTGGGAGCCAAAATAACATCACTATGCAAGATGCAGTCAAGGCCTAGGTCTTACCACTAGATCACATCCTCGCCCATACTCTTTGGGATGGCTACAAGAGAAAGATATTCAAGTTCGGTGTCGATGCACTTTTGAGTATGGTATCAAACCCATGTATGATTCAATCACTTGGGACATTGTGCCATTCAAAGTATGTGGCATTCTACTCAGTAAGTTGTATGTGTATGACCGTGATGGTATCAATAGAGCTAAACCACAACATCGGTCCTTCAAAGTCAATGACAACATCATCAACATCTTCAAATGTCTTGTGAAGACTAAAGTCACTTTGGTATTTGACAAGCAAAACCGCAAGCACGATTCTCACACATAAAAGTTCATGTTGCTCGTAATCCATCCAAAGAACAAGCACAAGAACAAGTATGCAAAAGTTTGTGATGCTCATGATAACCCAAAGACAAGAGCACCGAAACAAGCATGCATTGGCAACGCGCCATGTTGGACATCTTACTATAACAATATGAAGCCCTCTTTGAAGAACCCAAAGGCCTTTCGACACATTGCGTGGTAAAGCATCAAATTGATTTGGTTCCTAGCTCCCCTCTTTTGTAAACCCTATTGTATAACATATCTATTTGGGAGAATGACAAAATCCGGAACCATATCCAAGAGCTTATTGATCGAGGCAAGATCAATCCAATGGAAGCCCGATAGTCCTCGCACCAAAAAAAGATGACTCGTGTCGCCTATGCATTGCCTATCACACGCTCAACAAGATAACGATAAAGAATTGATATCCACTGTCACGCATCGATGACCTTTTCAACCAGCTCTGAGGTGCACAATACTTCACCAAGATTGACCTGAAATCTAATTACCAACAGACTCTAATCCATCCTGGAGATGTTTTGAAGACAACATTCTAAACAAAGGAGCGATTGTACGAATAGAGAGACAACACTCAAACACTTCCCCAACTCCTCCATCATCATCTACTTGGATGACATCCTCATCTTCAGCAACATTAACCTCATCTTCACATGCGTCGTAGACACATTGCACAACCATAAGTTGCAAGCCAACTTAAGCAAGTGGACATGCAGCGTACTACAAATCTAGTACTTAGGCTACATCATTGACCACATAGGCATCCATGTAGATCCAAATAAGATCAAAGTGATTCAAAATTGACCAACTCCATGCAATCTCACAAAGCTCAATAGTTTTCTTGGACTTGCTAACTTCTACAATAAGTTCATCCTTAATTTCTCGCATCTACCCTAGCCACTCAACCAAATCATGCCCACCAAAGTTACATTCTATCAAGCACCTGCACAAGGTACATTTGAGGAGCTCAAGTAGCGTTTGTGTGTCACACATACCCTAACAATGCCTGACATTGTCCAACCCTTTAATATTGAGACTAATGCATCAAACTATGCACTTGAAACATTACTCACCCAACATGGACACCCAATTGCCTATCACTTGGAGGCATTAAGCAACATGGTTAAGCGATACTCAACCTAAGAAAAAGAGTAGTACACCATCACTCAAGCAGCTAAACAATGGTGCTATTGCATCTTGGGTGAGGAGACCATTATTCACTCATATCACAAGCGTTTATAGTTCCTACACACATAAGAGCAAGTTGGAGAATGCACGCCATATGAAGTGGATGACATATCTGCTACAATTCCATCTTGTTATGTGATGATTTTTCAAGATTCAACTATTTAGGTTCGAGCCACTCTACATTGACCCATATTTCATAAGTAGTGGTTCACAAGAACCCATCTCTCACAAGTATGATTGCATATTATCTTACCCACCATCTTGTCCCAGCAATCATAATGGTGTTTGACACTTGAGACCACAACTTCTCTAACTAGGAATCTCTCTACTTAGTAGACCAAGACTTCACACATGACTACGCCATCCTCGTGCAAGGTGAAAAGTTGTTGATTTCTACCTATACGACCAGCTTCTCCACAAACTCGTGCATCTTTATGTTGTTGTCATCACACCTCGCCAAAGTCTCATTTGGGAGGCACATTAATCTAGAACAAGACACTTTGCCATTACCAATACTATAGTAGTGTTTCAACAACATTTCTTATGTCCTCATATGTGCATAGAGATAGAGCGCCATCTCCAATTCGTACATCCATTGTTGCATCGCCAAACTAGTGAATAGGAAGCTTGGGTTATACACACCTTTTTGGTCTCATCCAAACCTTGGGAATCTATCGAAGTGGATTTCTTGTCTAGACTACTTACGATGAAGCACCAAAACCATGTTCGTCGTAGTGGATAGGTTTTTTAAGATGGTTATCTTGGTTGCATGTGTGAAGAGCATCACAGTGCAAGACATCGCTCACTACTTCTATCATGTCTAATTTCATTTTGGACCACCTTCATCCATCGTGTCTAATCATGACCCAAGGTTTGTCAATCACTTTTGGCATGCCTAGTGGGAAATGTTAGATACACAATTAGAACGGTCGACAACATTCCATCCTCAGACAAATGGGCAAACAAAACTTGTCAACCACACACTTTTCCATTCGCAATGTATGCACAGTAGTGCACATTAGCACACCTAAGATGATAATATAGCCTTCATTCAACATGCCTAAAGCAGAGCTCTTCACAATTAAGAGAAACAAAGACGATTCCAAATATATCTTGGGTTCTAACCAACCACACCTATAGACTTCTACCTCATGCCATTCAACATAGAGCTGCGCACATAGGAAAAGGAAGTGGACAAGGCACATAAGTTCCTGCAACACATCCAGTAGGTTCAACACATACTATAGCGCTAACATAAATATATAGATCGCCACAATGCACATATTACACCTCAATATTTCAAGATGGGTGATAAAGTCTGGTTGCATCTTCAAAAAGAACGCTTCAAGGGGCCGCATCAAAAAATCAAGCCTTTATGCCATGGTCCTTACACCATATTGTGCACAGTTGGAGAGAGCATTCTTTTTTGATTTGCCACAATACTTGGGTCTTCATTCAGTACTCAATGTGGAACTCCTTGAGCCCTACTTTCCAACTTTGCCTGAGACTACAACTCAACATCCTTGAGATTTAGATCTTGAACACTCGAAATTGGTGCCCAAAAAACATATTGTTGCCCAAAAATCAAATAGTTAAAGTCACAACTACACGCACCCGCCAAGGCACACATCAATTATCCAAACTGGTCAAGGCAAGACAATATGCTAATAAGGTAAGTGGTACAACTTCCAAGAGCTTCAAGTTTAGTTTTTGTAGCTAACAAAAGACACAGTGCATGCCATCGCTCCTCAAGAAAAGGCAAATGATTTGAGCCCAATCACGTCGGTCTGTGCTTTTGCCTTGAGTGTTGTGCACACCCGTGCACTGAGTGCAATCTACACAACTCCAACTATCTCACGCATGCAGCACAACATCAAACAACACACCATGTAGCTCAACATTTGCGCCAAAGGCTTACTAGCCACATGGAGGCTCTGCTCCCCATTGCACCATGCCAAACATTGCTTCTAGAGCTCATGCCATTTCAATGCACCTATCAACATATTGTGCATGTGGAAGTTGAACCATTGCATTTACATGAAGCTGAACTGTCATCTGTTGCAAAAGTTGAACCATTTCATAACTATCTTCTTTTGTGACTACTTTCTTGTAATGATATCTTGTAACCAACCAATTGCCTCCCTGAGGGACAAACATTAAATGGTCATTTGTCCACACATTCCAGTCTCGGAAAATCTGTGAGGAAGTGTTTCCCCGTTTCTAAACATGAGAATCCTCACTCTCAACCTTGTTGCAATGTTCATTTCTCATTGAATAGAAGAGCATTTTCTGCTATCTCTTTGCACTTGAAAGTGTAATAGTTTACTGTCTTTACTGTTTACTATTGCATGTTCTATAAGTCGGTGATTTACTAGCTATGTTATTGGGTTTTCCTTCGCCCTGCCACCGTGTGCTCCAAGGTGAAAATCAGAATTCATACAACTTTTCATTGGTTTCAAGATAACCAAAAGCTACAACCTTGAAGTTGTTTTTGAAGTCTTTCACCACAAATTTATCAAGCCAAACTTCAACTTCTTTCCTGTTTGAGCTATTTAATAGACAAATAACCAATCGGTACTCTAATCCAATACATGGTACACATCATTAATTCCTCCAATCTCAACATGGATTTTTCCAAAACCAAGAACAAGTAGCGCAAAATTGTTTGTAAAAAATATTCAATCTTTGGCCTTCAATCAAGTGAATCAAACAAGGTGCCCGATCAGAATTCGTACAGACTTTCATTGGTTTCAAGAGAGCCAAAAGCTTCAACCTTGAAAGTTGTTTTTGAAGTCTTTCACCATAAATTTATCAAGCCAAACTTCAACTTCTTTGCTATTTGAGTTATTTAATAGACAAAGCAAATTGGTACTCAAATCCGAAGCATGGCACACATCGTTAATTCCTCCAATCTCAACACGATTTTTCCAAACCAAGAACAGGTAGCGCAGAATTGTTTGCAACAAATATTTGTTCTTTGACCTCCGATCAAGTGAATCAAACAAGGTGCCCACTCTAGTGATGTAATTGGAGCATCATAACCCATTCATGAGAAGAAAGATGAGTATGTAAAACTTGGAAAGTAATGGAAAAAAGGCATTACCGTGATATCCCTTGAATTGTCAAGTCTCCTTTGATGGTGCTTCCAATCTTTCGAGTCGCTCTTCAATGTCATTGAATAGCATCTCCTTTCACTGTGTTCTATTTTACCACAATACGAGCAAATTCTATCATTTCAATCTCCTAATCAACATGGTTGGATTTGTACCCATTGAATTTATTTTCCTCACTTTTGATGAAGTAGGTTTGCTTCTTAGATCCTACCTTACCATCTTGAATGTGCCTGTTTTGTTTATAATAGGAATGGTGCATAACTTGTCGAAGGCAATAGTTTGCTTGTTTTCCTTCACTATGAGCATTGCCATAAGAAATCTGGGGCGAGATACATCATTGGGAGCTCTCAAGTTTGCTGGAAAAATCTCAGTTGAGTTCTTTTTCTTACATCCAATGCCACACTTCAATTGTGGTTGGACAACCTTGATGCATGCCAAATAACCTTCTATTCTATCAGAGCCTAAAGGATCAAGCAGAGAGAGTTTATTACTGAAACTCTTGCTTCATTTGTTTGATTGAAGATATTCTTTTGCGTCCCATGCTTTCTTTGGAGTCTCCTTTCCCCAAACTTGAAATCTCAACTCCATGGCAATATGAAAAACAATTGTTGAATGTGAACAATCTATCTATATTGCTTGAAGCCTTTTTTGAACCTTTAGTAATGCGCCATAGACCCTTTTTCTTCAAATATTCTTCCATTTCTTGCTTCCCTATCAGGTATTTTGTCCATTTACGAAGGCAATACCTGAATTTCAAGTTATATTTTGGTGCTCCCCGACACACAACCTAATCTACTCAAAATCTAAAACTACGACCAAGATGTAGATCTAGGAGAGAGCTTTCCAATGGTTCAAACAATACCAACAATCGAGTTCATATGCTCAAACTATAGCTTCCGGAAGATGAACCGCCAAAAATGCCCAACTAGGGCTCATCACAAACTCTGACATCACAACAAATCGTATGACTCCCACCAAAGATAGCCGCCACACCCAAAATGGTATATGACATCAACCAATGAGATAAACCCTGGTAGTAAATACTAAAATGAAGATAGGGCAATATAACAAAAAGGGCACAGCGCCGAGTATTTTCCATGCAAGCAGCAGAGGTCTCCAAGATGTGTTCCATCCTAAACAGCCCAAATAGTTGCTCATACCACTAATATGGAAGGCCCAGATAGAAGTAACTTAACGGACTCCTTTACCCAACTTCCAGTACTTAATATACAAAAGTATTTCAGCAATTTTATTCACAAAATGCCCATGAACAACCCCTAGTAAAGTTGATTGAATACAAGCTTCGTGTTGACTGTATCAAGCCTTAAATTTTGTAAATGAATCAATAATAAACAATGCCAAGGGAAAATGAATCTGCTCCAAGAGTTTGATATTTTGAAGGAATGATACATCAACTTATTATCTTAACTTCAACAACTTATTAGCTTTGCTAGTGTTCATTATCTTTGGCACTTTATCAGCAATATATTCATGTCACTTGGACCTCCTCCATCGCACCCCACAACCCAACCTCTACAATCAAAATCACTTTTTATGCTGAGCATTTCTTGCAAAGGCACAATGGTACATACCAACTGTCTTAAGCATTGTCACAAGGTCTGGCCGAATCTCGGCCAAATCCGGAACGATCCGCATTTTTGCAGTCGTCCGAATTAATCCGCCAGATTTGAGACTTTTTTATTATTAAAAAATAAAAACTTTAAAAACAATTTCACAAAACCCTAGAAAACAGCAACCTCGTCTCCTCCGCGAACCCTAAAAAGTGCAACTGTCTCCCTTGCAAACCCTAAAAAGTGCGGCGAAGTTATTTATATGGGGCGAGTCGAGTGTTTAAAACACATTAAGAGATTGCGTTGACAGCCGCAGAGAACAGATTGCGTTGACAACCGCAGAGAAGAGATTGAAAGAAGTGAGAGCAATAGAAGATTCGCAGTAGTGAGAGTAGGAGAAGATTGAAAGTGGCAAAAGAGAGCATTTTCATTGCTTAGCAATGGAGTGTGAGACATCCGACGAGCGAGGGAGAACGTCAACCAACGAGCGACCCTGTGAGACTGTGAGACATCCAGGAACGAGCGACTCTGTGAGACATTCGAAAGCAAGCGAGCTTGGGAGAAATCACACCAATCGTCACACAGGCAGCGTGAGGTAGGTTCGAACCTGTTGTTTAGCTTTAGGTTTTTGTTAATTTTAATTATTTCATTTTTTTATTATTATTACGTAAATAATTAATATATTTATTTTTATATTTAATATTATTTAATAGATTTTAAATTATTTATTTCATATTTTTATATTTTATTATTACGTAAATAATAAATATATTATTTAATATTTATTTTTATATTTAATATTATTTATTTTGATTAACATTTTTTATTTATAATTTATAAAATATAAATGTAAATAGCATTTTTATTTTATAATATTAATTTTAAATATTTTTTATTTTTATTTCATTTTTTAAATTTAAATTTTATTATATATCTTTAGAAAATAATACAAATATGATTTATATTATTTAATATTTATTTTTATATTTAATATTATTTATTTTGATTCACATTTTTTATTTATAATTTATAAAATATAAATGTAAATGGCATTTTTTATTTTAAAATATTAATTTTAAATATTTTTTATTTTTATTTCATTTTTTAAATTTAAATTTTATTATATATCTTTCAAAAATAATACAAATATGATTTATATTTTATAATATTAATATTAAAAAAATATTTTATTTTTATTTTTAAATTTTATTATATATCTTAAAATCTTAATAATAAATTTAAATTATATTTAGGTTGATATTTTATAGATTATAATTATAATAAATATATTTAATTTTTTATATTTTTTAAAATTTAAATTTTATGATATAATATTAGTTATTTACATTTATCTTTTAGGTTTATATTTTATAAAATATAATTATAATAAATATATTTATTTTTTTATATTTTTTAGGTTTTAAATTTAATTATATAATATTTAGTTATTTACATTTATCTTTTATAAATTATAATTATAATAAATATTTTTATTTTTTTTTAAATTTATATTTTATTATATAATATTTATAATTATTTTTTATAAATTATATATATATATATATTTTTCAAATTTAAATTTTATTATATATCTTTAAAAATTAATACAAATATGATTTATATTTTATAATATTAATATTAAATATTTTTATTTTTAAATTTTATTATATATCTTAAAATCTTTATAATAAACTTAAATTATATTTAAGTTGATATTTTATAAATTATAATTATAATTATAATAAATATATATTTTTTTTTTTTTTTTTTTAAATTTAAATTTTATTATATAATATTTAGTTATTTACATTTATCTTTTAGGTTTATATTTTATAAATTATAATTATAATAAATATATTTTTTTTTTATATTTTTTAAAATTTAAATTTAATTATATAATATTCAGTTATTTACATTTATCTTTTGTGAGACCTTCGAGAGCAAGCGAGCTTGGGAGAAATCACACCAATCGTGACACAAGAAGCATGAGGTAGGTTCGAACCCTGTTGTTTAGCGTTAGGATTTAGCTTTAGGTTTTTGTTAATAATTTTAATTATTTCTTTTTTATTATTATTATTACGTAAATAATTAATATATTACTTAATATTTATTTTTAAATTTAATATTATTTAATAGATTTTAAATCATTTATTCATATTTTTATATTTTGTCATTACGTAAATAATGCATATATTATTTAATATTTATTTTTATATTTAATATTATTTATTTTCATTAACATTTTTTATTTATAATTTATAATTTATAAAATATAAATGTAAATAGCATTTTTATATTATAATATTAATTTTAAATATTTTTTAATTTTTTTAATTGTTTTAAATTTAAATTTTATTATATATCTTTAAAAAATAATACAAATATCATTTATATTTTATAATATTAATATTAAATATTTTTATTTTTAAATTTTATTATATATCTTAAAATCTTTATAATAAATTTAAATTATATTTAGGTTGATATTTTTATAGATTATAATTATAATAAATATATTTATTTTTTTATATTTTTTAAAATTTAAATTTTATTATATATCTTTAAAAATTAAGACAAATATGATTTATATTTTATAATATTAATATTAAACTTTTTTATTTTTAAATTTTATTATATATCTTCAAATCTTTATAATAAATTTAAATTATATTTAGGTTGTTATTTTATAAATTATAATTATAATAAATATATATATATATATATTTTATATTTTTTAAAATTTAAATTTTATTATATAATATTTAGTTATTTACATTTATCTTTTAGATTTCTATTTTATAAATTATAATTATAATAAATATATTTATTTTTTTATATTTTTTAAAATTTAAATTTAATTATATAATATTTAGTTATTTACATTTATCTTTTATAAATTCTAATAAATATTTTTACTTTTTTATATTTTTTAAAATTTATATTTTATTATATAATATTTATATTTATTTTTTATAAATTTTATATATATTTTTTAAAATTTAAATGTTATTATATATCTTTAAAAATTAATACAAATATGATTTATATTTTATGATATTAATATTAAATATTTATATTTTTTTTATTTTTAAATTTTATTATATATCTTAAAATCTTTATAATAAATTTAAATTATATTTAGGTTGATATTTGATAAATTATAATTATAATAAATATATTTATTTTTTTATATTTTTTTAAATTTAAATTTTATTATATAATATTTAGTTATTGACATTTATCTTTTAGGTTTATATTTTATATATTATAATTTAAATATATTTTATTATATAATATTTAGTTATTGACATTTATCTTTTAGGTTTATATTTTATATATTATAATTATAATAAATATATTTATTTTCTTATATTTTTTAAAATTTAAATTTAATTATATAATATTTAGTTATTTACATTTATCGTTTATAAATTATAATAATAATAAATATTTTTACTTTTTTATATTTTTTAAAATTTATATTTTATTATATAATATTTATATTTATCTTTTATAAATTATAATTATAATATATTTATTAAATAGGTTAAATAGGTCATTTTATTTTATATTATATTTTATTTATATTACATAGGTCATTATTTTATTTTATATTATATTTTTTTAAATTTAAATTTTATTATATAATAGTTACATGTATATTTTATAAATTATAATTATAATAATTTTTTTTATTTTTTTAAATTTAAATTTTATTATATACGTCATTTATATTTTATTTTATTTATATTATATAGGTCATTTTTTTTTTTAATTTATATTATTTTATTTTCATTTATTATATAAGTAATTTAAATTTTATTTTATTTTATTTATATTTTCTATCATACATTTAAAATTAAATTTAATAGTATTATGTTTTGTTTTAATTTTTAATAATTTTATACTTCTATAATTGTATTGTATATAAGACCGTCATTTAGTTAAATTAAAAAATATGTTTTTATGATATATATGTGTGTGTGTTTTTACAGTTTTTAAATGTATATTAATTATTTTTAAAAACTTTTGCAAGGCAACCTAACATCATGGCAAGTACTCCGCTTGAGAAGAAATATATTATTCAGCGAAATGCAAACCCCAGAAATATGAAATGCACTCTTGTGATTCCAATATCACAAGGACTCTAACAAAGGTTCGGAACCATTATCTTGAAAGTCCAGATGTAAAGATTTGCCCAGTGACAGTGGATAACCCCATATATGCACAATTTCTCAATCAAATCCGAAACAAATATGAATTGAAGTCAGTTGCATCAGCCTCTGAATCTTCAAAGAAGGCTAAAATTCAATGCAATCTGACACAGTTTGGTTCATTTTCTACCTCAACATATTCCCCAGCATTTACCGAAGCTAGTCAAAGTGAACATCAAATGTCCCAATCACAACGTTCTTTGAAAGCCATGTGGAAGCCGCAGGGAAAACATGAGGTAGACAAATTGGCGGCCCGATTTTTTATGCAAATGCCATCCCCTTCAATGTTGTTTGAAAGCCACATACGAAAGCAATGGTGAGGGGATCACCAATTTTGGGAAAGGTTACACAATGCCATCCTCTGAAAGCCTAAGAACTATTTTGCTGGAAGAGGAGGTGACATCAATATCTAGTGAACTAGATAAAATGAAAAAGCTCTGGAGAAAATCAGGATGCAGTATAATAAGTGACGGATGGTCCGACACAAAAAGAAGACCTCTCCTCAATATATTGACTCAATGTCCTAAAAGGTTTATGTTTATCAAATCAATTAATACATGCAATGATGTGAAGACTGCGGATTTCATTTTCAAATGCATTGAATCCACTATTTTGGACATTGGAGAAGAATATGTTGTCCAAGTTGTTATGAATAATGCAGCGAATTGTAAAGCAGCAAGGGAACTTCTTATAGACAGGGTTCCTCATTTGTTTTGGACTCCATGTGCAACTCATGTTTTGGATCTTTTGCTTGAAGATTTTGCAAAGTTGGAGTGGGTAAATAGTGTTGTTAGATAAGGGAAACAAATTTCCAAGTTTATACTTAATCACCGCTTGACCTTGAGCTTGTATCGCTCATATGCAAAACGGGAACTTCTTTCTCCAGCTGAAACAAAGTTTGCATCTAATTTTATAACTTTGCAAAAGGAAGTGGAAGAGAGGACAGCATTGAGAAGAGTTGTGATTAGTGAAGAATTGGTACAATCTAAGCTTTCTAAGGAAAGCATGGAAAGGACATTGAGAAAATTATTTTGGGCAGTTCATTTTGAGAGGACGCTGAAAAGACCCTTAAGGTGTTTCTAAGGAAAGCACTGGAAAGGACATTGAGAGAATTATTTTGGGCAGTTCATTTTGAGAGGACGCTGAAAAGACCCTTAAGGTGTTTGAGCCACTTGTCGGCTTGTTGAGATTCGTTGATGGCATTAAGCCTTGTATTAGTTTTGTGTATGAAGGCATGGAGCAAGCAAAAGAACAAATTAAAAAAACATTTCCAGATAAAGGTGGTGAAGTTCAGCGTATTGGAAACATTGTTGACATCCGCTGAAACATGTCACATCGACCTATACATGTTGTAGGTTGCTATTTAAATCCTAAGTTGATAGAGGTGGATCATGATTCAAATGAAGAGGTAAAAAATGGTGTATTGGCAACAACAAATAAGTTGGTTCAAGGTGAAAATGAAAAGCCTAAGGTGAGAAGGCAGCTGACTACATTCATGAACCAAGAAGGCATGTTTTCCCTCAAAGAAGCACAAGAAGACATTGGTAGTATGGATCCCCATTTATGGTGACAGACATATGGTTCTTCTACTCTAGAGTTACAAAAACTTGTCGTGCGTGTCCATAGCCAGTGTGCTAGTTCTTCTGCATGCGAAAGAAATTGGAGCATGCATGATTTGATCCATACTAACAAGAGAAACCGACTAGGAGCCAAAAAGCTCTTAGATCTTGTGTTTGTGCACAGCAATTTAAGATTGCTTGAGCACAATCTTACAAAAGAAGATGACAATCTTCATCTTGAAGAACCATCCTTTGAAGGAGTCGAGGAAAATATTGATAGTGTTGATGACCTTGATAGAGGATTTGCTGATGGTGCTAGTGCTAGTTTTGATTTTGAAGCAGGGTTTAATGTTGCAAATGTTTGAAACTTTTAAGTTTTATATCAATTTTGAGCTTAGGCACTAAACTATGAACTATAGATATTTTGCTATCTTTTAATGTAATTCAAATTTGAAACTCATGCATTTCTCAATTTTGCAAGTGTCAAATTAATGTTTATTCTTTAGTAGACTAAATATTTTGCATATATATATATATTGAACCAGATTTTTCCGGATTTTTTTCGAACCTTTTCAATAATTCTGGATTCCGCATTTTTTTCCCCTCCCGAACCTTTCCGGATTTCCACACCTTGTGACTATGGTCTTAAGCCTCATCAGTGTCTCATCACTCCCACCCTTGAGACCCTCCAGCACTAATCACACTCCAATCCATTTTGATGCCAGGTATGTTGATGTCCATGCCCCTTTAATGTTATTTCCAACTATTGTACCCTTTTCCTTTTGTATTATCACAGGAAGATATGAATTATCATGTGTCCTTTACAAGTTTACAGCCACCCTTGACCCATTCTTCGTTGTTCACCACTCCAATTCGATTTTCCCCATGAGCAGTTGCCATGTTCAGGAAAAAATAAAACCATGCACAGGACACTCCATTGTCATACCCAATTTCATGTGTGGTAGGAAAACGTTGATGCCCTACACAAATCCACAAAGTACGTTTGGCGTACCTTCCTTCTTTGTAAGGCGGTTTCTTTAAAAATTGACTGCCAAACATGTCTCCCTTACTAGCTCTCTATATGACACTCTTATCAATCCCTTGTTCATATCCCTTCCCTACTACTTTGTGTCTCATATTCTCTCTTTGGGACATTAGGACTAAGGAGAATCATTCAAAGATTCTGCAATAACAAAGCAACAGAATTTAGGGGATTCAAGATGAGTTTCACAAATATCGTGTGGTCTTTCATCTGCTTCCCATTGCCGAATTAGTTAATGATGTTTGCTCAAGTTTCCCCACTCTTGGTAAAGCACATTCCTTGCCCATTCATAAATCAGGTGAAAGACCTAATTGGACTAACTACAAGGATATAATGATTGGGAACACCTTTTTCAACCTGTACTCCACAATTTTTGGCATGCAACTTTTTGAACAGCTGTAGCATGGTAATTTCAGAGAAAGAAGGCAAGCAGGCTTAAGAATATATTTCCAGACCAATGTTTGCATTTTACTGTCAAGCTATTTATTAAGGAGGCTCACCAAAAAAAATCTCAAGTCTTTTGTTGCTTTGTGCACTCTATAAAGGCATTTGAGTGGGTGCCTAGGCATTTGTTTCAAAGGTTACATGTGTATCTCAGAGCTTATTACTGTGATCTTGAGGCTCTGTGAGACAATAGTAGCTCAGTTGCAAACTGCCCATACACTCCCTCACTTATTTGGAAGTACAATTCGAGACAAGCAAGGGTGCCCTCTCTTTTTGATTCTATTCTGGATCAACATAGACAAGCTTTTGGAGTTTCTTCAAAAGAAAACTCGTGTTGATGATGGTTATACTTTACTTCTTGATTGTGTTGTTGATTTTATGGGTGATGTGGTCCTCCCAGCTCATTCTCCTAAGGGATTTGAAGGGACAATCTTGACACTCTTATCAGCTTTATTTTAGCAATCAAGTGAGTTGCAATGCATACCAGAATTCAACACCACCAGCGAGTCCTCGACATCTCCCTCTATTTCTCTAGTCATCTGGCACCCAACGCTGTCCATTGTCTTCAAATAGCCAAAAATCATTAGCCTCAAGTGACCTTCCTGGCAAAATTTGCTCATTAATCTGAGTGTAAGTTGAATTTTCCTCAGCTTTTACGTCATTTACAGCCTCTCCATTTTCCAAATATTCATCTTGTAAAAGATAAATGTCCCATCAACATGTACTTGAGGTTTTCTGTGCTGAAATGAGGAATTTTGTAACAGCACCAGATATTTTATAAGAACTTTTCATAAAACTATCTTGCCAACTGTCTTCAGCCAGTTTCAGCGATCATAAAGCCACCTTTGGAACGCAGACCTTTTACATCTCATCAACATTTATTTATTTATAGGCTTCAGCATTCAGATTCTAGAATATATCATTTATGGGTTGAAACTTGCAGAATATGTCTCCATTCAGTAGATTCGTAGTGCAACATAATAGATATAACCCTGTACAACAGATTATCGCAATAAAATACAAGATCTATTGTTGTAGAACAGATTTGCAAGAGCTTATTTGCCCACTACTATAACAGCAAAAACTCAATACAAAGTAATTAAAAGGACACGCAGATAATAATATTCTCAAAATAAAAACGTCACAGACACCAAAGATAGTAGGACCAGGGTATTGCATTATATAATTTTAGAGCAAGAAAAGAACACATATTCAAGATCTGCCAGTATCAAAAAAATGAAAAACGCTACAAATCCACAAAGAACAGAATAAAGCTTAGTAGCACAATAAGAAAATTAACTCCAGGAGCAGTGTGTTCACCATGCTAGGCAGATACAGCATATTTCACAAACTAGCGGTACATACCAATTTCCAAAAAAACAGCCATACTGAAGCCTAAAGGTGTACTTATAGTTACATTTCCCCTTAATGACTTGACCCTCCATGCACGTGGGAAATGTAACTTTATAAAGTAAAGTTTTCTATATTAACTTTTAAACTTTGTATTCTTCATTCTATCATTTTGAGCCTGACATATAACTTACCTTCTAAACCCTAACCTAGCCCTCTTGACACCAAACTGACCAAACTTTTCTAGCACATTCATCATTGCTGGGCATGAATGTTGGCATTTATTCTCAGCTCAAAAACAGCCACAATTAGATGCCACAACAGATTACTATGTATTAGAGAGAAATTATCAGTAGCTTTTTGTATGCTTTTCCAAGATGAACCATACATAGATCCCCAATGAGAAGTTATATGGGCATGAGATAGCTCTGGCTTCCTGCCTCGGTCCCCAGATTTGGTTTTTACCTGCTCTTTGTTTCCCTCGAGTGTTTCCATATGTGAGCTTTCTATGTTTTTCTACTAGTGAGCCCAACGATTGTCAGGTGAACCTGGGAGATGCCTATTTGAGAATTAATGAATCAGTCACCATATCTAACTATTTTACCCTCAAAGAGCATAGCAATGGTCAAGAAACTAACAATGTATTAAGGATTAGCATTTTTTGAATATAGCTTTAATTGAGGAATTCATAGGGTTTGATGTGAGCCATTTGTTCCTACAAGCATATGCAGAGGCAGTTCTATATCAGATTTAAATGCCGACCAAAATCAAGCAACATCCAGCTAAAAGTTGAGAAGTGCAAACTCGCCATAATTTGAGGATCAGATAGAGTATTCCAAATTAAATTGTATAAAAACTCTGCCTAAAGCTTCATATCAACCATCGTCATCCTATTTTCTTTTAAATGACAGAATATTCAAAATCTTGTTGGATTGGCATGGAGACCATTACCTTATCATATAGCGATCGCTTCTCATCATCTTTGAGTACCTGGTATAGGCATCATATGCTACTTTTCAGCATCATGGGCCTAAGGAAATAGCTTATAATTTAAGCAGAAACTTAAACACTAAATGTCTTAACACTTCCCAATTTGGA
Organism: Torreya grandis; assembly: GCA_037957365.1. NCBI lineage: Eukaryota > Viridiplantae > Streptophyta > Pinopsida > Cupressales > Taxaceae > Torreya > Torreya grandis. Next base: position 984,529 of record JARHVA010004857.1, read on the forward strand.
ATGTACATCTTATTGCGGAAAGTTAAACACCTCACCTCATAAGCACGTTGAATTTCCTGGAATTTTTTCTCTGCATCCGGATCCCCTTTATTCACATCAGGATGATGCTTCTTAGCAAGCTAAAAATGCAAGCTGGAAAATGTTAATAGCCGATCCATTGTCTTAAAAAGGGAGTCTTCATAATGGGAGCAAAGCAATAAGCAACTTGCAGGGCTTATAATGTACAAAACCAAATTCTGGAAAAAATTATATATAGCATATTTGATTCACAAATACAAAAATCAAGGAGTTCACAGTTAAGAAACCTGCAAGTCAAGAGTATAGTTTAAGCTGCCAGATATAAAAGCACATTAGGTCACAATGAATATTCACCTAAATTAACTCAATAAGCATATTCAAATAGAACTTATAGTATTTGGATAGTATAAATATTTATTAGTTTGATGAATGGCATGGTATACCGCATAATAGGCCTTCTTGATTTCTCCTTGGCCTGCATCCTTGCTTATTCCAAGAATATCATAAAAATCTCTGGCAGCCATACCAAATGTCCCTGTAGAAGAGAAATCAAATATTAATCCTGTCATATCCTTTGCTTCAGTATGCAACCATTCCTATGCTCCACACTCTATTGGAATCTCATTATAACAATAATAGAAACCTTTACCTGTGGCATGAAAACTCCTCTTCAATGATACAGTTCTGAATATTCCGCTAAAGACATTCCCCCTTCCCTTAACTGCAAAAAAGAGTTTATAAGCAATTCTAAAGGAAAGAATAAAACTCTTGCATATAAGAAGTAAACTCCAAGAAAGCATGCCCAAAGGGACATCATGTATGGTCGCCACAATAAAACAAGTATAGGCATGTCAAATTGCAAACAAATCACATGACTAACATAGCCAAAATTTTCAATGGGAAAAAAATGAAAACATCAACTAAAAAAGAAAATAATAGCCTACGTGGAGCCATAATAAAAAAAAAACCAGCAGCATACATCATTGTTGGTGTATAGGATTAATACACCTCTTCATGTTAAGTCTCAATCAGGTTAGTTTATGCCGTAAGTTACTTTATTACGCATTTTTGCACATTATAGCATTGTAAGTGTGGATAGCTCCTTGAATATCCTCCACATCATGAATTGTATCTATTTAGATAGCCCTATCTAGGTAGTTGTAACTTGCGTTGTTCTATTTTGGTAAATTGTTGCTACTTGTCAATCTAGTTTAAGATGTCATTAGTTGTCATTCCTAACTCCCACTTCTATGTCTCTTGTTATAAATAAAGGACCTCTTATGTAATACTAGAGAGGTTAGAGTCGTATCTCACCCTTGTCACGATGTAGTCTCAAGGGAATGTTGTAATAGACTAAGAGATAATTAAACATTCTTATTATACACCGGAATGTTGTCCCATTAATCCCCCAAAGCATATGTTCATGTATACACCGGAATTAGGGTGAGCCAGCGTGCACCACTTTGTGAGAGATTTGTCAGGTACTATCCTTCCTACCACCTTCATATCGCCCTGACATCAATAGATTTGTCCTCCTAGGTTCATGTTCCCTCGTTGAACCTCCTTTTCCCTTTGTCTGCAGATCTCTAACATCATTGACCCAGCAAATGGCATCTTATAGCGATCCCTGTTTTCGCAGATGCCATCGACCAAGTAGATGACATATTGTTTTATGCGGAATTCTTTGTACACTATCAGTTAGGCCCATTAGGTCGACCAAAACTAAGGTTTGACTTTTGGGGGTCTTATCCATATTTATAAGTTCCCATTTGTCATTTCTCAAAATATGAACAATCAATACACTTTGCTTGTGATCGCAAATCCACCTAAGGAAGAAGGAGAGAAATTAGGGTTAAAGGGAGCTTACGCCAAGGAAGGTAGGTTAGCATAAAGGCTTTGAAGATATCAAGAATAGCAGTTGCACCTGCAAGGTCTACCAAGTCTTTTAAGTCTCAAATTGTGGTCTACTTAGGTCTTCTTCTCACCGACAACAATCTCTCACAAAGTGCTCCAAGCCAAGGGAGAGATTAATGCCACCAAGCCGACCAAAGGTAAGTATTCCTAACCTAAACTCTTTTTTGTTGTAATTTGGTTTGCATATTAGATGATTATTTGTCTCATGTATTACATGGTATAGATTAGCATCTACATTAATTTAGTGTTATCTTTTACATCTTTGATATCTATAGCCTTTGCTTATTGTCTAGTGGCATCTTCACATTCTTATAGCTCTTAATTGCTGCCTAATGGCATTTTAGTTACTTACAGCTCTTACTTAACAACCTTTAGTTTAGATAGCTATTTTTACAATCTAATGATACCCTGGATCTAGTGCGGTCCTTCACCTTCTATCTCATTGGAGATTGTAGGTAGATTCCCCTTATAGCATTGCTACCTCTTGTGCGCACAACCCTTGTCTATAGCCCTATGCCACATTATGGACTGATGTCTTGTGTGTACATTGGATCTAGAATTGCCTTCTCACTTTTCCTATTTAAGAGGATCCTTGTATTAGAGACCTATTTTAGGCTTACATGCAATTTGCATCATGAGCTAGATATCTGCACCAGAACTAATGTAGCAATCCAAGAATAGGAATCAATGACTTGGTAGGTATTACTGTAATAGCAGGAACAAGTGTGAACATTGGGCGCAGCCGTGGTGACATTTGCAGTGTGATCAACTTTGTACTTCTGTATATTCTTCAACTACTCCCATGGATCTATCTCCCTAATGTTGATAGTGACATTTAACCTTAAATTACGCCAATTTCTTTTTCACCTTTTCTGTCTCCATCACACTACTCTTTAAAGCCTCCATGATCTAATTGAAATTGCCCTCAGTCTTTTGTTTCAAAAGCTCAAACCATTAAGCCAAGTCTTTACAGTACTGATTAGACATACTTACCCAATCTGAAAACTATGTGTTTTGTTTAAGCATATCTATTTTATATTATATTGTATGATTAATAGCTTGCTTTGTATGTGCAATTTGATCCTTTATGCTCTCATATACAGAAAGTAGTTGGCTGCATTTAATACCAACTTATCCAGTTTGGACATGTGCTGAATAAGCTCAGGGAATTCCTGTATTTTCTCCATCAAAACAAGACTTAAAACACAATGCTCGCCACCTAATTTCATCCGGAGGTAGTTTTAGATGTTAATTTGCATGGTTTTCGAGTACTTGTGTGTTTATCAGTTATCAGTTCATATTAGACTCTTATTGGCACTTGTTTTCTGTGTTTAGGACCCCAATTGCTTCCCTTTCCTTCTGTTTTCTCTTGCTTCCCTAGTTTTTTTCTCTTCCCTATATTTTTTGGTCGTTTCTTGGATTTCACCAAGAGATAGCATATCGAGTATCGATTCATATTAGGGTCTTATTGGCGCATGTTTTTGGTGTTTTGGGCCCCGCTTGCTTCCCTTTCCTTTTATTTTCTTTATCTTCCCTGGCTTCTTTGTCTTGTATTTTTTAGTTGTTTCGGGTTTGACCATGAACGTAGCAGTACACTTTTGGTCTTTTCATAAAGTGGATCCCTTTGACCCCTAGGTGTGTTTCTTTGGTCTTTGTGTTACTTTTTGCCAGCTTCCCCCCTCTGTTTGTCAGTTTGCACACCAATACGGTCCTAATTTGATTTTGTGAAATCTATAAATACACAGGGGCATTAGTGCATATAGAAAAAGAGAGTGACAAGCGAGATACTAGTTAATGAAAGCATGAGTTCCAAGAAAAGGTCAAGAGTGATACGCAAAAGTCTAGCATTTGATTTAAAAAGCAAAATTTCATTTGGACTCTTCATATTGCATCATTTCCAATTGTTCATGTAGTATAAAATCATATAAGGATTAGTGGTGGTTTCCACCATAGTTGCCATGTTCGATCGGACCACAACATTGTTCGGTTCAGAGACCAAACTTCTTGGATCTACCGAATCTACCAAAGTGAATGTGTTTGGTTCAGTTTAGATGCATTGATGTTTTATTTGTTAACCTACAAATATTATAAAAGAAAAAAGAAAAAAATTGTAGCCCTAGAACATGGCAGATGAATTCACTGATGCAGGACTTATTGCTATATATTTTTGCTTGTCATCGTACATGATGTATGAACCTACAAAATAATAAGACAAACAAAACAAAAAATGCATACTTTGAAAATATATCTAAAATTTGTGGAAACCCCCTACACATAGGATGAAGCCTTAAAGGCTTTTACTCCTCAAATGAAACTAACTCTACATTGAAACTATGATGCCTCCACCTCCATGGCAACCCTTAGCTTGAGGGTCCATGGAGGCTTTGATAGAGTTTGAAGGAGGAAGGCCACGGTATGGTCAAGCTTTTCTCCCCTCTCACCCTCCTCCCAAACTTGCTCATGTTGCAAATGAACCCTCCAAAGCTTAGGTTAACCTTCGTGAAGCATCCTTATAGATTAGGGCAAATTTTAGGGTTTGCCCATTCCAACCATTGTAATAGAACCTAATCTAAGGGCAGATATTTCTTGCTTTGATTTTGGAGTAAAGAGTCTTTGTAAACTAAGTTACTTTTTAAGGTGTTTTTTACATGACTAAAACTTTATTAAGTTGTACTCCAGGTACCTTATTGTTTCATGTTGAGTTACTTTTCTAAATGGGGGTGTCGTTTAAATGACCCCTTTGGTGTAACTTTACAACTTAAACATTTATTTATGTTGGTTAAGCCAAGTTGATTTTTTATAAGAAATTGAAACTAGAACCTGAAGATTGCATGTATGATATATTTATTTATAATAAATTTGAATTTTCCATTTTTTTTTTGTATTTATATATTTTAAGTATATATTTTTTTTTCAAATATGTATATATTATTTTTTTAATTTTTCAAATCAAACCTAACTTTTCCCAAAAAAACAAACTTTTTAATCCTTCCAAACAAACCAAACTTCTCAAGCATGGTAACTATAGTTTCCACAATTGCTTGTTGAATTGCAGTAATTGTTGGTTTCCAACTTTTCCAAGGATAAGGGTTTGATTGAGACATGCACCTCAATGACTACACCATGTTTTATGGTTTTGCAAGGCATTTTGAGCTGATTAGGGTTTCAAGAAAGGAGATCAATTTCCTAGTTATCCACAGCGGATTTTGGAAAAATGAGTGAGGTTTTCAAAGCCTAGAAGCTGAGGATCAAATTCATCAAACTTAATCCAAGGAAGGAAATAGTGACCAAGAGCATAGCAGCTTGACTAGGAGCGAGCAGTCCATCCCTAGTCAATTTTTCAAAGTTATCAGTTTGCTCCAAATTTTTTTGGTTACGTTCACCTTAGCTCATGGACCCATTTTCAATTGATTTCAGCATACAACAGTCCACAAATTTGTGACAGTTCAGTATTCCTCTTAAAACCCTAGCTTTGCACATTTCAATTATTCTAGAATATTCCTTATTGCAAGTATGTCTGAGTTTTACTGTTATATTATTGTAATTTGTTTAGATCTGAATTGCAGCATTGTATATGGCTAGGTGTAGTGCAAGTTGATATAAAACCATTTTACCGTATCACAATAATCTATCATGGGTATTTTGGATACCTTACTTGTTTCCACAAAAATGAATAGCCTTTGGTTGTCATAGGTTATTACAAATTAGTGGCCTTTACTACTATAGCCAATTGCGATTAAGATTTATCGAGTGTTAGCATAGATTTGTTCGTGCTGCCAACCAGCTGTTCAATCTAGCTTATTGCATCCACTAATTCTAGTGTTCCACTCTTAGCATCTTCTTCCATTATACCGTCAGGAGTTTCATAGGCAACTCGGGACATAGATGGTGTAGGTATACGTGTCTCTTTCTATGTTTGTGCAGAAGATAGGGTTGTTGTTTCCAAGTTTTTTGCATTTAGCTTGTCATACCATTTGATGCATTGGAATAATTTCCTTGCAAAGAAATAGTAGGTTCTTTAGTACAACACACCTCTAAGAGACTTAATTCATCAAATCCTTGAAAAGAAGACCTTATTGGCAGCTGCATTTAAGTTGTATCTCGTATTCCTCCTGCAACCAGTCTCTGTGGACTTGCAGAGCTCGTGGCCATGCTTTTCCACATTAGTGGCTTTTAACCCTCTAATCTTCCAGTACTTGACGCTTGAAGTTGATTTACAAATGAAATGGGCAACAGTAACCCATCAATTTCACTCTAGTCTCTATCATCGGAGTTGTCTGAATTATCCACCATCCTTTTGGGTCCTCTGCAATTACAGAGTCTTGTTGCCAGCATTCCTACATATCAGGTTATTTTCACAAATTTGCTTCTACAATTAATGGGTAAGCTTTTTCATTACCCAATTGAAATGCTTTTACCCCTTTGTATTTTTTCAAGGCTCTTCTTTCAAGAAATATATGTTGCCCGGCGAAATTGTACCCCTTTTCTTTTGCATTATTTTTCTTTTCCCATCCAAAGAATGCAAACTCCATGTTGGCATCTGACTCAGATCTTTTTTAAATAGTCTTGGCAATATGAATTCTGCTAGCATCTGTACGCACTAATCCTGAAAAGAGCTTATCGACACCCTTCAATCTCTTAGACTTCCATTATTTATATGGCATTGAACAGTGCAATCTCCTGAAGTCTCTCTTTTGCCCCAATTTAACTTTTTCCTTTGCAATGCTTGCACCCATCATTGGAAGAACAAATAAATTATTTGCAGGTTCAAAGGAAACCACGAACCGTTCCGTCAATGTCTTGAATGTGGCCAAACTAGTTCATTGCTTGCAAAATTTAAATAAAAACATGTCATCCTGAATTGATCGAATAACTGCCATTCTTAATACATCCACTACTCCTACTTGTTTACAAATATTATTTTTCATGCCAGTTCCTTACCATGAAGTAGTCCAGCCATTTCAATTTTACTTGAAAAGTTTGTGCTTTCTATGTTCTGCAACTAATTCCAACTTTTTCTTCATGTTTTTCAACAGTGCCCCCTTTCGACATTCCACTACCTTGCAGAAACATTTCTAACGAACTTCAAATCCTACTGCAGGTTTCATCATTGTTTCTCTCCTTGTCTATAATGGCCTTTAATTTTTGCATTTGTTCAAACGATTGTTTCTCTGGTTGATTAATTTCTCCCTTCTTACTTACTGGTTAATGTGTCCATGTATTAATTTCCCACATGTTGCCATTATTTTGTGCTTTTGGACAACTAGTTGTGCCCATCAATACATTTATTTCATTCTTCTCTAGTGTCTCCTCTCTGTATCAATTTTGTGCCCAATCGGAAATTCAATTTCCTTATTTCCCTTTTCCACTGTATTCATTATTTTTGTCAGTCAGCTTAGTTTGCCCCTCCATTGAAGCTTTTAAATCCTTACTATAAATGTCTCAGCTTTTGCCATCAGTCACACTTAAGCCATCTTCATCTTGTATGTGAGGATTTAGTAATTTGGTGCCGGTCAGCACATGTAAATAGCATTTGCCAGAAATGCCTAATTGATTTGTGCCGATCAGCGCATCTTCATACTTTGTTTTGTGACATTTTCATCTTTTTCCAATAGGCACATGGTCTCTATTGGGTCCCACCTGCTCATTTTTCTTTCTTGTTCAAGTAAAAGCTGCTGCAGTTTCAAAGTTTGTGTTGGCTGGCAAAATTAATCATTGGCTTTTGACAAGGTAATTGTGTGGTCTTTGTTTACTTGTTTTGTGCATCATTCGACACCTGAACTTTGAATTGTTTTATTCTACTTTTCTCTAATTGTTTACTCTCCTTGCTAACTTCTTATTTCTCCATGAAATTGACATGGATTTATATTCCGGTTTGGTATTTCCTCAATTTAGATGTGTTAAATAATGTCAGATGCAGTGTTCCATTGAGATTAGTCAACTGGATTGAACCGATATCATATACTTTCAGAAACAATGTAAGGACCTCCCAATTGTAATTTTATTTTTCTTCCTTTCCCGTTAATTTTTCCAGTATATTTTTTGACTAACATTCCATCTTGGAACTGCATTCTTTTAATCTATTTGTCATGCCAATGCTTTTGTTTTTGTTGCTCAACTTCTATTGACCATTATGCTAGGATCTATATTTCAACAAAATTATTAAAATTTGTCAATCTTTCTCACAGACGCCTCATCTCCTAAATTGTTTTCTATTTCTACCCTCAAATTTGGTACCATTGCTTCTTGCACATACATTAAATGAATTAGGATAAACCTTGTTACTGTTTTAAACGATATTTTGTATGCCCATAGAACAATTGGCAACCTTTCTACCCACTCTTGCATCTCAATGCCACATGTTTTGTCAACGATCGCCAAAACTGACTTATCAGATGCCTTAGCCTGACCATTCATTCTTGGAGAATAAATTGATTCATTATGTTTTATTTTCAGAATCTCCAGCATTTCTTTTTTACTGAAATAATAAAATGTGATCCTTTGTCACTGGTTAAACTTAGTGGGCATCTGCATCTTGTGATTATGTGATCATATATGTAATTTGCGGTATTTTTTGTTGTATTGTCTAACAGAGCCTTTGCTACTACCCATTTTATTATGTACTTTGTTGTTTATTCATGCCACCAACATCTTTATACCACTTAGGTAGGATTGATATTCTGAACAGCCAAGAATCTAGATAGTCATCTCTTACTCCTCCTGAAGGTTCATCCTTTCAAATTATTTCTAAGTGATCTCCTATGATTTGGCTTTCCCCTTTTCTACATATAATTGAAAAAAAAAAAAAAATTAATAGTAACAGCCATCTTGAAATCCTTCCGTGAATTATAGACTTGCTTATTAAGTAAAGTAGAGTCTAACAATCCACAAATAAAATGAATGGGTTTGATCATAAGTAACATCAAAAATTCTGAATTAGGTATACCAATTCTAAAGCTTACCTTTCTGTCTCCGTATAATTATTCTCTACCTTGTCCGCTTGCAAAATACAAGTAATGATCAAACTTGTGTCTTCCTTCTTGATTCCATAATTGGATGTGTCTACATGTATATGGAATTCCTCGTCCATTGGAATAATAAAATATCAGTGCGTTAATTAGCATAATTTTCAGCTTTTCAAAGGCTTCTTGCTGCTTTGTTCCCCATTCAAATGGAACCTCTTTTCTCAGTAAGTAGTGTAATGGGAGACACAGTACCACAAAATTACTTATAAATCTTCTGTACTATCCACTATGTCCCAAAAATGGTCTTAATTGTCCATGCCTTTGGGTGATTGCAACACATTAATTACCCTTATTTTGTCTGAATCCATTTTCATCCCTGGTATACATATTATCTTTATTTTGTCTGTACCTGTTTCATCTGTGATATACTTATTATTCTTATTATGTCTGGATCCATTTTCATCCCTGATATACTATATTACAAATACAGATACGGGTACAAATATGGGTAACAGAATCAGATATGTGGATACGGGAATTTTTGTGTGGGGGGCTTGGATATATTTTGGATACGGCCGTACAAATATATATATATATATATATATATATATATATATATATATATATATATATATAATTAAAAATATAAAATATATAGCCATATAAGCAAAATTAACCACATAATATGCATAGAGGAAACATAATAAGTTAAATTACCACAAAACATACCAATAATTCGATGACAAATATCATAATATTCAATTGCCAAACTTAGATTAGTCTAATTACAAGTACATAGTACAAATGTTACATACAATGTATGGACAAAAATAAAGACAAAAGAAAATGCACTCTCTGCAGTTTGGTGAAGATTACAATGAGATGACCTGGTGTTAAATCAACTTAAGACTATGCCCTGTTCTCTTCTTTGAGCTTATTCACGATTTGAGCTTTCGTATTATACCTGTGCAAATTATCTTACCATATGTACTGCACAAAAAGAGTCCTGGAGAACCATATTTTTGGGACATAAAGGATAAGCAAAAAAAGACATTATTGATTTCAACCTCTCCCTCATCTTGATCATGTTACAGATATTTATTTCCTTTATTTTGGTACGGCTAAAACACGATCCAATAACTGGAAGACTTGCTGACTTGCTCTGGCAACCTTCATAGCTGTTGTGTACAGCCCTAATAAAGAAGATATAGATGAATCGACTGAGGCTTGCATTTTGAAAACACAGCCAGCCATTGAAACTGCAGAGAGGTTTTCATACTTTATTTCGTTTTTTGAAGTCCATGTTTGACTTTTTATTAAGCAAAATTGAAAAAAAAAATGTTTTTTGGGCAGGAAACGCCACGGATACGTCCCAGGACGTATCCAGGCATATCTGCAGGCCCAGGGATGCTCCCTGGGAGCTTCCCTGGCATATCCATAAGGGCGTATCCGGTAACATAGCTAATATACATATTATCCTTTTGTCTGAATCTGTTTTCATTCCTGATGTTCATACTATGTGACCTAACAACTTTCTTGGAGTTTAACAAGTCTTTTTTCCCAACACAAACATATGCATTACAATAATACCCTCAGGTGGCCATTCCTAATCCCATGGATATGCCAATCATCCAAAAAAGTTCTTAGATCTTTACTTGATATTTCTCAGAATACAAACAAGATTGCCCTTTGAAACACAGCTGGGGCATTGCACAAGCCATATTCTAGAACAAGCATAGTTTATCTTCTTCCGCTATACTTATTTGATTGTAGCCTGAAGATCCATCCGAAAAGGAATACAGTTTACTTCTCGCCACTTCTAAAATAGCATACGTAAAAGGTAATATAAAATGGGTCTTTCTTTGTTACTAAATTAAAGCTTCTAAAATCTCCACATACTCTCAATTTATCTGTCTTTCTTTGGTGCAATAGCAACCCGTGAAACCCACTCACTTGTTGCTACCTTAAAAATAATACCAGCATCTAGCACTCATACAATCTCATCATCTGACAATGTTACATATCTTGTGTTCATTCAGTAAGGTGCTACTCTCCTCCTTACCGGTATTGCTTCTGGTGATAAATCGATGTCATGGACACAACTTGGGTGCTACTGTTTTCAAGTCTTTGTATGTCCACACAAAATAATCCTTTTACTTTTTGAATATATTTATTGCTGCTGCAGTTAACTCTGCATCCATATCTTTTCCTGTTTTAATATTTTAAGCATCTTCAATTGTCCCTGAATTGAGGTCTCTTGTTGCAGATCCAGCGTATCTGATTGATTTCTCTTGTGTAAAGTCATAAGCCAGTTGCATATCTAAATCTGCTTCTCCCGCACTAAAAGCGTAAGTACTTGTGTTCTATCTTATTCCTTCAGGTTCTATTCCTTGGCTTATCTCTTCCACTTATATATCAATAGATATATTGGATGATATCTTGTTTGTTTATAGATATACTTAGCTTTTACTCGAGGTTATATGCTGGTCTGAAGAATTCATACTTCCCCATTTTTCCATTGTAGCAGCCCTCAGTTCAAGTAATAACTATCTTCTGAACAATTGTCTAAATGTAAGACTCTAACTATCTTCTGAACAATCGGCTAAATGTAAGACTCCTTCATTGGGCTCAAATTTCTCTTCATCTGAATCTAAGCCCAATTCAATACTGATGATAGGTGCACCCAATATTCTTATGATTTAGAAGAACTCCTGTCAATGGAGCACATCCTAGCCATTAGCATATAGAGCAATTCCAAGGCAAAGAAATTACTTTGTATTTCCTGTGCCATGCTCAAATGCATGTCAACAGAGAAGGGTAAGCTGAAGACCCAGGAACACTACTGGTTCAAATAACAAATCACTTGACCATCAAACTTGCTAACCATATCACAGGGATGATCATTAACCTGTGAATCTTTGCACTCTTTAATCTCAACCTATAAAGAAAAGCACGCACTTATTCATTCTGATCAGTTAACCTGAAATAATTTTAACTCGTAAGTTTGTGGCATGACACCAGAGTTGGCTCCCCACGAGAAAATGCAACATAATTTCTACAAACAACCAGATAGTTATTAATCCTCTGAATCCCAGAAACCATTTCAAGTAAGCTGGTAACTGATTTCCATGTTTACAAAACGTTTCCTCATCCTGGAAATTTTCAGAAATGCCTAGTAAGAGGTTAGGAACTTCAGGAGATGTTTCTGGCAATGTGGAACCTTTCCAGCAGTTTTCAACTAATTTCTAGGGACTACTGGAAGTCAGCTTCCAGAATATTCCTTCAGTTTCCAATACCATTTCCTAGAGTTTGTGAACATTTCTGACACCGATTCCAATAATTTTCACCGTTTCCTTTAGAAGTTCACCCCAAATTTCATGCCATTTCTGACCTAAATGTCCCTGATTATCAGGTTTCCAAGTACCCATTTATAATTCTTAGCGAAATATTATTACCAATCACTTTTCCTTATATACATTACTGCATATGCTTCTGAGCAGTGAATCAGTAACTGTCTGGTGATATTCTCTCCTACACAACATTAACCCTAGTACTAAAGGCAACCGTACCCGGTGATCATGATGGCATCACCAAATCCAATAGAAGAATCATTCCATTCTCCTGCTCAAACATAAACCCTGATCCAAAAGCAAACGCACCTAGTAGCTATGAAACCAATTCTATCACTTGTAGTGGCAAGACTCAGCTCAGACTCAGCCAAACTTGTGAAAAAAGTAAGTTTGGCGGACTTGGGAGTGCCAATAATTGACTTAGAAATGGCCAGTAATTTGAATGAAGAAACACACACACACAATATTTTTCTCCGAACAGGTCAATGCAGAGCAGAGAAGAGATTTCAGCTGTATAAAACTAGGTTTTCACCATCAATGACTTATTTGTAAGCAAATTATACCTGTGGGCAAGGTTTTAGAGCTGCAATTTTTACTTTGGACATTTTTTTTTTTTAAACTCACGGGCAAGGGTAAAACTTCATTTTTTCAAAATTTACTATATTTTATGATTTTCCAGTTTCCAAGCCTTTCGCTAAGTGCATCACCCAAACTAGTTGAGAAACAGGTTCTAAACAGCCTAATTCAATAACAATTCTTAAGGAAAATTTAAGCAAACCTGGTGGGGATTGCTGGGAAACAGAACCTTTGAAGTGCCCAGAAAAGGTACAGATTCCAGATGCAGGAGCACACGAATTTGTGTCCTGAAACAACACCAGCACCACCAATGAGTATAAGACTGTAAGTAATCAATGATAGGATGCAATAATAGTACTCCAACACTTTCTATACAATGTTAACACCATGATGTTGTGTTAAACCATATCTATCTATAAGGTCGATTGACAAGGCCCGGTTTTTTCAAGCTTGATCATGAGGTTGACATACATAGAGTAGACAGTTTCAATAACATAGAAGATTAATCAAGATGAAATTTTCTGTTGTTTCAACAAGGGAGGTCTTGTATGCCAAACTGGCATGCTGCCAGGGCTTTGACTTTAAAAATCAAAGCGAGTGTGTGTGTGTGTGTGTGTGTGTGTGTGTGTGAAGATAAAGATACTGTTTTTTTAAAGGTTACAACCAACCCAGATGCCAGATGCCAATTCACTGTATGAGATCCACCACATGGAAACTACAAAGGCACTTCTTCTCATTTACTTTATATATTGTTCAAATTTCGTAACCTTAGGGGTTTCAACAATATGGCCAAGCTCGAGAGTAAACCAAGCCTTATCAATCCACCCACTCCCGGAATACAGAACATACAACATGTATAGAAGAACATTACTTCATTTAACATAAAACAGAAACTCCTGTACTCCTAAATAGCTGTTTACTTTTTAACCTTTTGTTAATATACTTGCACCCAAAGGTGGTCTGTGGTTCCAAACCAAATTTCGTCTCTCCCCGCGGAAGTGTGAGTGAGCTCATTCAAAAATTCGGACAAAAACATGTACGCAGCGAATCCAGAAGAGCTTTAGGCAAAGAGTTAATTATATAAGGAACACTCATTTACAATTCAGTTGCATTCTCAATGCTCACGATGGATCACTAAATGTAATCCAAAGCATCGATATCAAAGAATTAGGGTACGGATAAGTGTCATGGTCTTTTAATTGCAATCATTACGTCCCGGGTTCAATCCCAACCCATCTAAATTTGAGAGTAAAATTAAAAGAAGCAGAAATAAACTCTTACCAGGACAGTATCGAGTTTTCTTTGTGCAAAGGAGTCGTTTTTGGCTGCTCGTGCAATGCGCAGAACGTGTCTGATGCTAGTTGGATTTGGCCGCGCCATTTGAACGAGCTAAGCTTGACTGAGCTGCCTAAAATTTCACTAAACCCTGGCTTAAACCTTGCGGGCAATCCTCCCTTCCCTGCCGAAAAACTTCTGAGGTGTGTATTTTCACATGTAACAAAGATGTCTTGTGAGGAACATTGCCCGGAGTTGTCTTGCTAGAATATAGGCTATGCTGTTGGAATGAATATTATTAACTGCGTTTTTGGGGTGGGGAAGGGGGACTGCCCTAAAGAGGTGAACTAATATCACAATTCAATATATACGCAAAGTACGACATGTACATAAACAATCTACAAGGAGAATCTAGAACTTTCCAAAGGAGTCTTCGAACAATATTTTCAATTTTTGTAAATTGGTTTTGATGATTTATTTTAATAGACATATGGCTGAAAACAACAATGCATGGCAAAAAGATGGATAGGAACTTTTATCTGTAGATGAAGCCCCCTTGCTCAGGATGGTTAAGGTGACAAGCTGCAGGGTCTGCCTCCTCAACTGCTTCTTCTAACCTCCATGTTTGTTGTTACAACGTAATTGTTCTCTTTATTGCTATGTGCTCTTATGAATACTTTGTTAGTTGTTACACATCTTTGATTTGACGATTGGTCATTATTGACCCTCTACTAGACTTGTTGCTTCCTAAGGAGCTTTTATCCTCGGTTTGATTTTACTCATGGGATGACCTTTCCACCCATTTTTTTATATGATTAGCATTGTACTTTATACTTGTTTATATTAATATTGATACGCTCTTCAATCAAAAACAAATAAAAAATCCTTATGACTCGGAAGAATTGAGAACTCTTCAAAGTAGTCCTTGAACAACATTTTCAAGAAGCAAAAAATAACACAACATATATGGGAAGTCGTCCAATAATGAAGGAATCGAGAACTCTTCAAAGTAGCCCTTGAACAACACTTTCAAGAAGCAAAGAATACGACGGCATATATGGGAAGTCGTCCAATAAATAGCAATATGTTGATCCCCTAATTCAATAAGCTCTAAGCACATGCAAAAGAAGTAGACCTAAGAGAGGAAATGCAAGTAGTTTTCTGGTAAATTCATCATATGATGAATAGTGCAAGGTACTAAAAAGAATTTAGAGAAAATGTGGAAAGGACAAGGAAAACAAGAAGGCTTATGAAAGAATCATAAATCTAAAAAGGAAAGTTGCATGAACACAAGAAGAAAATAACTAATTTCTCTTGGAAAACACAACCCCAAAGACTTTTGGAAGGAACTACATGAAAAGAAAAAACAAATAGAGAATAATATCACATATATCTAAGGGTTAGAATATGCAAAGTTACTCTATGAATGAGTTCGAGATAAAGATACCCCTCCTGTAATCAACACAACAACTAAACTCTTCTCTTTGGAGGATATTACTCAAGGCATAAAGAGATTGGCATGGGGTAACGTGCAAGGCATAGATGGGCTACCAGCAGAATATCTGAAATGGGTTTTAGAAGCCCTCACACTGCACATCAAAAGCATATTCAATGATATCATCTAGGAAGGCTTCCCAACAGATTATACGACTAGTATTGTTATCCCTCTTTATAAAAGCAAGGATATTAATAATCCATCTAGATATTGCATTACCATGGTCAATCCCTCCTTGGAGAGCTATTCAAGAGCATGGTACAATACAAAATTAGCAGCTAGGCAGGAAAAGAGGGAAAATGAGCAAAAGAACAAGCAAATTTTATTCTGAAGTATTCCATTATTGACCACTATATCACTCTTAGGCACTTGATCGAAAAAGTATGGGATACCCATGTAGGATAAGTTTTTTGTTGCTTTATTGACTTAAGAAAGGCATATGACACAGTTCCTAGAGGTAAACTTTAGAGCAAGATGGAGGAGCTCAAAGTTATAGAGGAGATAAAGTAGCAGTGCATAGACTTTGTGAGCAAGTCAAGGTCAAAATCAAAATAAGTGAAGGAATGTCATGATGCTTTAAAAGTGGCATTGGTGTCAAACAAGGATGTCCTCTATCTCCCACTTGGTTTGGGTGATACATTGACAAGCTGGAGGAATGGATAAATAAAGTTGGTGGAGGGGACATTCACCTGGTTAACTATGTTGTAAAGTTATTTTTATATGTGGATGACCTTATTCTAATTGAAAAAACAACGCATAATTTGAGAGAAAATCTTAGGACTCTATAGCTCTTCTGCCAAGAGATGGGAATGCAAGTGAATACTAGCAAAACCAAAGTTGTGACATTTTCACTATGGAGAAAAAAGAAACAAAACTTCATTTTCTAAGGAATCCTATTGGAAGTAGTAGAAGAATACGAGTATCTCAAGTTTGACTTTCACAACAAACTTGGTTAGGAGACTTGCAAGGAAAAAAGAATACAAGGGTGGAAGGCCTTATACTTGTTGTAAAAAAACTATATGAATGTGGAATTATGGGATTGGAAAACTAAGAGAACCTCGATTGGCCTACTTGTCACACTAGTGGTCGTATACGGATGTGAAGTTTGGGACAATAATGTGTCTAGCTTAAAACAGAGACAAATAAATGGAATCCAAAAACATCTAATCACAAGCAGCCTCAAAGTCAAAGCATCAGTACCATATGATATTTTATTTGTTGAAACATGTACCTTTCCATGGGAGGCATCAACAATGACTTGTACATTAGGTTATTTTAAAAAGACATGAAGTATAAAGACCAAATGATGGCCCATAATGGTGATAGAAGAAGAACTAAACAGAAGTAAAAACACATGGATGAAATAAAAAAGTGTGTGAGATAGAAATTCAAGACAACCATGTGGATAAAGCATCAGGGAAGAAAGAAAGCATATAATATCAAAGAGTTTAATCCTGCATGGGACCATGACGAAAATGCATACATAGGAGTATAAATCAAGTGGAAGATAAAAATGTTGATAGCTTGGTTAAGGATTAGCTCACATCATCTTAGGTGAGAAACCAACAAGTGGATAATGCCTAAGGAGGAATGGGAAATAAGAACATGCTTATTTTGTGAGAAGGGGGCAGTGGAGACATAAAGGCACTACATCTTGGAGTGTGCAGTTTATAGTGACATTTGTATCAAGTGCAATGATAGCCTGAGGGTAGAAAACCTAACTGACTTGTTTGAGGAGTCAAGGTTAGAAAAAACAAGTTTTTTTTATCAAGATCCCCTTAAAAATATCTAGCATTAAAAACAAAATGGAAATTTTGCAAAACTAACAGGGCATCACTTGTGTCAAGTGGTTGTGTTAGTGTGGAGAAACTTTGTTATAGCTCTCGTTGCCATAAATTGTTTGGTTTAGTGGACGTAATTAAAATCTTTCATTTCATTTAATTTCTAAATAAATCTTTATATTAAAAAATGGAAAAATAAGTTTTGGCCATGAGGGAGGTGGGGATGGGCATCATATAACATAGAGTATAGATAGTTACATAAGATTGTCTTATAATTTGTCTTAAAATCTAAACATGATTAGGTGTGCGCAGTTGTGGATCTTAAAAATAACCTCACCTTTCTTTATTAATGTTTTGATTGGATGGAACTTCAAGGGGTACAAATGTCTAAGTGTAGACACCTAAAAAATGGTCTCTATGCATTTATTAGTCATTAAATTGCTTAATTTTAGCATGTTTGTGTGTTTTTTTATTATTAGTCTAAAATAAACATTATTAATGTGTTTTGTTGATTTTTTATTGTCCTTAACCCTTCTCTCAACCCCCTCTAGTTCCTCATTTATCTCTCATTTGAATTCTCATGTTTTGAGACCTTTGCTCAGAGCATCCATACACTTGTGGGTGTGTTAGGATCGTACAGGCACTTGTGACATGTGTTTTTTGTGGCCCCTTTTGGCTTGAGTGTGTTTGGTAATGTTTACACCCTTTTCATTTTTTTACTATTGGGGTTGGTTTAGTCACAAATCGGGTCCTAATTTGAATTTAATCTGTCTATAAATACATAGACGTTATAGTTCATTTAAAATCCAAGAAAATTAAGATAATCCATTACTTACATGAATCTATTGAGCAATTCAAAGCATTTTAGATAAAATCAAACATTCATTGAAGCATAAGGGTTTGTGTTTAGACACATGCCATAAGACATTGGGTTGCATGTTGTTAGAATCTTTGAGGTTTGTTGTTTTCAATACTGTTACCAACTAGATTAATGATAAACATAAATATATTACCAATATTCTCTAGATTACCAAGTGCCCTAAAATATATTTTGTTTTCCTTACAATTTATAGATATTTATGCCATAGAAGGAGAATACTTTTTACAAGTGATCAATGTGAAAGTATAGGAATCTGAGTGAGGTTTCTAAAGACTAAAATCAATGAAATGCAATCTTTGGAAAAAATTGAGCCTATCTATCACTTCATCAAGAGCAGTTGTATGCTCTGGAAATTATTAGGTGAGTTCAACACACTCTAGACAAAATTCTCTACTTAGCACACTTTTTTTGGGTCCATCTTGTGTCACATTTGGATGCATATTTTCATTATCATATCCTAATGAATATCACAATATTTTGTAAATTTAACATACACTTATAAACCTTTTATCATCAAAATTTGACCCTCTGAAAACAAACTCCCAGATTTTATTATATTATGTAGACCAAGTCCAAGAGATGAATTTTGAGTACAAACACTTGATGTAATTTTTTCATTTTAAGTCTTTTCATTTTAAGTCTTAAATTACTTTCTAGATATTTTGACCTTTGTTAGTAGCTTAGGAACTTCCTCAAGTTCTTAAAGTGCATGAAATATTCCAAAGACATGAAATGGTCTCGGGTTCCACAAGTTCCTTTTATGCTCAATTTTTTTTTAAATGAACTAAAGTTCTCAAGGTGTCGTTCATCATGAAGCTTTTGATTTGGTCTTGAAAGCTTTGGTGCTCAGGGTGCCGTAATAATCAAAACACCCAAAAAGCGTGAAATACATGAGAAGAACTAGAGAGTGTTTAAAATGAAAAAATAAAATGAATTCAATGCATATTTCACTTCCACAAACTCAAGGAAGGTGTCATGGGTGCCCAAAGTTTTTGAAAAACATGAAATGAATGGGAAATATTAATAAAAACTTTTATTGAAAAATTGATAGTTCTTAAGGTGTCATCAGGGTGTAGAATCCATGAAAAAACATTGGGCTTAGGAGTTAATGGCATGTTTAATGCTAAGAGCGAGTTTGAGCTTATATATAAAGACATTGAGGGGGATTCCTTCTTGCACATAAAACCTTGGTTTATTCTTCCAACTGCCTTCAATGAACTCTGTACCTCTGTTTCAGCTCATGTCATTACATTTTCACTCTCAGATTCTTTGTGAGCCTAGTTTTCTATGTATTTTTGTCATTATTTTTACATTCATTGCTTGTTTCCTTGTTTTCCATTGTCCTTTCTTGATCTTTTTGATCTTATAATATCTCTTAGGGTTATTAACAACCCTATATTGTTCTTTCCTCCATTTGCACCCTCATTTTCTCCATCCTTCCTTGCCTTATTAAACACCCCTATCTCCAAATCATTTTCAACTTTCCCCCATCAATTTTCTTAAGGTTTTGAACAACCCATTGCATTTCACGCCTAGAAAGTGATACGAATACCTTGAACTTCCCGTTTGGTCGTACAAAGGTCAGGAGAATTAGAGGGAGATTTGACCAATTTTATGACCACTTATGGCCATGGCTTTACACTTACACAAACAATTTTTGCCTCCTGACTTCACATTCAAAAATATGAGACTACTTGTTGAAGTTGCCTTCCATGTAATTAAGCCTTCGAAGATGAAATTCAGATACATGGGCTATGAGCCTATTTCTGCTTTGGAAATAAACATTCCTAAGATTGGAGACTAAAATAATAATAAATGTTCAAGCATGGTGAATTAGTCTTGGTTTAATAAGAAGAGAAAAGATCATTCTAAGCTTCACAAAGATCATTACAGGTTAAATTTATAGGAATAACTATTAGCCATAATAATTATGTTGAAGAGAGTTGTGAGCCATCCAACCATAAATGTATTTCATGAATGGATGTGCATGTTCATGAATATAATTTGTGAGGGGAAAAAAATCATTGATTGGGGCCAAATCACTATTAATGTTGGTGAGCCTAAAATCCATGAAAAATATATATATTACTTCATATATAGTGTATTCTATTGTAGTTTTGAGAGTGTGGATATGTCTCACACGAGAGGGACAAAATACTCATGAGAAGTTGGTATATGGTGTTTTGCCTTAGCTCACTTGTGAAAAAGGTATGAGTAATTTCAAGAGGGTGAATGATGCATTCACTATGTTGGTAGTGAGGACCTTGAAAGGCAACACTGTAGTGCAAATCTTGAATGAAGCTACCAAACTATCAAACAATATGGGAGTTATTTCATTCAAATCACAAATTTCACATATATAAGAGTTGGAGGTTTTGAAGGCACCCTATACAGGTTATTGTTGATGCCTAAATATGTATCACAGGTGCTCAGAGTGTCCAAGACACTTCTCATTTTAGGATTCAAAGAATTCAATGCATGAGTTGTAAGTTGTGATAATCCTATTATCTGTTAATGGAATAGAGGCAAGCAAGTGGACTGTTTCACAATATTTATAATGTCTAGTGGTTGGGAGCCATCATGGTCTCCAGTTGATCTATGAACTTGATTAAGATTTATGCTCATTTCAATGAATTATGTTGAAACCTAAGCTAAAAGCTAATCTAAGATGGATATTTACAATGGAACTAATCTAAGGTGACTTGGTCAAAAAAATAGCAAAAGGAAGGGTAGGGCAGAGAAGAAAGATGTTCTTGGTCTTCATTCCAAACATCATGACAAAATTTAAACTTCATCTGAACATGCATTTAACCAAAGTATGAAGTGAAATAGCTTAAGCCCAAATCACACCATACATCAAGCAAGCATCTAATGGAAGTATGAAATGATGCAAATAGGAATCAAGCTCACTTTAAATTTTCACCCCTGCAAGCAAACAACATTAGCTCAGATGCAAAAGAAGTGAAGGAAATGAAATGAGCCTAAGAACTTTCAATTAACCTAGCATTGGCACAAGTTAACAACTTTGCATTCAAGATACACATCCAAAATCCATAAACACAATTCAAATCTATAAATTAGACCACACAAGTGAGAGAGAATCCATATAACACTTCACATAAGCAAATATGGACAAACTTTGCATAATTCCTTGCTCATATTACTTTGCTCAAAATTTGCACAAATGGTTTTGGCTCTAAGAACCACCCCCATATAATTGGCAATACCTCTTTATATAGACCTTTAATGAGGTATGTTGGTTAAGCCTGTCAAGTATTAAGGACAATTATCTTTTTACAATTCTTTGAAAACTTTCTGGACTTTTTAAAATGACTAACCTATAGGCAATGTGCTTCATAAGCTACACATGCCTTTCCAAAAGAATATTCCATTTTCAAAATATTTTAATGCTAAGTTACAAAAGAATATTCCTTAGTCCACTAATCTATCTTTGAGAACCTTGTGTTGCAGTTTTTGTTTCTCCAACAGGGTCTTCATTATGTAATGTTGCTTTTGAATTTGCTTGAGGTCACAATTGGTTCTATGAAAAGCTCTTTCATTTGATTTGTTAAGCATTTTTTGGTCTTTATCCATCCTATCTAATGTTTTTGCTCCACTAATCTTGTCCTTTGTAGTCAGAATCATATCCATGATCCTATTATTGTCCATTTCAAGTTTTCCCTTAGCTCTTTCATAAACTAGGAAGCTTCGGCTGGATTGATTGTAGTGGGGTCCTTGAGTAAGTTGTCCAATGCATGCCTTGCTTATCTTCAAGTTTCTTGAGGTCATTGGAGAGGTCCCCATTTCCTAGGATCATTTTCTCACATCCTTGGGACACTTTTCAAAGTTGTTCTTACTACAAATCCCATTAAATTGCTCACAAGTGGATTATGGGTTGAACTATCTTCATACATGTGATAATTCAGCTCCCTTCAGGTCAATCACAACACTCATAGGGTCTAGTTAGGGTCCTTGTGCCTTGTTAGGGCATTTCTATAGGTTTTAACAGTGCTTCAATGGTGGTCATGAGCTCAACTCATAAGCTTTATGCCTTAGAATACCCTCAGGTTTGCCTATTTATAACTTTGTCTCTCGCAGGTCCATGAGATCCTTGGATTGATCATGCTTTGCCTATGTGGCATCACAGTGGCACCCATGCTCATCACTGTTCAAAAATATGACCATTGCCTTTGAAAATTTAGCTTTGATCTTGCACCATCCAATCCTTTTGTACGAATCAACACAACCCATAGATCTTTTGATTATTTAGATGCAGACAACTATCTTAAAATTGACATTTATGCACCCGTCATTTGATGCCCACTTAAATGTCTACATGATCATCAATTTTAAACTCATCATCAAGACTTTTTACTATATTAAAATTGATATCCTCACGACCATCATTTGACATCCATGTGACCATCTTTGACGTCCACATGACCATCAATTTTAAGTACATCCTTAAAACTCTTTGTTGAGTTAAAATTGATGTCTGCATGATCGTCATTTGATGCTCGCATGAATGTCTTTGATGTTTGCACGTTTGTCAATTTTAAACATGTCTTCAGGACTCTTTCTTAAACTTACCACTTATCATTTTTGGGCTCATTCTTCTTCTTGCATGTGCCATTTGGCGATAATGTTATGATCCACACTTATAATATTCATAAATAATGCAAAGATCAATTTAACATAATAGATATTGGTGGACCAAGATGCCCAAATAGTCAATATATGTAGAATACCCTTAAGGTAGGGCAACACCAACAATACTCATTTAGGAAGGAATAACACCACGATGTCTCTTTGATGGGACAACCTCCAATATCCTCTTACAATAGAAGACTCAATTCTTACTTGATATATTTACAATGATAATCATCTCTTTTATATATACCTCTAATGGATGGGTAACCTCCTAATCCCAATGTAGGTCGACCATTACCCAATGCACTAATTCCACAAGTTACTCCTTTATCCTAATATATTGGACCCATATAAATACTAAGGAGGATGTGTGCCACATGTCGGCATCTCCATCAACCCATATACAATAATATATCATATCCCTAGGTACATAGCAGATCCTATATTTGCTCGAGCTTTGTTGAAAAGTCAATGTTCACTCGTATTGCTAGATTAATCTTGTTCGAGCAAACGCAAACCATTGGATATTTATCTGAGGGATGTACTACCATTGGCTACTTAAAATCCTTTCAATAAACCCATGACACTTGTCACTATCTCAAGGCTTTGAAGTATCAAAGTTTATTACACTTTGTTAGATTAACTTCACTTGACTGAACGTGGGTTGTTGATCCTGTAGAAAAACACAATATTTAATCTCAAGGATATATATAAAGAACTTAGGATTAAGCTAAGTTCAAGACATATTTAAAGTGACCACATGAATTAAAAGGGACTTGACATAAAGATTTTGGACCAAGGTTAAGAACATAATAAAAAAATACCCCAGGAATAATAAGAGATAAGTCATAAGGTTTTAGCCTAGGGTTTAAAACTTTAGGATAAAGCTTTATGACTTGTCCAAGACTTATAAAAGGGACCCTGCATTAGTTGGACCATGCTAGGATAAAAAATCACAAAGGGGTCACGAGACATAAAAGAGACCAAGCATAAGATTTTTAGCCTAAGGTTTGGTTATGTTGAAAAACACGACTAAGCCTTAGGATAAAAATTGAACTGAGTCCATGCCATGATAATTGCTCCCATGTAAAAATAAAATTTTTGCCAAATATAAATTTAATTCAAAAGGGACCCAGGTTAAAATCTTAAACTAGGGTTTCAACAATTCAAATATGAATTTAATTAATTGATTATAGACCAAGGCTAGTAAAAGATCAATTTAACATTGAAGCACAAAAACATGTTTATTCTCAAATGAGATCCATTAAACCAGTAATACATAGACAAAGATATCCAATGTTAGCACTTTAGATAAGATCAAACTAGAGCCATGAACAAATAAGTCAGCCAGACCATGGTGTGGATGATCTTCAAATACAAATAATGTGTAAATATGCTAATAACACTTTGATCAAGTGGATCTTCAATTTCAAGGTAAAAATTTGCACAATTTGACATAAGGGTCCCCATTTTTAGAAATGGGGGTATGTTGACCTCAACAAATGGTGACTTTCTAGAGAAACATATCAATATGTTAGAATCTAGAGACTCTAGTTTAGACCAATAACTAGTTTATTCATTTCATTTAATCCAAGACCATTATTAAGATCAACGCATGGTTGAAACAAGTCTTGCACATGCAAAATTAGGATCAAATATAAAAACCTGGTCATGATGTGTTTGTACTTTGATTCCACTTACTATTTGCCATATGATTTAGAGAACGACTTCCAAATTCATGACTTTGATCATTAACATTGACTTATAACATATTTAGATGTTCATTAAAAACCATGATTTAACTCAAGGAAGGCTTGGTCATTGCTCTACTACCAGCTAGGCATCCATAACCCTGACAAATATGCCTTTAGATCCACTCAAGGCCTTGCTCCACTACCATCCAGGTGTCCATAGCCTTGATGGAGATTACCAGAATCACCTTTACTTAGAAAGTTTTAAATTTTGCAATAAGTTTTTATTTTTTGTTTTTTTTGGACCATTTTTAAATTTCTAACAAAGGTTGGGAACCAAGTTAACCAAGTTTAAGGATTTTTTCAAGTGTTTGATCTTCAGACAATCATCTTTGGTTGCAAACTTTATCCTAGGCAAGGATGTTTATTAAGTGCAAACATGACTGTATTCCAATAATTCACTCTTTCACTCTATATGTGCATTCTTTCTTAAAACCAAGCTTAGATCAGAACAATGCTCAAAATCCTAAGAAACAATTATACCAATCATTAGTCTTTACAACCATTTCTCTAAACCATATCATCTAGCTCATATTTCAACACCCATGGTCAACCAATGCTAGAGGATCATACTTGCATTCCTGATTTGAGAAGCTCCTCGAGCAGTTAGGTGAACTTTGAGTTGAGGGTTGTCCAAAAGGACTTATTGAAAGCTAGGAATAGGACAAAGAAAACAAACACAATAAACACATAGAAAGCAAATAAATATGTACAAGCCCTATTTACAAACGAGAGATAGGAAGGAAAAAACAAGAAAGAGACTAAACTAATCCATACACTAACTCCATAGAGAACCTACCTCCAAGA
The DNA here is from genome assembly GCA_037957365.1 of Torreya grandis. Lineage (NCBI taxonomy): Eukaryota > Viridiplantae > Streptophyta > Pinopsida > Cupressales > Taxaceae > Torreya > Torreya grandis. Next base: position 1,009,991 of record JARHVA010004857.1, read on the forward strand.
TCAAATGGAAAGTTATTCAACCTACCATGGAACCTTGAAGTATGATTACTTCCTTTTGATGGTAGTTTTGGCACATATGAGCACTTATGCGTTTGTGTTTCCTTAGTGATGTAACTTGGCTTCATATCAACATTCTTAGATGCATGGATAGAAGATATGAAACTAAGACCCAATCATCTTATTCCCAAATTATTCTTCTTTGTAGCAAGAGTGTTAATCCTACTTTATTCAAAGATTAGTAATGGTGTATGTCATCCTCGTTCAACCATGGAAGCTTAGCTAGCATTCTTTAGTGGGTGTCTTCATTAGGTTCTATCTGAGGTGGAGATGGACCACCAATCATTACATGAAAATCCTCCAAGTTATCCTAAAATGCCTCTTCATCATGATCAACTGAATGAAACTCCTCTAGGATCTCACCATGTTAATCCCATGTCCCTAACTTTTTGATGGGGTCATGTGTAGATTCCTGATCCATTGTACTTGTTTCATGTTCATCTTTTGTGAAGAATAACATCTCTTTTACCTAATCAGGCTCCAATTCATCTTACTTTGGGATACCCAAAATAATATTACCTTCATCCATTTGATGTTGTATCTCATCAACTACCATCTCAATCTTTCCCATTTCACTCAAGAATTCATGGCATAACTATTGCCACCGGTCATCTTCTTTAGGGATATCCTCAATCTCAGTAATGACCTCATATGAATTATCCTCACAACTATCTTCTAAATAGAGGTTAGCTTGTATCTGATCTTGTTCAACTACTGTAATTCCTTAAGAATTTTCTTGAAACTCATCCTCTTGATTATGTTCATGGGACTGTTTATCTTGAACCATTGTCACTTCCTCTCCCTGTATTATTTTTTTAATGTCTTCCCATGAAGGAAAGGACTTGAGACTTTGAGGAGGAAGAACTAGGGGTTGAATGATCTTTTGCTTGCTCAATGGATGAGTCTCCTTCGAATGTTGTTGGAAGTCATGAATCTCTTATGGAGCATCTTCAAGATCATATTATTCTTTGAATGGAAAATCAAGACCCTATTCCATGAAGGATTTAGATGTCCTTCCAAATCCAGATGTCCCTACAGCAAAGTCTTGATTAAACATAGGTTTAGATGTATTCTGGTATGCTTCAAAAACATTACAATGATCAGCTAGACCTACATCAAAAAGATTCATTTCATGTATGTCCTCAAAAGAATAATCATTATTGTTATCATGAAACCTATCTATAAGTCCATTAAACCTTTGAAAATCATGGTTCCTATTGGAGTTTTCTCTAGTATTGCCCACTTACTTCTGCAATTGAAGAAAATCAGTGCTTAGCTTTTGAACCATCTTAAGTATGGACCCATCCTCATTCTTTGGCGCTTTTGAGTTATGAACTTGATTGCCATTATTAGTGGATAATAAAGCTCTCTGTCCCTGTGGATGAAATTCATTTGTAGCATTATTTAAGAACCCTAAATTTTGGCCAGGATAGGCATGGCTTAAGGGCAATTGGTTTGAGACTAGTGTCTGATTGAAGGTAGATGCATTGTGATTGGCATTAGGACTAATATTTAGTGTGAGGAAATTGGGGTAAACATTGGGAATACTAAATGCAAGCTGACCTTGAGGCTACATTAATCATTGATTATTATAACTTCAACATAAGCCAATGCTAAAGTGTTTATGACATGATCAAACCTCTTGAGAAACACAAAAGTCATGGGATCCAAAGTATCCTTGTAAATATCTAAGGCTAAAGTTGCATAATGTCTATAAGGAGCTATGGTTCTACTATACAACTTCTGGAATCTAGCATTGAAGGATTTAATGGTCTCACTAGCATCTCTCTTAATAGTGGTGAATTGTTGATACATAATGCATGGACTAATGATTTTACCAAATTGATTAATAAAGATTATGTTAAAATCATCCTATCTAGTTGTGTAATCCTCTAGAAGGTTAAGGAACCATTCATATGCAACATCTTTGAAAGTAAATGGGAACAATCTACATGCTACATCTTCATGAACAACATTTAAGAGTCTCAAAGCAACCTTATAAATTTTAACATGTTCTTCAGCTGTGACAACATTTTTAGGACTGAAATAAGGCAAATACCTTTCAAGATTTCATGGAAGGTCATGAACTATACCTGGCACATTGATTGGAGATCCACCTAGCCAAGATATACCTTAATGAGGATTTTACTTGTGGCAGTTCTAGCTTGTAAAATCTTTGAACCCTATTTGAAATACGATGTGTAAGCCTTTTCTTTGTAAAGGACAATGATCAAACTTTCACATTAAGTAAATTTTGCATAAATATGTATGAAGAACAACAAAGGGCATCAATATTCAACTAAATTAGCTCAAAGATATGTCCAAATATGTCAATACAAATGATCTTTACACATCTAAGTCCAAATAAACTCAAATTTGTAAAGGATCGATCAATCTTTGAACAAAATAGCTATTACTAACCTCAAACACTTTGGATTCATAGATCTTAAACTATCTTTACCATAATTAAGCATATACCTTCAAAAAAGAAAGATGATCTTTGTCTAAAGGAAACACAAAGATTGGTCGAAGACCATAAATTATTGATCTTTACATAATTATGCTAAAACAAGCACAAATATTCAAAGAATACATCAATCTTTGAGAAAAACACACCAAAATGAGCAAAGATACACCAAAATTTCAAAAATCTAACTAAAGGGACCCTCCTAGCGCTATCTAAGCTCTGCCTGTTGATGCTTGAATATGTATCATAGGTTTCCAGAGTGTCCAAGACACTTCTCATTTTATTAGTCAAAGAATCCAGTGCATGAGTTGTAGGTTATGATAATCATATTATCTATTGATGGAATAAAAGCAAAGCAGGTGGAGTGTTTCACAATATTTATAATGTCTGGAGGTTGGGAGCCACCGTGATCTCTAGTTGATCTATGAACTTGATGAAGATCTATGCTTAGTTTAATGAATTGTGCTCAAACCTAAGCTAAAAGTTAATCTAAGATGTATATTTACAATGGAGCTAATCTAAGGTGACTTGGTCAAAAAAAAAGCAAAAGGAAGGGTAGGGCAGAGAAGAAAGATGTTACTGGTCTTCATTCCAAACATCATGACAAAGCTCAAACTTCATCTAAACATGCATTTAACCAAGGTATAAAGTGAAACAAATTAAGCCCAAATCAGGCAAGCATCTAAGGGAAGTATGAAATGATGCAAATAGGAATTAAGTTCACTTTAAAGATTCACCCCTGTAAGCAAACATCATTAACCCAAATGCAAAAGAAGTGAAGGAAATGAAATGATCCTAAGAACTTTCAATTAATCTAGCATTGGCACAAGTTAATAACTTTGCATTCAAGATGCACATCCAGAATCCATAAACACAATTCAAATCTAGAAATTAGACCAATAAAGTGAGAGAGAATCCATATAACACTTCACATAAGCAAATATGGACAAACTTTGTAGAATTCCTTGCTCATATTACTTTGCTCCAAAGTTGCACAAATGGTTTTGGCTCTAATAACTCCCCCCACTACAATTGAAAATACCTCTTTATATAGACCTTTCATGAGGTATGCTAGTTAGTCCTATCAATTATTAAGGACAACTATCCTTTAACAATTCTTTGAGAACTTTCTGGACTTTTTAAAATGACTAACCTATAGACATCGTGCTTCATAAGCTACACATGCCTTTCCAAAATAATATTCCACTTTTAAAATGTTTTAATGCTAAGTTACAAAAGAATGTTCCTAAGTCCACTAATTTGTCTTTGAGAACCCTATGTTGCAATTTTTGTTTCTCCAGCAAGGTCTTCATTGTCTAATGTTGCTTCTAAATTTGCTCAAGGTTACAATTGGTTCTATGAAAAGCTCCTTCATTTGATCTGCTACGCCTTTTATGGTCTTTATCCAACCTATCTAATGTTTCTAGCTCCACTAATCTTGTCTTTTGCAGTTAGAAACATATCCATGATCCTATTATTGTCCATTTCAGGTTTTCCCTTAGCTCTTTCATAAACTAGGAAGCTCCAATTGGACTGAGTGTAGTGGGGTCCTTGACTAAGTTGTCTAATGCATGCCCTACTTATATTCAAGTTGTTTGAGGTCATTGGAGAAGTCCCCATTTCCTAGGACCATTCGCTCACATCCTTGGGACACTTTTCCATGTTGTCCTTATTGCAAATCCCATTAATTTGCTCACCAGTGGATTTTAGGTTGAACTATCTTTATACAGGGAATAATTCAGCTCCCTTCGAGTCAATCATAACACTCACAGGGTTTGGTTAGGGTCTTCATGCCTTTCCAAGGCATTCCTACAAGTTTTAATAGTGCTTCAATGGTGGTCTTGAGCTCAACTCACAAGCTTTGTGCCTTAGAATGCCCTCAGGTTTGCTTATTTATACCTTTGTCTCTTGTAGGTCTATGAGATCCTTAGATTGATCATGTTTTGCCTATGTGGCATTATGGTAGTACCCATGCTCATCATTGTTCAAAAATACGACTATTTCCTTTGAAAAATTAGCTTTGATCTCACACCATCCAATCCTTTTGTATGAATCAACACAGACCTTATATCTTTAGATTATTTGGATCTAGATAGCTATCTTAAAATTGATGTTTGCATGCTTATCATTTTATGTTCACTTTAACATATTTGACATCTGTGTGACCATAAATTTTAAACTCATCTTTAAGACTCTCTGCTATCTTAAAATTGATGTCCTCACAATCATCATTTGACATCTGCATGACCGTCTTTGACATCTACACGACTGTCACTTTTAAGTATGTCCTCTAAACTCTTTACTGAGCTTAAAATTAATGTTTATGTGACCATCATTTGATGTTCACATGAATGTCTTTGACATCCATGTGACCATCAATTTTAAACATGCCCTTGAGACTCTCTACTGAGCTTACCACTTGTCGTTTCTGGGCTTGTTCTTCTTCCTGTGTATGCTATTTGGTGATCCCAAATTTACTTGAGCTTTGTTAAAAAGTCAACATCCACTTGTATCATTGGATTAATCTTGTCTGAGTAAACATGGACCATTGGATCATGATTTGAGGGATGTACCACCATTGGCTTCTTAAAATCCTTTCAATGAACTTGTGACACTTATTATTGTCTCAGGGATTTGAATTATCAAATTTTGTTACACTCTGTTGGATTAACTTCGCTTGACTAAACGTGGGTCATTGAACCTGTAGAAAAACATAATATTTAAGCTTGAGGATATATATTAAAAACTTAGGATAAAAGACGTGAGCTAAGTTCAAGACATATTTAAAGTGACCACGCAAATTAAAAGGGACTTGACATAAAGATTTTGGACCAAGATAACATAATAAAAAAGGATCCCAGGAATAATAAGAGATAAGTCACAAGGTTTTAGCCCAGGGTTTAAACCTTTAGGATAAAGCTTTATGAATTATCTAGGACATACAAAAGGGACCCTGCATTAGTTGGACCGTGTTAGAAAAGAGAACAAAGGGGTCATGGGACATAAAAGAGACCAAGCATAAGATTTTTACCAAAGGGGTCATGGGACATAAAAGAGACCAAGCATAAGATTTTTACCCTGAAGTTTGGTAATGTTGAAAAACATGACTAAGCCTTATGATAAAAATTGAATTGATTCCATGGCATGATAATTTCTCCCACTCAAAAATAAAAGCTCCACCAAATTTAAATTTAATTCAAAAGGGACCTAGGTTAAAATCTTAAACTAGGGTTTCAACAATTCAAATATGAATTCAATTAATCAATTATAGACCAAGGTTAGGAAAAGATCAATTTAACATTGCAGCACAAAAAACATTTTTATTCTCAAATGAGATCCATTAAAACTGTAATATAGAAATAAAGATAACTAATGTTAGCACTTTAGATAAAATCAAACTAGAGCCATGGATAAATAAGTCAGCCAGACCATGGTGTAGATGATCTTCAAATACAAATAATGTGCAAATATGATAATGACACTCTGATCAAGTGGATCTTCAATTTCAAGGTACAAATTTGCACAATTTGACATAAGGGTCCCCATTTTCAGAAATGAGGGTATGTTGACCTCAACAGTTACCAAGGTATGCAAATGATAAAATGGTGTTCATTGAACTTTTTAGATAATTGGACAAACTTCATAAAATATGTAGAGATAAATACATTAGTGAAATTTAGTTCCCTGTTAGATTGGGCTACTACATCTGTAGAACAAAAAATGAAGCACTAAGTATTGAAAAATTAATGACTCATTTTCCAATGTAGTTCCATACAAATAAGCTTACTTTAGATAGCCATTTTTAAAAAAATAACCTTAAAACTAAACCATGTTACTTGTATGACCTTAAATTGAATATTATTGGGAAAATTGTGAAAATGAGTTTGAGGTTAGAAAAAGAGATTACACGAGGATGACCTTGAGTTAGATGAAATCCTTCAGACTCGAACGAGTCACTAAATGAATTGTTGATAATGGGGATGTTATGGTGGATCGATTATTCATTTAGAAAGTTTTGTTCTTGCATTTGCTTTTAATTGACTGGTCCATGAAGGAATTGAGAGATTTGGCAAAATATACACAATTTGTTTCATAGAGGTCCAAAATATGGTTCGATAAAAAGTTGGTTGAGTTCACTATTGTGAGAAGTTTAAAAAGTGAAAAAACTTCTAATAATCAAGATCAAACATCCTCAACACCATTGACACAACCATCTGACAGCAAGGTATATCTCAAGATCCCATGGTTAAGTACAACAATAGGTAGTGGAGGCAATGAATAGGATCCCAACAAAAAGAAATCACCTAATAAGATTTGTGGAGACAACTCTTCATCAAGAAAAAACATACCTTCTATAAAAAAAATTGTGTATTCTACCCAAACAAGTGAAGTGCCTTCTTCATAGGGCTTTAACTCTTTTGTGTTGGTTGACAACACCACTCCAAAAAATTTAGTTTTAGATCAAGGCTTTGCCTATGTTCCCCTTGTTCCCACTCCTACCACCACAAGTATCCCATCTCCAACACCTCACACTCCATCCCCTCCTCATTCCATCTCCAACTCCACCTCCTTTTCCACCTCCTAAGGCCTACCCCACCATTGGATTCTCTTGTTGTTCTCAAAACTCAAATAGTTAATTATTATAGTAGTACACCATTCACCTGGGTTAAATAGTTGGGTAAAAATAATAAAACCATTATTAAATTTGTTACACCTAATTGTGATGTAGTAGCTAATCTATTGTAAATCCTTCCACCAAAGAATGATAAAGTCACTTCAAGGCTGGTGTTAGATCTCTTAGGTGTAAATTTTGTAGAGATAGCTCAATAATTGTTTTATAAGAATGAGGAAGACATGACTTTAGTCAATTATAACTTAAGAAGAATCTCTCTTGGGGAGCCCAATCATGAAGGTGATATTCATAATTTCAAATAATTTGCAGCTAGATTGCCACGGAGAATGGAGGAAGGAAGTAGACACATGAACAACTTGAAGAGCAGATATGTACACTTTGCATGTGCATCAAAACATTCCCAAGCTTGAATGAAACTCCCTTAGCATTAATCCCAAATTCTACTCTATTGGAGGATATCAATGAAAAATCCATTTCAAACATTTGAAAATATATCAATCATAGCAAGGTAATGGAGACATGGTTTGGAAAACTCCTTATTGATGACCTAGTATTTATTGATGAGATGATATTAAAGGCTTATGGCATTTTAATGACTGACCAAGAGAAATTAGTCTTAGATATAAAGATAGTGAATAAATAATTGGGGATATGGAAAGCTCTGATTAGAGATTTGAAATACATGGCTCATGCAAATGAAAGGTGTTGATATATGAAGAGTTATTTTACTAATCGGAAGAAAATAATTCTTGTTTGTGGTCACATTATGTCAAATGGAAAAAAAATGCACTAGAGGATGCATCAGAAGACACGTGCATGTAAATAACATATATGATGATATGAAATATGAGATTCACACAAACATATGGACCATGCATTGTGACCTATTGGAGGATGATAAATATGAATGATGCACAACTTTAGAGCTAAAAGAATAATTCCATAAATTTTTGAAAGAAGAGTTGTTGGGAGTTGACACTTTCAAACATGGAATCCATAAACAAGTTGAGTGACATCCATTCTGCCTTCAATAAATTCAATAAAAGTCTACCAATATTTTTTAAAGGGATTGATGAATCAATATAAGTTATGAATATATGGCTAGTTTGCTTGAACAATACCATCTTCCCAAAATAAGATGGAATTATTACATTTGTGTAGAAGTTTAGAATTTATAGGTTACAGTTATCATAGGCTAAAAATCAAAGTGCATCTAGAGCAATATGCCAAAAAGATTCTCAGCCCAACTAACTTTTTGTCTCTAGATAACCTTTTATTTCTCTCTTCTTCTATTTTCTCATTGTACTTTTTGTAACAATGTTTAACTCAAAATGTATTAGTTCAATTTTAATGGGAATAAAGTGAAAAAGTGTAGAAATAGATTATTTACCTCAAGGGTAGTTATGAAATGCTTACATCCTCTTGTTATAAATAAAATTAAAATGCATTATAACAAAAAAAATAAACACTACAAGAAATTTTGTAGATGTAGACACTAAAATTTGGTATTAGACACTTGGAAATGTCATTTTTGACCTATCTCTACTTACATGACTTGTGCATACACATATGGTGTTTATTCATCTTTCTCTCACATCTGCATGCTTTTCATAAGTTCAACCTTCATGATTTGTTATCAGTCATCTGTATGAATTACCTAGTTTGTGTCTAGCCTATTCAAAATCATATTTAGACTATATACATATAATCATATCAATATTCATATCTCTCAAATGAATATGTTATACTTGAACTATTCTAGAATTCTAGATTCATCCAAACCTGATAGACTCATCCTACACTAAGTAATGGACATTTTTTAAATTAAAATCATCCTTACGAGTCATCCTATACGTTTCACATGTCGATATCATGAGAAAGTACCCAAAGATTCCCATATAAATACATAATATGTTCAAGCCTCTTTGCTAGCTATCACTTATCCATTCATTAGGGAGTGGTTGGGGTCAACACAACCCGTTGTTCTTCCCTTTTTATAATCCTACACTTAGTGTTGAAAGTGGACCTAGGGTTTTAAAGAGAAGGAGACATGTTTATGGAGTTTCACGCATAAATATTTCTTGAATATCAGACACATAAATGGTTTATAAGTAGGTGCAATAACTTGTATAAAAAAAAAGAAGCAAAATCCACTTGCACAAAACTAGTAGGTACCAAATGCTAGCATCAACAATACTATCCAAAAGCTGATGATTCTATCTAGGTGAGACTAGAGATTAAGTGAATTTTGATCCAATTTCCCTCCATTCTACCACCTATAATCAATATTAGAGATGTACGATATAATAAAACACTAAGTATTTTATCCCCTTAAGTCTTTTATATTTATAATAAGTAGAATTGTTAAAATCAGATTATGCCTTTCACAGTTAGATTCATGTTTATTATAATACTTCACATAACTTAATTAGTTTGAATTTATATCTTATTGGTGAAATTGTTTACATACTAAACATGTCGAACCTTAGGATTTTCACCCTTCATTGCATGGTTTCATATTTCTACCTTAGAGTTTAATTTTTATACTTGATTTCTGATTTCCCCTCAATCACAAATTACACATGGCTATAATGGATATACATACTTTTTATTTTCTAACTCAAACTATGATTGTAATAATTACATGTTGTAAGCCTAAAATATATAATATTTTTAAAAACCATGTCATTAAGTGGGTCAAATTCATGTACAATATTTAGCCTCCCTTACTTTATATTATTGTAATATTCAATCCAAGTTACTTCATGTTACCACAAAACACCAAATGACATGCATGGATCCTTTTGTTCCATTTTGTTGTTTGGTCCTTTGACACAAACTACCAACAAACTATAGGAAAGTGTTTTTTATGCACTTGCCCCTCTTGAAAGGAGGGAGATCCTAAGATCTCCACTCCTCAAGGTATCTCCTACCTGGTCTAGGTGCACTGATCTTCATTCAATGGCTCGTTGTGACTGGTCCAATTCAAGGGACCTTTGCTAGTCACTGGAGTATTTTAGACAAATTAATATGCATTTAAACTATGAGATGATGACCAAGGGAATCAATAGACAAATATAACATGGAAATGCAGTTGATTTAGACCTATATGTAGCATACTCATATACAATGTAATAATAGATAGAAAAAGGATTCAAGCAATCAAGATATAATAGTAAGAGGAGATTGCATAGATTCTAAACTAATCTAACCTAACATAATGATAAAAAAGATAAAAAGAGAGAAGGGTGGGGATAAAGAGAAAAATAACCTATTTTCTAATGGAGACTAGGCTTATTTTGTTGAGTAGATAAACCCCTAGATAAATCAGTCCGTAGTTGAGCCAAACCTCACACAACTCAAATTACGGATGGTGCAAGAGTCTATGGAATGAAGTAATAAAGTCAAAGAGGGAAACAAGGTCACCATATACTTGCACAAACCAATATTATCAAATGACAAAGCTTTTAAATAAAAATATTTCTATTAAAGGATCAATTGGGAGTTCATCAAATACTCATGTGAGTTATAGACATGGGTTCCAAACAACCTCGACTCATAAAATTAATATAAAAAGCATGAAAATGTTGAAAACAAATGGGAATAATATCTTTAATCCTAACAATACCAACCCAAGTATAGCCTTATCTAATCCTAAAAAAGACTAACCCTTATTACAATGTAGGAGTTGATCTTATATAGACACGTAGGTCCATGGAGTTCAAATTCAAATTCACCTACTAATGGGAGACTATAGAAATCATGAATGCAATTGGGAGATACATTTGAGGAGGTAGTGGGGATATCTGACAGATTGGAGGCATACATAAGCTTTGTGTAGTTAACAACATGCCTCAATTGAATGTTGGTAGTTGAAAGTAATTGAGATTACATCAGGATTTCCATAGTTCATGCTTCTGTGTAAATAATTTCCATGCCCCTTTAATCATGACTTTTATCTTTTTCTCTTTATGTGATCCCAATGTGTAAGCCATGCCCATGATCCACTCTTAATTCGTGATTCCCAATTGAATCCACCACCTTTTGATTAATGTCATTACCTAATATTGTATTGAATTATATCATTTATGTTCATTTAATAGTGGGAAACCATCTATAACTTGATTCTATAAATCAAATTGAATGCACAATCCTTTCTTAGGTTTTTACAACCATATGGGCTATCAATTTTAAACTAGTGTCTTGTTGATGACATCATTAATGAGCCCTTTATTGGTAGGGTCTTGTCAAGTATCCTTTCCTAGTTCTTTCACTACTTATTTGAGGGTTTGATGTGTGTTGACTGTGCTTTGGTTACGACACAACAAGATCATGCCATGTGGTGCAATCTCACTCACTCAGAATTCAAATGGGTCTATTGGATTGTCTTATTCCTGAAGAGTAGCGGGATGTTGCCATGTTGTAGCATCCTACTATCCCGCTCCCCTAAAGGACTTTTGCTTTGTATAGAATCGGCTAGGGTAGTAGGTCACCAGAATATTGCCATTTGGTAACATCCTATTAATTCGCTTACTCAAAGGATTTTATTGAGTTGGAGGCTATCGGGCAAATCCTTTAAATAGTTTAAGCCCCACAAAGCAATGAAAAGATGTCACATGGCTCTAGGAGAAAGTTGAAGAATCAACTAAGTGTTAAAAGCCTTTTCAAACAGGTTTGAGCTATTGAGAGTCATGAAAGATCACCACATAACACAAAAAAAGATCTAATACCTATAGGAAAAAGAAATAAAAGGCCTAGTCAACAAATTTAACCTTTCAAAAGTAAATGACTAAATTTTTGAAAATAAAATGGCTAATTCAAAAGCTAAAAAATGAGTAAGTATAAAATAAAAACTGTGAAATGACTTAGTCATTTACTTGATCCTAAAGCCAATTCAACCAATTTTATATAAAAATGACTAAGTAAAATAATAAATATGTATGAACACTTAATTAATTTAAGTCAAGATGAGGGATAAATGGATTAAATTATTGTAGAAAATAAGAAAAAAACTCTAAGATGGTTATATAATTTTCATAAATCCAAGGCAAAATGGTCTAAAAAGGAAGCTTTAAATGTGTTTCAAATCATAGGAATGAAGATAGACCAAGACTTAATAAAATCATGAAAATTTAGATTTGAACTTAATTTAGTCCTAGATGTGGTTCGTATGTCAAGTGTTTATTGATGCAAACTTATTATTATTCAGGCTTGGCTAAACAAATAATCACATTTAGATTTAAATCTTCACATCTAGTGAAAAATACACTTCTAAAAGGGCTGATTTAAACAAGCAACCACCAATAAATTCTTCAAAGATATAAGATTAGTCTCTAGAGCAAAAAGAGGGTCCATGTTTTTAGTTTGAAAATGGGGCATGTTGTGCAAGCAACAACAAATGATGACTCTGATTGGTAGATAATCTTGAGTATCTAAATAATCAAGAATCTATAATTTCACAAGAATAAAAAGTGTTAGCTGTAAGTAACCACCAAAAATAAACAAGAATTTAAAGGTACTAAAGTCTATCTCAACTGGTGACATACTAGGCTATAATCTTATCAAATACCATATATATGTGTGATCAAGCGATTAATTCATTTTCTTTGCATTCAAACGTAGTAATTTATATTTGCATAAGGCCAAAATTACTAAAGGAAAAAATATTTTACCATTTAGCTTAGGGGGAGGTGGTGTGGGCATTGTTTTGCTTGCAACCAGGTGTTTATAGCCTTGATAGAGATACCTTTGGTCCCTTCCAAATGCCTTGATCTACTATTGACCAGGCTGGAAAGCATGTGGTGGAGGCTACCAAGATCACCCTTTCAAGGATGGTTCTTTTGATTTTGCAATAGGGTAAACCTTATTTTGAAAGGAAAATTTGCATTTTCATCCATAGAGGGTTGAGTACCGAGCCACATATAAAAGGAAATAAGTAAGTTCATGACAATTCAAGACAAATCAGAATTGAAGCAATGTTATATATTTATTTAGATATTTCATTAAGTGTATTAGATGGTTTTGAACAAGACAATAACTTTTTTAAATTTACAAGTTCTGTTAAGAACCATTGACCTTTGAAATTTGGGAAATCAACAAAGCAATCACATTAGTTCATAAGGGATTTTTAAGTAAAATTACAATTAGGCTCTTTAAATGCCATTTATGTTACCTATGCAACATCCTTTCTTTTCACTTATTTGATTAACAAGGTAACCACATGGAAAAAAAGTTGGGATAGACCCAACAACGAAGGCATAAAATAAACAAAAGCAAATATAAAGCTAACAACAAGTGACAAGAAGGAAAGAAAGAGAAAGCAACATGGGAAAGGGAAAATAAAAGTATTTACAGAGGTTCTTTTAAGCAAGGGTATGTCTAAATTTAGTCAGACACCTGTGTTACAAGACTTTGAGAAGGATGATGGGACATAATTACATTTATGTTATACTATAGGATAGAATACACAATCCCATAATGATTTGTCAATGTTTAATTCATACAATTTAAGTAAAATCAGACTATAACATTCAACATTATGCTTGTATCTATCTTGCATAAAGTATGAGGGATAAGTGAAGAGAGATGCCTTTGACCAAACTTGAGATTGGGATGAGGAATAAGGTTGAACATTCATACATACCAAAATGATGTATGTATCTAACCTAGTAGAGGCATTTCTTGGTTTCAACCATCAGATGGATTGTTTGGTGGTTGCTCTTTGATGCAAATGGATGCCCACATAACATCCTCTTTGTTGCCTTTGTAATCTAGAAAGCATGGGAATGGTTTAATTTTTTTCCATATCAAAGACTTTCTGAATTTTTCATTAGAGGCTAAAGTATGTGGATAGCTAGACTGGATTAGGTCATTCTCAGTTTACATCTCCATTGGCATAATTCTTCATTCAAACCATTATGTTCATGTTCCTTTTTCTAGCTTGACTACCTCTACTACTGAGAGGAATTTTTGAATGCTATCGACTACTTTGAAGGTAAGGCTGAACTAAGGAGAGAGATCATCAATTTCAAACTCTTCTAGCTCATTTTCCTCAAAGAGACAACCCCCTTAGTTTTTTTAGTCTAGCTCAATTTTGTCTTCTTCAAGTTCATCCTCCTTTAATGATGAGGGGGGAACTAAACTTATATCATAGAGACTTCCATTATATTGGACCATATTTTCAAATGGATGAGCAGGAGCATATGGGAAGGATATTTCAAATGTGTAATATGTGTCTTCCTCCTCTAGCTACTCTAATTCTTTGAATGGTTTTTCTAACTGAGTGCAAGATTCTTCAAGGTTTTTTCTTCATTTTATGTGGACAACTCTTCATCAATTTCATTTTCAGTGACTAATTTATCTTTAACAACTATTGTTTCTTCATCTTCAGAGTCATCATTGCCACTTCTATAGCCTTCAAAGAATGGACCAGGCTTATAAAATGGGATGTTCTCAATGTGCATGATCAACTCGACATTAGAAGTGCAACCAGGCTCACAGACTCTGAATGGTGCATTCAAATATGCAACCTCATGGCTTGGATTATGCATCAAATGATGATCTTCTCCTATAAAAAATGGTTTTTATTAGTAATGTCACCCAAATATATTGAATCACTAAAATAATATGAAGTACCCTGTTGATTATATAATAAACTAACATAATTATATGCATTTTATAAACAAAAAGGGCTATCATTAGTTCCAAGAAGACTATTTTGGTTAAAATCCTAAGGCAATGGTCTTTTCTAAGGCACATATTGTTCCATAGGCTGAATTTTAGGTATGTAACTCCAAGGATCTTGGGCATAAATACCTTGTTGTTCCAAATAATATGGAGGATTAGCTCCAAATACTTGAGTCATTGATTATTATTTTATATTGATAGCCTCTTGGTAGACCAATGCCAAGGATGCGAGAGTAGATAGGTTCATCCTAATGAACATTGTAGTCAAAGGATCTAGAGCATTGAGGTGAACAATTATGGTTGTGACCTCAATTTTCAAGAAAGTGTCCTTCAACCTAGTTTATAGATGATAGAGTTTATTGTTGAACACATTAGTTGGCTCACTAGACTCTTTACATGTTGTGGCAAATTGATAAAATAAGATAGACGGGTCAATAGGGACACTAAAATAGTTAAGAAATATATTCTCAAAGATAGCCTATGTTGTGATGTGCCAAGGTACCAATAATAAGTCATTTGATCTAGCAAAAGGGGAAATAGGTGACAAGCCACATCCTCATACTGAATGTGCCTTCTGATATTGGCTTTATTAAAAGCCTAGATATATTCTTCAACAATCTTGACCCTACCATAAATATATTTTGTACATAATCTGTGGGATTTTTTAAGCAAGTCATGGAAAGGTCCTGGAACATTCAAATGATAGTTACATCATCCTAACCAAGCAGGGGCCATTTGAGGGCTCAGATAATTAGTTTTCTAGTCTAAGAACTTGGAAAACAACTAGGCAACTCCTCAAAAAAAATATAGTTTCATCCCTTCTTTTAGCACCATTTATATTGATTGGTCCTTTGACACAAATGACCAATCAATTGTAAGTAAGTGTTTTGGACACACTTTCCCCTCCTAAAATGAGGTTGATCCCAAGATCTCCACTCCCCAAGGTCTCTTATACCTGGTTTAGGTGTATTGGTCTTCACTTAATGGCTCGTTGTGACCATTCCAATTCAAGGGGCCTTTGTTGGTTGTTGGAGTATTTTAGACAAATCAATATACATTTAAACTAGGAGCTAATGCATAAGGGAATCAATTTACAAATATAACATGGAAATGCAACTTATTCAAACTTGTATGTAGCATACTAAGATACAACAATGTAATAACAATTACAAACATGGATTCAAGCAATCAAAATATAATACTAAGGTTAGATTGCATAGATTCTAAACTAATCTAACCTAACAGACTAATAAAAAAGAGAAAAAGAGGGAAGGGCAGTGAGAAAGAGAAAAAGAACCCACTTTCTAATGGAGACCAACCTTATTTTATTGAGTAAACAAACCTCTCGATTAACCAATCATTAGTTGAGATAGAACTAACATTACTCCAACTAAGGATGATGCAAGAGTATGCAGAACAAAGTGGTAAATCCAATGAGGGAAATAGGATCACCATATACATTATCAACCAACTCTATCAAATGATAAAGCTTTCAAATAAAGAAATTTTTATTAAAAGATCAATTGGGAGTATATGAGTTACAAACATGGTTTCCAAATAGCCTCAACTCAGAAAACTAATCTAGAAAGAAGGAAAAATTTGAAAATAAACGGACACAATATTTTTAATCCTAAAAAGACCAACCTAGGTATAACCTTCTCTAATATTAAAAAAACCAACCCTTATTACAATGCAGGTGTTAATCTTATATAGACACGTCGGTCCATGGAATTCAAATTTAAATTTACCCATTAATGGGGTGACTTTAAAAATCATCAATGTGATTAGGAGAAGTAGTTGAGGAGGTAGTGGGGATCTGTGATAGATTAGAGGCATGCATAGGCTTTGTGTAGTTAACACCATGCCTTGATTGAATGTTGGTAGCTGAAAGCAGTTAGGATTGCATCAATATTGTTATACTTCATGTTTATTTGTAACCAATTACCATTCCCCTTTTAGGTTGAGTTTTGTATTTTGCTCTTCGCATGATCCCAATGCACATGCCATGCCCATGATTCACACTTCATTCATGATTCTCAATTAAATTTTCTAGATTTTGATTAATGCCACTACCTAGTCGTGTATTAAATTCTGCTATGTTTGATCATTTATTGGTGGGAAAGCATCTTCAACTTGATTCTAAAAATTAAATTGAATGCACAATCCCTTCTCAAGTTTTGACAATTTTGATATCCAAACGGGTCATCAATTTGAAACTAGTGTCTTATTGATGCCATTGTTAGCAATTCCTTTATTGGCAAGGTCTTACCAAGTGTCCTTTCCTAGTTATTTTAATGCTTGGCTTAGGGTTTGATGTGTACTAACTATGCTTTGTGTATGATGTAGTGATATCATGCCACGTAGTGCAATCTCACTCACCCAGAGCTCGAATGGGTTTATTGGACTGCATGGACCACCCTAAACTTGTAGAGTAGTGGGATGTTACCATGTGGAATCCCACTAACCCACTTGGTTGGAGGATTTTATATTTATACAGACACCTTCAGGGTAGCAGGTCACTGAAATGCTACCAAATGGCAACATCTTGTTAACCCACTTTCCTGAAAGAATTTTACTTTATATAGAATTAGTCAAAGTAGTAGGTCAGTGGGATGGTGCCATGTGGTAGCATCCCACTAACCCACTTGCCTGGAGGACTTTTGATTTATATAGAATTGGTTGGGGTAGTAGGTCATTGAGATTTTTCCACTTGGAATCATCCCACTAATTTGCTCACTTGATGGATTTTGATGAGTTTGAGGTTGTTGGGCAAATCCTTTAAATAGTTTTAAGTCTTATAGAGTAGTGGAAAGATGCCATGTGACTCTAGGATAAATTTGAAGAATCAACTAAGTACCAAAAGCCTTTTCAAATAGGTCGAAGTCATTGGGAGCTATGAAAGATCACTATATGGCATAAGAAAAGCTCTGTGTACCTACGGATAAAAGGTATAAAAGGCCCAATCAACAAATTTAAACTTTCAAAAGTAAATGGATAAGTTTTTGAAAATAAAATGGCTTAGTTAAAAATCAAAGAATGACTAATTATAGAATAAAAATTGTGTGACAGCTTAGTCATCTACTCGATCCTAAAGCTAATTCAACCAATTTTATAGAAAAGTGACTAAGTAAAATAATAAATTTGTATGATCACTTAATAAATTTAAATCAAGATGAGGTATAAATAGATTAAATTACTACGGAAAAGAAGTAGAAAACTCTGAGATGTTTAGATAATTTGAATAAATCTAAGGCAAAATGATCTAAAAAAGAAGCTTTAAATGTATTCAAAACACAAGTATGAATATATAACAAGATTTAATATAATCATGCAAATTCATATTTTAACTATATGTAGTCTTAGATGTGATTTGTATGCCAAGTTTTTATTGATGCAAACTTATTATTATTCAGGATTGGATAAAATAATGAAGCACATTCAGATTTAAATATTCCCATATAGTGAAAAAGCACTTATAAGAGTATTGATTTAAATATGCAACCACCAACGAATTCCTTAAAGAGATAAGATCAGACTTCATATCAAAAAGAGGGTCCTTTATTTTAGTTTTAAAATGGGGCATGTTGTGCAAACAATAACACATATTCCACAAACCTTCTTAATGGAATTTATATAAACATTGAATCTAAAAAATGGTCATAAACAAAAAATAAGAACTAAAAATGTTAATAAAGTAAATGAATATTTACACTTTCCTGATAGATTTGATGATATGGATGAAATGGAATTAACTCAATATCTAGACATGAACCCACAAATGCATGATGCACTACTATATGTAATAAGAGATAAACAAAAAAAGTTAGTTGAGGATATCCCATCTAAAGAAGAATATGATCACTTCAATGATATCAATCTACCTTTTTTAGGTACTATTTCTGCCACTAGTGTTAAGACTACTACTACTACTACTGCTGCTGCTGCTACTACTACTACTACTACTACTACTACTACTACTACTACTACTACTACTACTACTACTACTACTACCACTATGTCTACACCTTTGGTTACACATGTGATGCACACCCAAAGTGTGGGGGAAACATAAAGTTTCCATCAAATATCTGAGCTTATCCCTACGTAGCCAATGCATGTACTTCCTATGATGGCTACTCAAGTGATATCATCATCCTCGCTTACTACACAATCTCTCAAGTAGACTATTATAGGTTTGTGAGCTAAGGTGTTGTAGTTAGAGTAGGGTGTTCCTAGAGCAAGTCATTCAATGAATTCTCATGTTTTACTTTAGAATCTATTAGCCCAATAAATTTCCTCGTATTCCTTGCCTATGGGTTTTATAGCTCCTAAACTAACATTATATGATGGTAAAAATGATCTAGTGCAACACCTAAGACACTTTCACGCAACATGTTTGAACTATGCATCTATTGATAAATTGTTAACTAAGTTATTTCCATTAAACCTTAAAGACTATGATTTGTGATGGTTTTACGATCTACCTTTTTAATTGTTTCATGCATTCAATCATTTGGTAGATTAATTTCTAGCATATTTTTTTATCAATATCAGTGAGAATTTGTCTTATGTTTGAATTGAAAAACTATTAATCAAGGATCTAATAAACCAATCAATGACTATGTGATTTGATATAAGACCGTGCTTTCTAAGATGAAAAATCCTATGGTTGACAATAAGTTACAAGATATTTTAAAATAAAATTTTATTGCTCCTCCCCATGAGTTCATTATGTTCGAGAAATTGAAATTATTTGATGAGTTATACCATACAGTTAGAGATCAAGAAGTTAGCTCATAACTTTTAATAAGCTCATATATACATTTAATAATATATATACATTAATTACAAAGTTTCAATGCAAACAAAGTTAAATTGAATGCTACTAAAAATCATGAAAAGACTATAGTTAATGTAGTATCACAACCTACTAATTAGCTTGTTGTATCTGCTCCACGAGGGAGGTAGTATTCATGATTACCCCAACCTCATATTCTATTATTAAAGTTACTAGAGTGTAACCTTATATGTCTCACCCCCTACAAAATTTTGATATGAGTAGGCCTATACATAAGGGATATGATAGTAATGTTCGTGATCAGGAACAGGAGGAAAATAATAAATATTTGATGTAAGCATTCATTTTTTCATGTACATAATGTAAGTTTTTAAAAGAAAGCTTACAAGAGATGGAGGTTGGTTTTAAAACCAACCAATCGGTAAAACTAGTCGAGCATTAACAAAAAAATAAACAAATTAATTAATAAACTAAAACTTTGGATCATACATGATCCTAACAAACTCCCCCTTGATCCAAAGAGGTATAGAATATAAAAAATCTAGAGTAATGAATTTGAAGTCATAAAAAAAACTCTAAAGCAGCTACAAGTGGTGCATTTTATGTCTGACATTGACCAAAAACTGATGTCACTCCATAAAAAATCTTGCCCTTATGAGTTTGAAAAAAATGGCCGATGAACACAATCAAAGCCTGCTCATCCCTTGTTATCATCATATTGTATTTTAGTAGAACATAATCAAAGCTTGTCCAACTACATCAATCCACATAAGGCTCCACCTAAAAGCCTATGAAGATGACCAACCTGTACTATGTATGACATATCTCCCTAATGGCCAACAAACACTAATGACATTTGCTCAACACTGAATATGCTAGCAACCCCTATCAACTCGTACTATCACTGATGATTGAATGAAGACCAATAAATGCAATATATTCTCCCCTTATCAGGTAAGAGGTAAGAAACTGCGCATCAAGAGAAACAAATTCAACTAACACTGTCTACTCCATGTCATGAATATCAAGTATAAAATGCTAAAAAAAGAATTGAAATCAAGAACACAAGTCAAAAAAATGCTACTTCAATAGATCTTGGTCTTGATCCTAGTAGCTCAGACAAAATGAGTGAATCACTAATCACTCAAAACACGTTGTTAGTTTTATCAAGGCCATAGACCTCGACCATATAGAATGTCTATTGATTAAAGGAAGTTTTAGAATAATTAAAGTAGATGGAGTAACTAGAAGATCTATCACTAGAATGATCCATATAATTTGCCTAAACTTTATTTTTATGTGGATAACGGGGTTGTTGAAAAAGACATACATATACAAGATGTCCAATACCACCACATTTGAAACATTTTGTCTCTTTCGTATGCTGATGATATCCAAAAGAATCTGAATCATTGTAAGAACCACAAGAGTGAGAAGAATGCCCATGGTGATGTTTACATTTTGAAGACCCTGGAGAATGTTGATAAGAATGATGTGGAGATCATCTAGAATGGTGGGAAGAGTGTCTCAGAGAATCACTTGAAGAGTGTTTTAGAGAATGCTTCTTTAATTATCATTGTACATGTTGATGATATCTATGATGGGACATGTTCTTTGTATAGCAAGCTTCTTCAGTAGGCATGTTCTTCTTCTTTGAAAATTGTCACTCATGTTGAGTCAACAACTCATAATAGAGTCAAATGTGGCACAATTAAGCTTATCACTAAGCTATAACATTTCAACAAAATTGGTGTGTGTTGAACTAAGGCCATTCAATGTGATGTAAATCAATATGTCATTGTCAATTGTACCCTCTATAGTACATTACTCTTGTTTCATATTTTTTATGTGAGAGAGATATTCAAGTACATCTTCTTCAGTGCTAAGCTTATTATTAAGCAACTACATTAAGAGATCAATATTTTTATAGGTAAGTTATTTGTCATACAAATATTTTAATGCTTTACATGCTTTCTATGTGCCAATTTTAATAGATTGAATATGATAATCACCTGTGTAGAACATGAAGATTTTAATAAAGCATGAGCATGCTTATCACATTTTTGATACTTAAGCAATTTCACAGTGTCAGTGGGTGGCATAATGCCTTTTTTAGTTATTTTTCATAAATCATTAAAAACGAGCATATTTTCCATGTTCATCAACCATTTCTTATAGTTTTTAGTGTTAATCTATCATTTTTGGATATCAAGCTCACAAATTTTGCCATGACACTCAGGGTTTTGCCATGACCCTTATAAGTAAATTCGATATACAAGAGTTTTAGATATTTTTCAAAAATTGAAGCACAAATTATATCTCCCTTTATAAATAAAGAAGTAAAATAAAAATGAATGCAACTCAGGGTTTTGCCATGACCCTTATAAGTAGATTCAATATACAAGATTTTTAGATATTTTTTAAAAATTCAAGCACACCTTATATCTCCCTTTATAAATAAAGTTAAGAAATTTTAAACCAAAATATATATACCCAACTGGTTTTGAAACCTGGACCTCTCCTTCTTATCAAGAAACTAACAAAAATAGTCTAACCACTTATTCATCAATTAATTTTTAAAATATAGTCTCAAAATATTGTATATGTCCTTAGTTTGCAGGAAAAATAGAAAAGGAAATTATACATAAGTATTTTACCAAGGTATATATATATATTTTTAACTTTACATGTAAAAATAATAATATGGTTCTAGCTTTCCATGCCATAGACCATATAAAAACAAATCTCTTACTGCTCTTGTGTGATCTCTTTTCTGATGTTGGACATCGTATAGGTCAATTTTGAATTCAAAAATCAAATCAAAACCTTTATATGCTACACTCCCTAATTTTGATCTATTTTTGTCATTTTTCAATTTATTTATCCATTTTAGACTACTTCACAGATGAATCACCATACTCAACAGATCATTGCTTTTATATATAATAGATTGTTGCTTTTGTATGTATCAAATCATTATTTTTATTTTACACAATCTGCACCATCTTTACTATCTTCTATGATGTCCTCTCAAACTACTTCTATCCATTGTGTTTTCTGATCTTTATATTGCTAAATTAATGCATCATATCTCTCTTGGTAGAGGTTGCCACTCAGTCATACTTCTCTTCAATTTTGATAACAAACTTTCAAACTGTTCCTCTTCAATTTTGTCGGGCTATAATACCACTATTCGCAATCAAGAACAGGAGGAAAATAATAAAATATTTAATGTAATCATTCATTTTTTCATGTACATAATGTAAGCTTCTAAAATAAATCTCACGAGAAATGGAGGTTGGTTACAAAACCAACCAATGTGTAAAACTACATGAACATTAACAAAAAATAAACAAACTAATTAATAAACTAAAACTTTGGATCATACATGATACCAACAAGTAATGGATATTGTGATTATCATTGATGAACCAAATATTTGAAAAATAGATGCTTTAAGATAAGGCATAAGATACAATATCTTTTTGATGACTACATTATTGAGTTTATCACACCTAAGATGATTCTGGACCACAACCTATTGTGAATGCAAAGCTGAAAATATTTTCTAAAGCTCTACCAAATCACGTGACAACAAAACCTAATGATAATACTAAGGTACATATGGCATACAATTCATATCCTCCTCCTTAAACATATGATCATCCATTATATGGTATCATTGGTATATTTATAGGCACATCAATATAATGACCTATAATTACATTTGATGACGTTGAGGATGTGGAAGATGAATCTATTTGAAATTCATTATTTGTATGAGAATACATTGATTTACAACCCATATATAGTGTCATGATAGACAATGGTTCAAATGAAAATATCTGTACAATGACACTTCTTCATACTCTTGGATACACACATGAGGAGTTGATGAATACAACACAAATAATCAAAAATTTTGATGGAAAGAAACAAAATCCCCTAGGATGCATTTTGCTACCTCTTAATTTAGGTTATGTAGCAGTAGCTACTTAATTTTTAGTTTTACCAAGTACAAAGGTATTTGACATGTTGTTAGGATGCCCTTGGATACACAAGCTCCATGTAGGAGCATCTTTAGTGCATATATGTGTTGAGTATATAAATTATAACATAATGGTCATAGTTACAAGTATTCCAAATGTGTATCTTATTCATATAAGGGCACTTCTTCCTCCACCCCAAACATCATCAAAATTATTTATTCCTCCTATTTAGGTTCATTCTAAGCATTTAGTTATACAACCTACTAAGGTTCATGCTACACAAACAGTTCAGAGGAAGGTAGTTGACTTTCCTAGAAGTTTAGTACTTCAACACCCATTACATTAGAATTTTATTCAACATTCACCATGGCCATTATCTAATATATCATAAAATAAACTAGTGTTATAAATAACACGTCATATTCAACCATGAACACAAACACATGCTTCTCCTAGTATACAACAAATTGCACGTGATACTATGTTACTTAGATTTACTCATCATACATAAGATCCTAAAAGTCATAATGATAATGAAGGTTACATTATGACACAAGATAATGTTTTAGATTTAGATACAAATACACATGACACTAGTTGTTCATGACAAGTGACCATTCTGATGTTTGATACAAGACCTACACACAATCATCTCCTTGCCTAGATAATTGCTTAGCATTTACATGTTTGTAAATTAATTAAAAACAAAAAATGACTAAGCATGATATGTTTGCTAGTTACATTGTTCATTTATGTTATTTATCACATGTTAGGTAGATTACATATCCTTTTTCATATGCCATTACATTTCACATTATATATGAGTGTGAGCAAGACATACATGTTATGCATGACACATGGATGCATATATATAGGGTATTCTTATACCTAGGGTTCATGAAAATGTTGGGGGCATCTCATTCCATAGGTTACATTGTTACATGTTATATATTTGTATCACCTTTCTAGTAATCATGTTGAATTACATTGATTACTTACACATGTTTTGGTCTTGCTTATATTATTTACAATGCTACATTTCATGGATATGCTACTTTTCTATAATGAGACTCAGACATAAATTGACAGTGTTAACTCATTTGAATTGTTATATGCTTCATTTCTAATGTTTTCTTCTCATATAGGCTAATAATTACTTATTTATTATGTACAACCTTTGGCCTTGTGTGACATTTGATTATCCATTGTGTGTGGCCCATGGCCTTGTGTAACATTAAGTGCTATTACACATGATTTTAATGTTTGCTTCATGGCCATGACATTGTGTGCTTATGAGTGGATAAATCTATGATTGTCCATTGAGCTTGTTGAGTTTGTGGTGTTGTGATCCATATCACACAGTTTTATTCTTGTTTGCGATTTTATTATTCATATCGTGCACCTTCGTACATAGTTCATTATTAAATAATTATATCAATGATGGTTACAATTATGTGTCTAATTTATATATCTATCTTGACATGACACTTGTGTATATTACACTACATGTTTCGTACACGCTTTGATGATCTATTCATTATTATAATGACATATTCTTTGCATGTCAACATATGTTTCTACATGATTAAATAGTTTTAAATTACACAATGTGGTTAACTCTTTTATTTTGAGATGATAAATTCACATGATACATCCTTCACCTCAAAAGGGGGCATATTAGTAGGCTTGTCATAGAGTCTCAAGCCTCCATGAATATATTTTTTATATTTTTGTACAAACTATAAGATTTAGGGAGTTTATAGTGGTTCAAATTATCAATTGAATTTAGATTATGCCTTGCCTCAGTATAAAAATTAGAGCATGCTCATCTCCAGTTATCCAAATTATATAAGTGCTTAAACAAGGAAACATCATCTGCAATGACATGTTATAGGTCAACTTGGCTCACCCACTTATAGATGCATTCATTTCTTGCTCTTTAATTTTTAAAACTATCAATTACATTTTATATTTCATGTTTCATACGAAATATTAATTATTGCTTATTCAATGCAAGTTTCATTGATCGAGCTACACATTCAGAGTATCTTCCCACAGATAGAGTGTGTTGTACACACTTAGGGGCATCACTTTACCCTTTTACTCTAGTAATATACTTTACTTTAATACTATAATAAAAAGGGGGAAGTTTTAGACACTAAAACTTGGTATTAAACACTTGGCAATGCTATTTTTTTACCTATCTCTACCTTACATGACTTTTTTGTACTTATATGGATCTTATTCACCCTTCTCTCACATGCACATGCTTTCTATGGGTCTAACCTTCCCAATTTGCTATCAATCACTTACAAGAATTCCCTTGTCTATTTTTAACTTATCCAAAATCATATTCAAAGTATCTCCAAATCATCAAATAAAATTATGTATTTTGGTATAGTTTGAAACCCCAACAAATATGAACTCATGTTCATGACTCGAACCCACTTCCCATTATTCTGACCATGTTGCCATAATTTCAACCAAAAGCTTATGAATTTGTCCCACAATTATGACCTTAGTAAAAACAATGTTATATTATTGTGTCCCTTACATACGATTGTTCCCATGATTCAAACCTTAAGCTATCGATTGTGAATTTAAACCTATCATTATGACCTTTAGCCATTGATTTATATTTGAAAAAGATTATACCTTTTTTTTAATTTCTTACATTTTTTTTGTATTTTTATCGAGATTTGATGTATGTTTTTGTTCCTTTGTGATTGCATGGTGAGATCCATTTCTAGTATAGTTGCTAAGGCCAGTTGATGGAGATGATGCTCAAGTTGGGTCTTAGAAATACTAACCAAGCTTAAGTAGATGCATTGGAATACAACATGATACTCATGTGGGATTTGTGCCATATATTTTGTTATTGACTACACTATAATAACATTAGGATTGTGGCACATGTACTTTTTGGTTTCACATTAGATAGATGACTATGACATTAAAGGATGTGTGGTGCGTAATGTGTATACCAAGAAGAGGTCATTAGGTGAAGGTTCATGATCCAACATGGAGACAAAGATATTTGACCATGATTTACCAATAGATACTAGACTTTTTTATTAGACACAATAATAGCATCAACTTTTACACAATTTGACATACTTGGACAATGCACATACATTTGACTCTCGAACACACTTCCCCTCTATCTAGTTACTTATTATTTATTTTCCACCTCTATTCACCATATACACTGATTCAGTATTTATTTAGACAATACAAAAACATCTCAAAATCCTAAACATACCTTCTCCATATCTCATATAATTATTTTACAATTCCATGACATTGTCGGTAATGTCTATATAATACTAGTTATTGCAAGGGTATGCCTTTGCCAATAGTGTCTAGGCCCACCCAAGAAATATTTTTCAATTGGGAAGTCTCCATTAGTTCGACCTATACATGTTTTATGGGTTAGCTACATTAAAAATTAACAAAGTGACATCTATAAATATAAATCATTACTAAGGTTATACTCACTTAGTCACATATTAGAAATCAATTAGAAACTTAAGGAATGGATTGACAATCTCTTGAAACATTATAAAAAATGGATAAACATCTCATAACCTTCAAGGAGTTGTCCATAGATCCAATTTCAAATACATAATGTTAAATTTGCATGGTGCTAAGTGTCAAAGATAAAAACGTCTCATTACATTCTAGATTGTTTATGATGTTGCACATGTACACATAAGTGGGAGAACTACATGCAATTTGAGTCTTTTCTAGAGTATTGGAATGTAGGCAATGCTCAAGTATTCAACAATGAGTTTCTGGGGTTGTCCAACCCAAAAACTAACCCATTTTAAAAAAGTATCTTATGGTCCACAACATAAATACAGTATACACAAAAGAGAAGGAAAGAAAACATCATTTCATAGGACCATAGACATGAGCGCACACAAGAACCATTTGTAGGAGTAGGTGTAGGTGTCTCAAGAGTTACAAACCCACACAAAGCATAAGGACACTATCGGTGATCTCTGAATAGTGTGAGTTACGACAAGAGTTAGACTTTATTGGTAGCATCCAAAGTGGTCCTCAATCTCTATTTTAGGTCTGAGTAGAGGAGACACCTTTTTTAAGTGATAAACATTTATAATAATCCAAGAACATTATTTCTTTCTCATTTTGTCAATTCTAAATTGAAACAATGCAATATCTATTTCTCTATTTAAATTTAGATTAGTGTATTTATTACCATAATTTATATATTTGAATTAGAGCATAGTTTACATTATTTTATATCTCTTAGGAGTAAAATAAACAAAACATTTTGGTGAACCTATCCACTGCTTTTAACACACAAAAAACCTTAGGTTTCCACCTACATTAGGGTTTCAATTTTTATAAAGGTTTTATATTTATCTCCTATTGGGGTTTGAATTTCATATTTTATTTTCAATTTCCCATTCTCATATATGTAAATATGAATTTTATCTCTTTTGACCTAAGTTTTATTAGTACTTTCATGCACACACCCTATGCCATCTAATAATGTTTGTTCTCCTTTACCTATACATCAAAGTGCTAGATTAAGTGGTATTAGAATCATTCATTTTTATATTCCTTTGACTTAACCATGTGTTTGTGTACTAGTTAAAATTGTGGAAATGAAAGATATACATATTATTTATTCTATTAATACAAACATTGATAAGGAACATAAATGTAAATGAACATATTATTAATGATGTTATACCTGAACTTGCAAATGCTTATGAAGATGATGTAAAATATTGTAAATGACATAATTTAGAATGCAAGTTAGGAACTAATAATGATAATTAACACCTATTTTAAACTCAACGTAAACCTCAGATGAAGCTTGAAAGATAAAAACACATAATGATGTACCTTCAGTTAGCAACAAGGAAGACACTTCTTCTTTGTAACCTTGGATGTGTTCTTGGTCATTTGGTATGTGGTGCTAAATTGAAAATCCTACACAAGAGATTTCGACAGCATGATAAGTTGATAGATAGATTTTTCTTTCAATTGAATACATAATGATAATTTTGATAGCTTATGTGATGGTTACGATGATCCTCACAATGGAGGAACTCATGTAAATTTTAAGATATTTTGGAAGGAAAATGGATGGTCAGGTTTAATTTGAATTTATTAAATAGTTTCAAATTTGGATGGTGGATCTTAAGTTAATGGGTCAAGTGCATTCAATACATTTGTTGAGGATTAATGAGTTGGTTGGAAGAAGTGGTCAAGTTTGTTGAATGAACATTGAATGTCTTAAATAAGTTTATTGGAATGCGAAACAATGTCTTAAATAAGGTTGTTAGGATGTGGAATGTCTTAAACAAGGTGTTTGAATGCCTTTGATTGCTTTAATGAGGTTTGAACAAGTTGGTTAATAGTTAAATTAGGAGCTTATAAGAGTTAAATGAGGTTGGTTGAGTAGGATGGTGAGGTGGAATGGGTAGTTTTATTTATTTATTTGGAATTTTGGGTGAATGATGTAATTAGTGATTAATTAATTAATTAATCAAAGGGGATATGTTAAGGAGACAAGGATAAAATTTAGATTTTTGGTGACAGAATGCTTAATAAGAAGAATTGGTGAATGAACAATGTCAATAATTAGTGGATTAAATTACAACACTATAGTGGCATAATTTAGAAGTCTACATTTGCCCCTCTTTGAAAGGGCATTGCAACTAGAAGAAGCAACAAATTTTCAAAGAATGAAGAAAATTAGAAGGGAGATGAGTGCAATAAGATGACTCAAGTGGCTAATTTGGTTAATTAGATAGGTAGATGCCTTGTCGAGAGGATGTGCAAGGAGAAATAATGTGGATGGGCACTCAAAATGAAAGAGTAGGGTGCAGTAAATTTATGATGAATGTTTATAAATTGGTTGGTTATATAAAAAGATTAATATACTTTATTAAAGTCTTGCATGCTTTGATTTAAATTGGTTTGATTTTCCCCTAGTAAAGATATATGTGAATGGGAATATTGGGAAGGATGCATCCCTATGAGTGTGATTTGATAACTTTATTGAAATACAAGCATAAAACAAGGAATTAGGTTTTTTTTATGGTTTTTTATGATTAAAAGATGTTTTAGGCTTGTGAAAGGAGAATATTGGGTGAGAATAAAATAAACAAGGTGAAAAATGGATTAAATAAATGATTTATGGGGAAAATTGGGTGGGTTGGGTAAATCATTAGAAGGTATGGATCATTTTCAAATCATTTTCACCCTTGCCATCTAGGATTATTTTTGTGTTTTGGATTTGCATAAGACCTTGAGATAAGATGGATTGTATCCCAGCTAATGAACACCATAGTGAGTGAGTGAGAGAGAACCAGAGACTAGAGGGGAGTGTGACACTAGTAATTAGTGGTTTTAGTTTGTGATATTTGATTTTTTTGGGCAATAAATGCATTTGAAAGGGGCATAAATGAATTCATTATTGCTATAATAGTGATTTCACCATTGAAAATGATGAATTCCATAGAGAAAATAATGAATTCATTAGTGAAAATAGTAGTTTAAAAAACAATGGCAATTTCATCATGAAGAGTGACACATTTATCACAAAGAGTGATAAAATTTATTTGAGGATTGGTGAATTCATCCTGAGGAGTAGCAAATTTATCTTAAGAAGTGTAAAATTCATATTAATAGTTAGATTTTGATGAGTGTTGAGATGTGAATGATGTTTTTGAATGTGTTAGGGAAGATTGATGATGTGTTTTATGGATTTTGATGTAAATTTTGACTAAGTATACGTCAATTTTTGTGTTTTTTAGGAGAGATTACCAATATTTATTACACGAGAGAGGCACTATGTGGTATTATAGCTGAGGAGTGGCTTCACAGATTATGAAGTTAGGGTACTTGAGGTTTTTGGGTTGAAATTTATAGTAGAGATGCCAGAGATCTGCACTAATAGGGTTTTGTTGATGACATTGGTAGAGTGATGGTACTCATAGATGAGTACCTTTCATCTACTAACATAGTAGATGATAGTAACACTTGAAGATGCTTGGAGGACCTTATGTATCTTGATATGATGTATGATGGCATAATGAAGGGAGACAACCCAAGTTGTACCACTGGATAAATTGTTTGAGAATGAGATAATTTTGAAGATAGGTTCAAGTATTGATTTGGATGCATGTATGGTTGGAGGGGAGATGGATCCACTGGTGTTAGTTTTGATGGCTCTTGTTAGTGGCATATTACTATCTGACAAGAGTGGGAGAGTATTTCTAATGGGGTTGGTAGATGTTGTTGGTCATGTGTTAGATTTTAGTACTGAGTTTGCATGGGTGCCATGTGTGTTACCACACTTATGTAGGTATTTACATGCAATGACATATAAGAAGGGGAGGAACATTGTGTTTTCCAAATTATTACATGTATGGGTATGGTACCACATAACCCTTAAACGAATAGTTGGACAACTACGGGTGAGGGTAGATGAGGATCTATTTACTTATATGGCATGCAATAGTGGGCAACCAATGATGACACTTAGAGCATTTAGATTACTATAGGAGGGCAGTGGATGAGTTGACTCTATATGACATCACATGGAGGCCCTATAAGGAAGCAAACCCAGCATGGGTGGACATTGTATGTGACTACATTATGCTATATTATGGGTTGAAATAATTATATTATTGTGAGGTATAGATTGGATAGGATATTGAGACAATTTTGGATTTAATAGGATATTCTGATAATTCTTCACATTTTTGCTTAGGTAGCTAGGGAGCGAAGAAAGTGGGCGGTAATGATAGATTTGAGGGTTTCTAAGGATAGCTAGATCTATTCACATATTGTGTCATTTGATATGATATGAGATGTTATTGATATAGGCACCACAACTACATATAGAGCATAGTGGGATAAGACACAACTAGTGAGACTGACTATCCCACATTAGAGGTTCATGAATCTTATAAATTAGATTTGGAGGATTTTAAGGGTATGACCATGGAGGGTAGGGTAATGGAGGATGAGGGGATAGGTGGCTAGACCAGTTGGAGGTGACGAAGGTGATAGAAGAGTAGGAAGTGACGAAGGAGATAGTAGAGATACAAGTGTGATTATGGAAATAATATGAACATTGCATATAGTCAGTGAAGATGAAAGAGATGGTGGATATGATGGGGATGGTACTATGACACCAATTGTGATTATTATAGTGGGTGAAATAACATGGCCATCAAGTCTAGTGACATTAATGGAGTATGATGTATTGATAGATATCCTTTGGTGTGAGATTGTAGCCAAGGACAATAAAATAGTTTAGCTCAGGGGTGATGGAGGATAAGGTAGATAATTAGCTATTAGATTAATAGAGATAGTTCAACTGTAGGCTGAGGTAGATTGATTGATATTAGAGGTGTAGAGGAGAAATGAGAGTCTCATGGCCAAGGATGTAGAGTTAAAACATATACGATTTGAGTGTGATATAACATGAAGGGATGTGTAAAGATTGTGCACTAAGAGAGACATAGTGCGAGGTGAGGTAAAGAGGCTACAAATTAAAAAAGATAGGGCACGATATATATTTACTATACTTGGATTTACAAAGTCCATATCAAATATTATGAGTGTAATGTAGTAGGTGACTTAGTGTAGGAGCTTGTATGAGTATGTGGTGCTAACGAATCAAAGGGCACCTTATTATAGGGAGTACTCTAGACACAAGTTGAGATTATCGATGATGACTATGAGGACAAAAATATCACATCAATCAGTGGGATAACCATCACAACATACCATAGGTGCATCATAGGCACACCTTAGAGATCTCCTCAAAGATCCCATTAGATATCACCTCCTTAGAGTCATCCTGTAGAGGGTCAAAATGGGAGTTAACTACAAGGTTTTAACATGGGTTTTTGATATGTCGAATGAGATGAGATTTTTTTAATACCCAAAGGTATCGACTTGGCCCAACATCCTAGAATGGCATGCCATTATCAGTGGATGATGAGATGAGATATTATATGTGTACATGGACATTAATTCTTAATATATAGTGATTCATTTTTGGGTTTTATAGCATATGTCTCATGTGGTTATTGTGATTAGGGATATGTGATTGATGTTATAGATGTTTTATTGTATATGTTTATGGATGTTTGGTTATCACTCCTGCTATTTGTTTTTGTGAACACTTAATCATTTATATGAATGTTTTACTTAGTAAGCTATGTATAAGTGGAATGAATGTTAGTTTTAAAAAGTTATCATTGAATTACTTGATTTGTTTTGTATTATTGATGGAATGTTTAGGAAATGAATGATTTTAGGAAAATGGAATTATATGAATAATTTTTGTGATTTTTTCATAGGATTATCAAATGTTTTGAGCAACCTTAATTTTTATAATGTGTATGACAGGATGCATCATGATATAAAATATCATAATGACTATGTTATAATATGTGTATGGACTGACTCAATGCAACAAGTAAGAAAAGATAAAACATTTAAATAAAAATACAACAAATAAGTAAAGAACCACACAAAAGTAAGTAAGCAAAATATGTTTGTTTATGTTTGTTGCTAAGCTAGAAACTATAGGTTTGAAAGGTGATGATAATGATACTAATAACGTGTTGTGCCTCAAACAATGATATATACAAGTGGGTAGATTAGGAATGATATATCTCGATGAAGTTGCAATGATCTTCTCTAACGTGGGATACATATTTTTAGCTAGATTATGAACAAAACAAAATGGCATTTGCTTCAAGCTTATTGATTTTCCTA
Organism: Torreya grandis; assembly: GCA_037957365.1. Lineage (NCBI taxonomy): Eukaryota > Viridiplantae > Streptophyta > Pinopsida > Cupressales > Taxaceae > Torreya > Torreya grandis. Next base: position 1,043,401 of record JARHVA010004857.1, read on the forward strand.
TGTTTTCAGAACTTTATGGGTTTATAAAGTTTTTGAGATTTTATGGAATTTATAATGTTTTTGGTATTTTTGATGTATTTTTCAAATTCAAATTTTTATTTTTATAAGTATTTGATTTTTTTTTGAGATTTTCTAAGGTTTTTTGAAATAACACCTAAGCTATGAATAAAGGTGAAAATAGTGCTAGCACTAGAAATGGAATATGAGGATGATAATGGAATGCTGGAAGGATGGAAAGTATGAGCAATGAAGGATAGAATGTGTGAGGGTTGAAGGATGAAATTCCAAGTATTGTGTTTAATACGAGTCAAATATACAGGTAGTGTTACATTCTATTGATATGTGTTACAACGTGTTCTTTCTAAAAGTTTGGGTGTATTGAGATTTTTATAAAACATTATTCAATACCTCTTTCATGTTCTTGCAAGGTCAAAATAAGATAAAGGATGGGTACTCACAAGGATGGAATGACTTAGTGAAATGGATGGTTAGGATAGTTTAGGCTTGGATGGATGTGGACATTGTGGGATGTGATGGAATGAGGATGACTCCAAGTAAAAGGGTACTTATAGACAATAGACACTGGTAGTTGCCCCAAAGGTATAAGTTATAACAGAAGGGATACAATTTTATTTTTTAGAAACTAGGGTTTTGTAAAGTGAAATAATGTAAATCGATATTTTTGTCTAAATCAAAACCAATTAGTATTTACACCTTACTAAAAACCCATAATGGTACAACCCCTCAAGTTGTATTTAGAATAATTCAATTTTTTTTTAAAGACTAAATTACTTAACATTCATTCATTTAACCACAATTATATTAAATAACTTTAGTTAATCACATAATTTGTTGGTGCATTTATTTGCTTTATTGAATTTACTTGTATTTATTATTTATATTGGTGCACTAATTACTTATTGTAATTAGTTTATTATGTTTATTAATAATTTGCATCATATTAAATAAGTTTGCTTAGCTAGTAGTCAACTTAGACACCTATCTTGTTATAGTGGAGTTTCACTCCACTAGTCAGGATAAAATAGGATAAGATTGCTTAACTAGTAGTCAACTTATGTTGATCATTTACACAAGTTGGAAACTTATCTTGTTAGTGTTGAGTTGCACTCCACTATTCTTGTAGTCAGATATCGGTTGAACTACATGTGTTGTGTGAGTTCCCTGATCTTTATCATACACACCTTGCTCTATATAATCAATAACTATTTGTGTATTATATATCAAATTAATATTGAATTATTAAATTAATTCATCACATTAGAGTTATTTATTCATTTCTATTATTGTCTCGAATATAAAATTATTGTTTATTACTATTACTATTTTATCTCTTATTTATGCTTTCTATTAGATTCATTAGATCTTGTAGCTAATTCTAACATGGTATCAGATCAGCCATCCTAGGGATTTAAACATGGATATGAGGCCTATTCCCAAGGGCCTTAGTTTTTAAATGGTAGGAGGATTAACTATTGTACTTGGTGCTCTATGTTGATGATCTCATTGTTATAGGGAACACAACATCCATCATTAGTAGTGTTAAGACTGCACTTCATGATAGGTTTTGTATGATAGACATGGGCCTATTGCACTATTTTTTTGGGATTCATATAACACAGTATTATTATAGGATTACCTTTTCATATCCCAAGTATGCCATGGACTTATTAGCTCAATTTTACATGGCTGATTTAGGTCTACACTGACTCCTTTCTTATCTAGAGTTAGACTTGAGGTTCATTGTTCCACTCCCTTGGTTGATGCCACATTATATCGCTAGCTTATAGGTAGCCTCATCTATCTAACTCATACATGGCCTAACATTTCATATGTAGTTGGCATGGTTTCATGCTTATGTAGACACCATATGAGCTCATTGGAGAGATGCCAAGTGCATTTTGAGATACATTCAGGGCACTATCAAATACGAGATTCACTATACATTAGGTATAAGTTCAAACTTGGTGGGATACATAAATTTTGATTGGGATGACAATTATGATGATTGTAAGTCCACTTCTGGTTATAGCTTTCACTTTGAATCTGACCCCATTTGTTGGCAGATCAAGAAGCAAGATGCTATTGCTCTTTCATCTACAAAGATTGAGTATCATGGCACTATTAATGCCACTACTGAGGCTATTTAGCTTCAAAATATTCTTACTGAGCTTGGTGATCCATTTTGGAAGCCATCAGTCATCTACTGTGACAACTAGAGAACTATCTAGATCTAAAAGAATCAAGTTCATCATCAGAGATCCAAATACATAGAAATCCATATGCACTTTATCAGGGAGCTAATTTAGACAGAGATCATTGATCTTCAATATTGTCTTACAAAGGAACAAATTATAGATATTTTCACCAAACCTTTCACTGAGAGCAAGTATCTTCACTTCCAATCTCTTTTGAAGGTGCACGACATCAATTATTTAAGGGACATCAGTTCTTCAGGGGGGTCTCCTAGACCTTCATTTTGAGGAGTTTTTTTCCTTTGGGTTTTCTCTTTTCTTTATGTATTTATACAGAGTACCTAATATGGCTACACATTATCGGGACTCTTATCTGCATAGCCCTACCTAAGCTTCACTTATAGGGGTTGTTGATACATTTATTTGCTTTATTGTATTCACTTATATTTATTATTTAGATTAGTGCACTAATTACTTATTATAATTAGTTTATTAATAATTTGCACTAGATAGGATAAACTTGCTTAGTTAGTAGTCAATTTAGACACTTATCTTGTAACAGTGGAGTTCCATTCCACTATTCAGGATAAGATAGGATAAGATTACTTAACTAGTAATCAACTTGTGTTGATCATTTACACAAGTTAGACACTTATATTGTTAGTGTGGAGTTGCGCTCCACTATTCTTGTAGTTAGATATCAGTTGAACTACACATGTTGTGTGAGTTCCCTAATCTTTATCATATATGTCTTGCTCTATATAAGCAATGACTATTTGTGTATTCTATATCAAATTAATATTAAATTACTTGAGTAATTCATCATATTTGAGTTATTTATTCATTTATATTATTGTCTCAGATATATAGTTATTGTTTATTATTATTATTATTGTTTTATCTCTTATTCATGCTTTCTATTAGATTCATTAGATCCTATAGCTAATTCTAATATAATCAACAACTTAAAACAATAACTCTAAAATTCTAATATTAAATGCAATATTATATATTACATGAAAGCAAAGTAAATATATTAGGACTCAACCACGGTTAGTCCACTAATACAATAACTATAATTTAAGTATATACCAAAGAATTACAATTTCATTTTGATTAGGCCTTGAGCCTTAATATATATAAATAGATAGCAAGCCCTCTAGAGTTTGAGTCGAACCAACTCATGTATTACTGAATCTCAAGTGTAGTCTCCAGATAAGGAGTATTACAGTGGAGAGGGAGAGTATCATCTAAGTGATTTTCCACACCAACCACATACCAATGATCTCCCACACAATACCTTATTAGGGAATGACCTTCCATTAATGGATAGGTAGATAGAACGGTGCAAGAATTCAAAGAATAAAAAAGTACCTAAGTGTGTATGATTTTTAAAACTAAATATGTAGTGTATCATAGAAAACCTGTTCTATTACAAGATATCACACTAACATGCAAATCATACATAGCAAAAGATAATTTCTCATTATAAATTATTTAACCATAAGACTCATAAAAGATTACATCCTCCTAGAAATAATATCACATTACATGCTATACATATAAATAATAAAAGTATACTTTTATTCTATCAATGCATGAATGAATCATACATTATTATTTAACTCAAACAAGAAAACAATGCCTACAATTCATACCACCTGAGTATGTTTAACAATCATATTAAATTGAAGATTCCCAACTACTACAATAAGATCCAAACAACTAAACCCCATGATATCCCATATTATCACAGTCTAGTGTTCTATGGCACAACTACTAATTTTCCATAATTAGTCATATTAAAATAGTCATAAATACATGGAAGTATACATATTCAATCAACAAAGTACATATAATAAAACAAGTCATATAAATACATAAAAGTCTAACCTAACATTCATTTACACTCTCGAGGTTGTATGCATGCATACATGATGTCCTACTAACTGTTAAAAATATATTGATTAAGTAATAACCAACACATACATTAAATCAAACAACGTAAGTTAGAGTCTAAGCTTACAAATACAATATGTACCATCCAAGTATATACGTTTAAGCTAAAGTATTCTATGATATACCATATTATCATAGCTCCTTGTGAATGAGCACTATACTCAAACACAAATAAACAATCTTACACTTATAATTTTATTAATCAATCATGTATAGGTTTATACTACCCGGGTATACCCTAAATTATATTAAAAATAAGGAATGAAAAGAAAATATAATTACACTATTATATGCCATATTTTACACTTTAATTATTAAATAAGCAAGTATATTATTATACCACCTGGGTATCCCTAGATTATGCCACATAAAAATAATCAGACCAAAACATAATCTCTAGATACATAACATGATGCACTTATTTTATTATATAAATGTCTAATCACTTATACATAAAACACTCTCAAAAAATATAATGCATACATGTTTTCATCTTTACATGATGCTATAGAATTTGACCCTACTGACATGTTTTCATTACACTACTGTGCTACATATATACTATTTGTCTCTACTTGCATTCTAAGTAAAGCTATAGTATAGATTTAGATCATAATATTTATTAATAATGTGTCAAAAGATTACATAATTAAATATTGTGTAAAATGACACCTAAGTTTTACTATTTCTTTCTAAATTAGGTATACAGATCATTCCAACATTGATTACTAATTAAGGGATCTTATGTTAATTACATTCATAATAAAAATGCTTCTCGATTTCATAGTGCAAATTTGCACTGGTAGCAAATTCGACTAACAGTGCAACTCGATTCAAGCTAAGTGTGGAAATTTGAGGCAATTAAAATTTCCACTCAACATTCGGTCTTGCATTAAAGAGGATACATAGTTTCTTTTATGCATTAACTATTTCTTTCATCACCAAAATATTCAGAGTGCTCTACTTAATAATAATAATAATAATAATAATAATAAAAATAATAATAATAATAATTTTGCATAATCAATAAAACTACACTTAATAATTAGATAATTTGCTGCACTTAAAAAAAAGGACAACACTTCATAATATATACTTAGTGCTTCATAATATATACTTAGTGCTTCATAATATATACTCAACACTTTCAAATGTATACTCAATAATTAAATTATATGCTCAGTGCTCCAATTAAATACACAACATTTTGATTAAATAATCAACATTCCAATTTTTAATACTCAACATTCAATTTAAACACTCGGTGTTCCATTTATATAACCAATGATTAAAATTTAACTATTTAACGCTTCATTAAAAACTCTACATTTCCATTTATATAGATCGGCGTTTCAATTTATTTTATGCAACACTTCAATTTTTAAACTTAGCATTATAATTATTAAACTTAGCCCTTTTCTTATTTAAGGTTCAACATATTTTCTAAAAGACTTAGCCTTTTAACCATAAGACTCAATGCTTTTCTCCAATAAAAAGATGTTATCCAACACTGCCTTTCATTATTAAGACTTAACATATTTTTTATACACAATGATTTCAATATATGACTCAACTATCTATTTATAATATTCAACATTTCCAATTATAAATTGGTGTTTCAAATTTATACTGGGAATTTCATTTAAAACTTGGCATTTCCACTATGTGACCTAGGATTTATACTAATTCTTAGTACTTTAATAAATGACTTAGCTTTATTTAACAGTTCAACGATTTAATTATAAAATCAAGCCTTGTATTCTAGAGTTAACATTTTATTTAGATGACTTTGAATGTTATAATAAACTATTCAACATGTTATATTAATGACTCAACATGTTATTAAGGTATGGGAATTTTAATAAATGACTTCGTGATTTAAAAACATAACTCAACATTACATTTATAAGGATCCCATGATAATTATGCTCATCTAAAATGCAACTCTAGCTGATAATGCAACTCGAGCTGCAGGGGCAATTTTACGTAAACTACCATACAAAATATCTAAAGTAAAAATAAAGATTCACCAAACATTTGATCTTGGATATAAGAAGTTACATATTCTTCCTAAAAAATTGTTGTACTATAAACTATACAACTTAGAGATATAATTAAGAATTAAATGTTGTCTATAATATATTCGCAGCCATAATACTACTTATTTTATTTATTTATATAGGATGTGACCCATATGTATATAGATATGGTGTTGTTAATTACTTTTTCTGACATCTAAAGATAAGACACAATCCTATATGTATGCTCTCACTACTTGCTATGTTTGGAGGGAGAATTTCTGGGTCCAAATGATCACTATTTTAAGATCTAAAATCTCTAAATTGTTTTGTGTAGAGTTTTTATTTGGTTTGGTGTAATTCCTTCAACCTAGAGTAGCTATGTGTTCAATATAACAACTATTACTTCATTCTCTCAAAGAATTTATACAATCAGATTTGTTAATTTTCCATGTTGAATTGAATTTCTAAAAACATCATTAATGTGTATAAATTTATCATAGAAGAATACAAACCTGTACCATATACAAAAGTATAAATACAAAACCAACATTTTTAAGAATTTACTTGAAAGATGCAATCGCCTCTCCTCTTGTTTCCTCCAATTCTCATATTTGCCTCTTCAATGTCTATTTCTCTATGTATTTTTGTAATTTCAACAACTTAATTTATAAAACTAAATCTCTCTCTATATGTTGCACCCTTCTCTTCATGTAATATTTCTCTTTCTTTACTATCCATACATGCCATCTTTTATCCCTTACTAACTACAATTATCTCTTTATCAAAGCTGTAGTCTACTTCAACTTCAACGTTCTTGATAAATATAAAATGTTTATATTGTTTAATAAAGATAACTACTTTCATAAATTTCTTAATTTATTTTAAATAAAAGGCTACGTTTGACCAAAAGAATAATAATATATAATTTTTAGTTCTGAACTTAAATTTCATGCATGTTTTGCCAAGATTATGTTTAGTTTGCCTTCACTCAAGGTTAGTAAATTAATATAACTTAAGCTCTTTAAAATAATGATAATTATTTATTTATCTAATTATTTTCAATAATAAGATAATAGTATAATTAATTAATATTCAAATGTAAAATATCTATTTATTGATTTATTTTTAAAAATTAAGACAATTGAATTAAAGGAATCTAATGAAATTAAAAACTAAATCCACATACAAATATAAACACAACATATTTTCTTAACTGTGTACTAACATTTTATACATATAACATTTAAAATCTAATATGCGTGTGTAGGGTCATTAGAAATTCCTCTATCATTGCATATTCATCCCATCTATCCCATCCTCTCTAATGATGCTCTCCCTCATCATGCTCTGAGGGTAGGATCTATCCTGCATCCAAATCGTAATAAGTAGGTAGTTAGTCTGAGTCATCATATATATCAATCAGTGATGCAAAACTAACAAATACATATCTATAATATACAAAATAATTAGAAATAACTATCACATTATGTATATTAGTCAATAATATCATTGTCTATTTACAATATATGTCAAAAAAATTTCAAATCAAAGCAATAATAATAAGCTAATAACCATATTAATCCATGGATGAAAGGTTATAAATCATAAGGTGAAATCAAGATGTGACATCCTCCCCTCAAAATTGGTCATCATCTTGATGATACTTACTCACACAAAAGGTATGAATAATCAAAGTTTAATAGAATAAAATAATAATATCAGGTATTAAATCATGCAAATAAATGCAAAATTTACCTAAAGAATTTAGCATAGTTCTCCCAATTAACACTATTTTCAGAGAATTGGTTTTATAAGATTTTGCTCTATGACATTTTATATTATGTAAATAAGTTTTTTGAAAGTCACTTACATTGATTGGTTCTATCATGACCACTCCAGGGTTTAGAACGAAAAAAAAAACATATAAAATCTTGGTGAAAGTTTCATCAACTTCTCAAAAACACATGAGATCATCACAAAAACCAAAATAAATAACCAAGGAGTGTTCCAAAAATTATTCCAGCTCCTCTGCACATATTTTTAACCTAGAGTGTGTATTTTTCATACCAAAAAAAATTATTTAGGGAACCTATCAAGAAAGATGTGTATATGTTAATACTATTACTACTCTGCGTAGCTTCAGATAAGTATAACATGTCAATACTATCACTACTCAATCAGAGCTCCTAATAAGTATGATGATGAATGTGAACTAGAAATAATGTATATAAAATCATAGAATACCCATCCATAGTATACATGCGTATGGCTAGATGACTAAATTTGACAAGTTCTACCTATCAAATCCTAGATTCAACAAGTCTATCTATCAGATCTAACTCAGTAACAATCAAGTCAATATGAGGCTAAGTAAGATATCATCATATCACTTAGAACTCACATTTCTAATTCATCACTCTTCTCTTAGGTGTCCATGACCTGATGATCTTTTCAATGTGCATAGGATTCAATGAAACACAAATCAATACTAATAGATCATAAAAAATAATGTTATATGCTAAATGATTATAGATGTACTAACATACATGAAATAAAATCATATAATTATTCCCTAACTGCACTAAGTTACCATTAGCTAAATATAACTAGTAGCATATTCTACAACTTAACTTATAGTGTTATATTCATGGTAAAGAGGTAATAATTCTAAAATTGTCATAATATACAAAGGCTAAGGATCATACCGTCCTTACAACCTTATAAGTGAGATAATGTCTCCTTGCTTACATGATTAGCACACAACACATTAAAAGTTTATCTAAACCCTTTTAGACTACCAAGATGTTTTACACATCTTATAACTTACTTGCTCTTGAAGAAAGGTACATATATATAACTCTTCAAAACAACATGCTTCAAAAAGAGAATAATATCAATTTAAACAAAGGTAAATAATAACATAATATTTATAATCGTTAGAATTTATATAAATTCAATGTTAGCCACTCCTCATGGTTAAGTACACAAGTTTAGATAAAATAATGGCTCTAAAAAGTCACAAAGCAAAAAGTAGAGAACCAACATCTCATAAACAAAATTCCTACATACCCTCATGGTAAAAGGAAACATCACAATCCATGTTGCCAAATCACTATTCACTTACCAAACTCGTAAGTGTAGTATAATAACCTACTTCCATAACTAGAAATAAAATATTAACCACAAGGGTGCATCAATCCATCCAATCCTACAACTTCCCTCAACAAGAAGTAGAAAACACTATCCCACTAACTCAAGGGAATAAGATCAAATAACAATTCAGAAACAAGTTTTCTTTTTAAGGAAACACTTAATCAACAAACTATAAATATGAATCTTTTTGCTAGCTTAAAATGATGTAAGAGGAGAGTAAGAGAATAAAAACTCACCTCTATGCTAACTAAGAGAGATGACACTTCTTCTCAAGTCTATAAATATAAGGATGTTAATCCATAACTCTTAACATAAAAGAATTCTCAATCAAAACATCTATACTCAACTAGAAGAAGATTTACACCACACTAGGTGGTGCCAATATAGTATGGTATTATAGGATTTATCACTCCAAATATTTGTGTAATTAAGACACAAAAATAATGCTTATATACTTAAATGAGAAGCACTCCATGCTTTTTAAAACACTCACAATACACAAACATAAATGGTAAAGGTGATTTGATTACTAAGAAAGATGTAATCATACTCGAAATGTTTAATCTAAAGATTGAAAATATGGTAAGAAACTCTTGTTCACAACTCAAGAACTATGTTATGCACTTACCTACCCAAACACCTTATAAAACCATCACCAATGAGACACTCGATAAACCAACCTTTAAACAACTCTAAGGGGGTACAAATGCTCTTAAGGCACACACTCAATGTACCACACATACATTCACATTTCTCTTTTTTATTAAATAGAGAGGTACGAAAATACTAATGGACTCATTAGGTCCTAGAGTTCGAGCCATAGCTTTGATACCACATGTTACAACCCTTCAAGTTGTACTTAGAATAATGCAATTTTTTTTTAAAGAATAAATTACTTAAATTTCATTCACTCAACCATAATTATACTAAATAACTTTAATCAATCACACAACCAACAACTTATAACAATAATAACTCCAAAATTCTAATATTAAATGCAATATAATATATTACAAATTCAAGCAAATTAAATACATTAGGACTCAGCCATGACTGGTCCACTAATACAATAACTGTTATTCAAATATATACCAATAAAAAATGATTTTATTTACATTAGGCCTTCAACCTTCATATATATAAATAGATACCAAGCCCTCTGAAGTTTGAGTCAAACCAACTTGTGTATCACTGAATCTCAAGTGCAGTCTCTTGGTAATTAGTACTGTTGTGTGGAGAGAGAGCATCATCTGAGTTCTTTTTCACACCAACTATAGACCAATGATCCCCCACACAATCTCTTATTAGAAAATGGCCCTCTCTTCATAGATAGGTAGATATAATGATGTAGGAATCTAGAGAACAAGCAAGTACCTAAGTGTGTATGGTTTCGAAAACTAAATACGCAATGTATCATAGAAAGCTCATTCTATTGTAAGATATCACACTGACATGTAAATCATACATACTAAAAAATAATGTCTCACTATACATTATTTAACCATAAGATTCATAAAAATTACTTCCTCTTAATAATAATATCACATCACATGTTATATATAGGAGTAAGCAAAGTATACATTTATTCTATCAACACATATATGAATCATACATTATTATTTAACTCAAACAAAAAAATAATGCCTATAGTTCATACCACCTGACTATGTTTCGCATTCATATTAAACTGTAGATTCCCAAATACTACAATAAGATCTAAACAACTAAACCCCATGATATCTCATATTATCATAGTTTAGTGTTCTATGACACAACTACTAGTTTCCCACAATTAGTCATACTAAAACAGTCATAAATACATGGAAGTATACACTTTTAATTAGGCAAGTACATATAGCAAAACATGTCATACAAAGACATAAAATTCCAATCTAACATTTATTTACACTCTCAAGGTTGTATGCACATATACATGATGTCTTACTAACTATTACAAAATGTACTGATCAAGTAATAACCAACATATACATTTAATCAGTCAACGTAGGTTAGAGTCTAGACTTACAACTACAATATGTACCATCTGAGTATATACATTTAAGTTGAAGTATTTTATGATATTCCATAATATCATAGTTCCTTATATATGAGCACCCTACTCAAACACGAATAAACAATCTTACACTTATAGTTTTATTAATCAATCATGTACATGTTTATGCTACTTAGGTATACCTTAGATTATACTACAAATAATCAATCAAAAGAAAATATAATTGCACTATTATATGCCATATCTTACACTTTAATTATTAAACAAGAAAGTATAGTATTAAACCACCTGGGTATACCCTAGATTATGCTACATAAAAATAATCAAACGAAAATATAATCTCTAGATACAGAACATAATGCACTTATTTTATTTTAAAAATGTCTAATCACTTGCACATAAAATACTCTCACAAAATATAATGCACACATGTTTTCATCTTTACATGATGTTACAAAATTTGACCCTACCAACATGTTTTCATAACACTATTGTGTTACATATATACTATTTGTCTCTAATTGCATTCTACACAAAGCTCTAGTATAGATTTAGATCATAATATTTATTAACAATGTGTCAAAATATTACATAATTAAATATTGTGTAAAATGACACCCAAGTTTTACTATTTCTTTCTGAATCAGATATACAGATCATTCCGGCATTGATTACCGATCAAGGGTTCTTATGTTAATTACACTCATAATAAAAATGCTTCTCAGTTTCATAGTGAAAATTTGGTCTGACAATAAATTTGCCTAGCAACGTAACTTGAATCAAGTTGAGTGTGAAAATATGAGACAATTAAAAGTTCCACTCAACATTCAGTCTTGCATTAAAGAGGATACATAGTTTCCTTTATGCATTAACTATTTATTTCATCACCAAAAATTTGAAGTGCTCTACTTAATAATTATTATTTTACATAATCAATAAAATTGCACTTAATAATTAGATAATTCATTGCACTTAAAAAAATAGGACTCAAAACTTCATAATTTATACTCAACGCTTCATAATATATACTCAATGCTTTAAAATGTATACTCAATAATTAAATTATATGCTCATGCTCCAATTAAATACACAACATTTCAGCTAAATAATCAACGTTCCAATTTTTAATACTCAGCATTCAATTTAAATACTCTACATTCCATTTATATAACTAGTGACTACAATTTAACTATTTAACGTTTCATTAAAAACTCTACGTTTCCATTTATACAGATTGAAGTTTTAATTTCTTTTATGCAGCGCTTCAATTTCTAAACTTAGCATTATAATTATTAAACTCTATTTTTTTTCTTATTTAAGGCTCAACATATTTTGTAAAATACTCAACCTTTTTCTCCAATAAAAATATGTTATCCAGCGCTGCCTTTTATTATTAAGACTTAGCATATTTTCTATACACAATGATTTCAGTGTATGACTCAACGATCTATTTATATTATTTAGCATTTCCAATTATAAATTGGCATTTTAAATTTATATTGGGTGTTTCATATTTATACTAGGCATTTCATTTATAACTTGGTGTTTCCATTATGTGACCTAACATTTCTATTAATGCTCAATGCTTTAATAAATGACTTGGATTTATTTAACAGTTCAATGATTTAATTATAAACTCAAGCCTTGTATTCTAGAGTCAAAATTTTATTTAGACAACTCTGAATGTTATACCAAACTATTTATCATGTTATATTAACAACTCAACATGTTATTAAGGTCTGGGCATTTTAATAAAGGACTCAACGATTTAAAAATATAACTCAATGTTACATTTTATAAGGATCCCATGATAATTATGCTCATCTAAAATGCAACTCTAGCTAATAATGCAACTCGAGCTACTAGTGCAATTTTACCCAAACCGTCATATGAAATATCCAAGGTAAAAAAAAAGTTTCACCAAACATTCAATTTTGCATGTAATAAGTTACATATTCTTTCTACAAAATTGCTGCACTATAAACTATATATCTTAGAGATATAATCAAGAATTAAATGTTGTTCATAATATATTCACAGCCATAATATTGTTTATTTTATTTACTTATATAGGATGCGACCCATATGTATATAGATATGGCACTATTAATTAATTTTTATGACATCTAAAGATAAGACACAGTCCTATATGCATGCTCTTACTACTTTCTATGTTTACAGGTAGAATTTTGGTTTCAAATGAATTCTATTTTAAGATCTAAAATCTCTAAATTGTTTTGTACAGTGTTTTTATTTGGATGGCATAATTATTTCAACCTAGAGTCGCTATGTATTCAATATAACAACTATTGCTTCATTCTCTCAAAGAATTTATACAATTAGATTCATTAGTTTTCAATATTGAATTGAATTTCTAAAAATGTTATTACTGTGTATAAATTTATCACAAAAGAATATAAATCTGTACCATATACAGAAATATAAATACAAAACCAACCTTTTTAAGAATTTACTTGAAAGATGCAGTCGCTTCTCCTCTTGCTTCTTCCAGTTCTCGAATTTGCCTCTTCAATGTCCATGTTTTTGTGTATTTTTCTAATTTCAACAGCTTAATTTATAAAACTAAATCTCTCTCTATATGCTATGCCCTTCTCTGCATGCAATATTTATCTTTCTTTGCTATCTATGGGTGCCATCTTTTATCCCTTACTAACTGTAGTTTTCTCTTTATCAAAGTCAGTCTACTCCAACATCAATTTTCTTGATAAATATAAAAAATATATATTGTTTAATAAAGATAACTAATTTCATAAATTTCTTAAGTTATTTTAAATATAAGGCTATGTTTGACCAAATGAATAATAATATTTAATTTCTAGTTCTCAACTTAAATTTCATGCATGTTTTACCAAGATTATGTTTAGTTTGCTTTCACTCAAGGTTAGTGAATTAAGATAACTTAAGCTCTTTAAAATAATGGTAATTATTTATTTATCTAATTGTTTCCAATAATAAGATAACAATAAAATTAATTACTATTCATATGTAAAATATCTATTTCCTTATTTATTCTAAAAAATTAAGATAATTAAATCAAATAAATCTAATGAAATTAAAACTAAATCCACATACAAATATAAACACAACATATTTCCTTAACTATGCACTAAAATTTTATACATATAACATTTAAAATTTAATGTGCGTGTGTCGAGTCATTAGCAATTTATCTATCACCGTGCATTCATCCCACCTAACCCATCCTCTCTGATGATACTCTCCCTTGTCATGCTCTGAGGTTAGGATCTATCATGTATCCAACTCGCAACAAGTAGGTAGTTAGTTTGAGTCATCATATATATTAACCAATGATGCAAAACTAACAAATACATATCCACAATGTATATAATAATTAAAATACAACTATCACATTATGTATATTAATCAATAATATCACTATCCCATTACAATATATGTCAAAAAATCTTGAATTAAAGCAATAATAATAAGCTAATAACCATATTAATCCATGGATTAAAGGTTATAAATCATAGGGTGAAATCAATATGTGACACATAATCACTAACCTCATCTGGATTTTTGTGCACAAAGTAGTAATCAAAAATGATTTTATATTTTTGATGGAGTTGACGATGAAAAATGAGGTAGTGTGATCCGTCATATGACATGGTAATGTGTTGTGCCGAGTGGAGACATTTCATTTCACAGTGAGCTTGAACAATGTGAAGTGGTAGGGAAGGGAAAAGCCATACTTAATATGAAAGTGGTGAAATATTTCAAGATGATACATGGCATGATAGTGAGGGGTGATGATAGGGTATTGCAAGTGTCCAAGTCAAAGAAGCCC
Organism: Torreya grandis; assembly: GCA_037957365.1. Taxonomy (NCBI): domain Eukaryota; kingdom Viridiplantae; phylum Streptophyta; class Pinopsida; order Cupressales; family Taxaceae; genus Torreya; species Torreya grandis. The sequence goes on from JARHVA010004857.1 coordinate 1,058,590, forward strand.
AACTAGATACACATGTAAAGTTTAGTGACATGTCACATATCTTAATGTAAATAATAGTTTCCACCAAAGTGTTTTAATTACCCAATACATGATTGAAACATATGTCTTCTCAATGAATCAAGTGTCTCTTTGAGGTATTTTGTTAACCACATATTGTCATGGCTAGCATATGTTTGAGAGTGTTTTTGTAAAGCAATGTTATTTAATGTGAATGTTGATGAATCAATTCAAGGAGATGTTTAAGTTTCAAGGGAAGAATTGAAGCATTATGGCATGATTAAAGGATGTTGTGAAGTATATGGTGAATAAATGCATTAGGGAGAGGGATTATGTAGTGTTGATGCATATAAGACAATAATAAATGATAAATTTATTGTTGATCATATTAGATAAAAAATTCATTGTCGATCATTTTGGATGAAAAAATAGTGGCATGAATCATGGGTAATGAATAATGATCACAAGATGTTTTTCATAAGAGAAATGGCTATTGGCATAATAAATCAATGGCACATAATTTCTCTCGTCAGCACCATATTTCAAGGTCATTTGAGCTCTTTTCAAGTTGAAAATAGACCCATATTCACCAATTTTGTCAACATTTGACCAGCGAGACCAATATACCATTGGGGGCAATTGTTAGTATTATGCCCATATATAATAGAAAATTATTATATTATTATTAGATTATTTCATATAAATATATAGAGAATTATACTAATATAATGTTCATATATATATATAATATAGTATAATTATGTATATTATTATAGCAATAATATTATTATAGTACTATTATATATTGTTATATTATTACTATTAATATAACATATATATTTAGTATTATAATATATATTAATATCATACTATATATTAATATATCAGTATATATATTATAATATAGTACAGTGTTACAAAATATTATATTATTAATAGTATAATAATGTAATAATAATAATATTATATTACTATTATATTATTACAATAATAGATTGATATATTATGTATTATGATAATATACATATTATGTTAATATATGATTATATATTCTTAATATAACATCAAAATAGTATATGTACTTATATTATATTAATTATATTGTGGTAAGGATCCATGTCCAATGTGTCCCTCAAATTAGCATACCAATGCTATTAACATAGGGACACGACATTGAGGTCATTAAGTTTTTCTTGTAGTGTTTATTCATCCATGTTGTAAATATATTGACACCTAGAATAATTACATAAGTCGTAATAACATACATAAATGTCGTACTTGAACCCTTGGAAAAAAGGTGGCCACAATTGGACCCTGTCATTGTAAACATATTACTTATCCCTACTAGAAAATAAACATAAAATCTAAGGGATCACTAGTCAGGATTTTTTTGGGAGAAATATTATTAAAATGAATCTCATATTATTATTTCTTAATGCTTCATACACAAAAGGTGAGAAGGGGTTAGTGGTCATGGGTTTCAAGTGAGGTATAACTATCGATTTACACTCTTTTACTTTAGAAAATACCACTTTATAAAAACATAAAAATTACATCCATTTTAGTGCAACTCACTCTTTACATCTAGGGTGGTGCCCAATTTTAGATATATCATACCGCTATAGCACTTGGAGAGAGTATGCAGAGACTGGTGTGGATTCAAACCCAAGTCCAATAGACTATCCAAAATTGGTAGTGCTTGTAGTACTGTCAACAATTTTGCCTTACCTCTATTCACTAAATAAATAGAACTGAGCACTATTGCTACAAACACATTAGCTTATATTAGTGTTACTAAGAATGAGAGTGGAAAAATATTGGAATATTTGTATCCATGTTTATTTACATATGGCATCTTACATCAATCAATTACATTATATGGTAGGCATATTTCATTGAAGAAGTATTTTTTCCATTTATTGTCTCATTGGTTTTAGATTCATCTAATCAAGTTATATATAGTTAAACAAATCATAATTTTTATCTAATTAGTTTTAGACTCATCTAAATTAACACATGGTGCATTCTTTACATTTTTAGAGGAATTGTTGGATATCTGACACCTCTTTTCATTAAGATGACACTTATTTCAATCATGTATTGGGTAATTGAAATAATTTAATGGAAGCTACATATTGCATTAAAAAATGTGATATGCTACTGAACTTTGCACATGTCTTTACATGGGCTTCTTCGATTCAATCTCATGAAATACCCTGTCATTGTCCCTCAACATCACCACCCAAATAACCTTGAAATATTTCATTGATTTCTTATTTTATATGGACTTGCCCTTACCCACCACTTTTCTATTGTTCAAGCTCACCATGAAATAAAATGTCTCCTCCCCACATAAAGTATTTCCATATGAAGGAGCATACAACCTTATTTTCCATCATCACATTAGATTTACATGACCTGCACACATTGTAAAGGGGATTTCATCTTGTAAGGTAGAGACATCTTCAATTGATTATTTTCTATTGTAAATGGTGTATGAGGTTGTTGTGAGATATGATTTAATTATGGTAGGGCTCCATGTCTAATGTGTGTCTCGAATCAATGCTTCAATTCCGTTGACATGGGGACAAGACGTTGAGGTTGTTAAGTTTATCTTATAGCTTCCATTCATTCATTATGCAAATATATTGACACCTGGAGTAATCACTCAAGGCATAAGAACATACAAAATTTCTAGACTTAAACATTTGGAAAACAATAGCCATAATTGGACCCTATCTTTATAATCATTCTATTTATCCCTACTTGAAAATAAACATAAAATTGAAGGGAACACTAGTAATGAAAAAGAATGTTTTTGAAATGTCATTAAAATAAATCTTAGATTATTGTTTCTTCATGCTTCATACACAAAAAGTGAGATGGGGTTAGTAGTCATTATTTTCGAGTGAGGTATGAGTATCGATTTACACTCTTTCACTTTAGAAAACACCGCTTTAAAAATACATAAAAATTACATCTATTTTAGTGTAAATGACTCTTTACAGCCAAGGTGGTGCCTAATTTTAGATAGATTAGATTGCCATAACACTTAAAGAGAGTAAGCAAATACTGGCCGGGATTCAAACTTAGGTCCAGTAGACTACCCAACATTGACAATACTTGTGGTAATGCCAACATTTTGCCTTTCCTCTATTCACCACATAAATGGAACTTAACACTATTGTTATGGACACAATGGCTTCTATTAATGTTACTGAGGATGATAATGGAAAAATCTTAGAATATTTCTATCCATATATATTTTCATATGGCATATTGCATCAATCTTTTACATTATTGTTATCTCATAGGTTTTGCACTCATTCCTCGATGTGGAATAGCTCACTATGTAACACCTAATGATATAATGGGAAAACCTCTGAGCATGGGACTTTGGCAAATTGAGGTCAACCTTTAAAGAAGGTTGACTTCCTTTCACTACATCTGATGCAAATGATAAGATACTAGTTCTATAGAAATTTTGCTCTTTTTAGTGTTCTTTTTCCTAAAATGAATCTTGATCAAGAAAAGGGTAAAGAATGAAACTTTATGATACTAAAATGGTGATTGCACTAAACATCTTAGTGGGTCTTAATGCTTGCTTGATAAACACAATGGAATAGAGAATTATATTGAAACTGGTTCAACATAAACTCATACAAATGGGAAACCAGAGGCAATATTTAGTTATTTTCACAAAAGGGAAAAGAGTTCTTTATTTTAATCAAACAATATTTTTAGAAGGGTAGAAAAGATCACAAATAAATTTCTTGTGACTGAAATAAGAAGAAAAACTTCCACAAATATTCAAATAACTAGTATACACAAAGATTTATTAGACAAGAAAGACAAATCTTTAATTTATTTTCATTCCAAAGGTTACATCTTGTAGAAAATACATTCAAAATATAGTAATTGTATCCTCTAATAGAAAAAAGATAGATTGGGCCACAGGTTCTACCCATATTTATATAAAAATATCTCATAGATGAGATGCAATTGTCAAAACTTGAATACCCAGTAAGAGAAACCATGCATGTCCATAACTCCATGTAAAAAGAGGTGAGGTATTCTATTTTTGGCATCTTTCACTTGCAGAATAGTTTTGAAAATAACATGCAAGAGCTGGTGTGATCCTTTGATTGAAATGGCATGGATAGAATTGGAATATCTTCATATAATGCCCTTTCTTCTTCATGCAACTGAAAATAACTCCTCATGCAAAATGCGTGGCACCCTAGATAGAACTTGACTTTCAAAAGATAACTAAAGTTACCTTTACAAAACCCTAACTTGAAAAACACAAGTGATACTTTTACAACTTTTTAATTCAATCACTTTATCAAAATGGACTTGTAATTTGTAATTCATGTTTTTACACTTTTAGCAATTTACTATTTAGAAAAATAGAAAGTGTAATTTGTAATTGCTTTTTACAACTTTCACATTATCAAAATATAAAGTGTAAAATATATGTTTCTCTTTGTCAAAAAGAGTTATAAAAGATAGTTGTTCCTTCATAATTACAACTTACAATGTTTTTCAAATATGAAACACAACATATGAAAATATTTTAATAGAAAGATTAATCAATATCTAGAATTTCTTCAGCTTTCTTATCTTTCTTGGCTTGCAATTTTTTAACATATGCATCAAAGGCCTTAAAAAATTCTTGTATTCGCTCTTCATCTTGTCCACAGGAGTAAAGGTGAGAGGCTACACAATCTACTTGAATATCAAATAATTATCTTCTAAAAGTCTTGATCCCCTATATTTCCATCCTTATTTTGTCTAGTGCATTTTCATACCTGATAAATCTATGAATAGAAGTCAAGGTGAAGATTGTATCCTTTGTAGATTCTTTCTCAACTACCTCTTTAAACTTATTCTAGACCTCCTATACCTGTAAGAGATTATTTGAATCATCTTTTGGTTGACATGACATCATATTCATCATTCCTTCAATGTCATACAACATGTCAATAGTTTTTTCATGGGTCACCTTGGCTTGGTAAGCAAATTCCATAAGTATCCTTATTAAAAATTGAGCTGATCTATGTAACTCCTCATGCTTGGCATCATTCTTTAGTATCTTCTCAACAATGAGAATTTACACAAAAATTAAACCTATAACTATCATTTTTGTATAGTATAAATTCAAACCTTCATACTTATTAACATGTTCTTTTAGTATAGTCTTCCTCTCTCTGATTATTTCATATTGGTCCATTATTGTGATAATAACCTTATTACCCTTAGAGATGAGTTCCTATAACCATTATTTCATAGCCCTTCCCATATGAGCCATCTCTCAAATTGAATAAATGAAATATTGATCCAAAATCTGACTGACTGGTTGAACTGACTATGGTTGTTTCAATGATTTACTGGGCTTTATGAACTGGTTCAATGCTATTGTAAGATGATCAACTTTTCTCTTTAATTCATCCTTAGTGGCCTTATCATGATCAATCCTTTTGAAGAGAGAAGTGATACTAGATTTCACATCTTATTTAAACCCTCTCTTGTCGGCCGTCTAAGGTGGATCTTGGAAATCTTACAAGCTCCCACCACAATGTCTTCTTTTGATGTGTCTAGTGGGGTTGCTATAATTTCAACATACCTCTCCCCTTTGTCATCATTGAATATCTTAGAAAAGGTCTTGGGAGTAGGTTTGGAGTTCTTCTTGACCTCTGAGAGTCCAAATTCTTGTGTGCTGGGGTTAATCATTTATTTTGTCTTCTTTCCCACTAACTTTTCTAGCCAACTAGGGGTACGATCTGGTTGCTTAGACATCGTCACAAAAAAAATCAACAGTTATAGTTGCTTCACTAGTAGATATTATGACCATTGTAGAATCTTGTGTAGATGTTATTATTGATTGATCAAGTGCTACCTGTGAAACTTCAATCCCATCAATAAATTACAAATATATATTTACATCAAGGACTTAGGTCTCTCCAATCTCAACTGAAGGCAATGTGGAAACAATGGAAGTGGAAGAGGTGGAGGTAGATGGAAAAAATATGTCTGTTAGAGGTGTGGAAGATGGGATAGACATAAAGATTGTGAATTTGGGAATAGGTGGAAGAGTGGAAGCCAAAGCATTAAATGAATCAATGAGATGTGTGGGACCACTCAGGGTTGGTGATGTAAGGAAAGTGAGTGGGGATGAAAGTGAAACAATACTTACCTTAGGAGTTGGGGTAGCCAATGGGACTAAAGTTAGGATGACTAAATACATAGATTTTTAATGCTGAGTGGTGTTAGAAATTAATGGTTATTAGAGGGAAGGAATTATAAATGGAATGGAAAGAGGGAGTGGAATGAAATGGGAAGGTGAAATTGGAGGAAGGGAAAGTAGAGTGGAAACTTGAGTATCCACTAACAGGGAACCTTGAGTGTCCACTTGAATTACTTGCATTTGGATTATTATGGTAGGCAATGTAGTTGGAATGGTAGGTGAAGTGGAAACTATAGATGTAGGGGGAATGGAGACAAGAGGTGGAGTGGAAATTGGAGGTGAAACATAAACCTGAGATGTTGAAGGAGTAGAGATGGGAGGAGGGGGTGTTGAAACCTCTGAAGTAATGTAGGTATGAGGAGGGAGAACAATGGAAATGGGAGTTATCACTATTACATATATGGGGATTGAAGCTGTGGAAGCTCCTACCACTGCTATGTCTTCAGATGAAAAGTCAATTGGTTTTTTCGTAGCTACCTCATCCTTACTTGATTCCCCTTTCCTAGTATTAGTCTTCTTCTTCTTCTTCTTCTATAGCTCCTTTGATGTTTCACTTGAACCCTCTTCTGATGGAGTAATCCCCTCTGCCTTAATCTTTAAAATCTTCTCTCTAAACCCTATTATTTCTCTTGTTACCTGAACTCCCTAGATCCTCAGCTAATTGATTATTTTATTAATCACATGGGATATTTTATCAAATAGAGAAAAGGATTCTGGAGCATACCACCTTATTGGTGGAAGGATTTATGTGATGACCTGTGTATAATAGATCAGGTCCATAATGGAAGCATCATCTAACAAGTCATCTATAAATGATGCTAGATCATAATATTTGATCTGATATAGGGTCATTCTAGAATAATCTCTCATTATGACCCTTTCTTCATCTTCACAATCCTCCCAATAATCCTCATAATATGGTACACGAGCATATGTGTCAAGTGCTAATGTACTGGTGATCTTTCTATATACATCAAAAAATGGCCTTGAATCCAAAGTCTTAAGTGTCATTTGGCACATTTTAGCTTTAGGCATTTGGCCTTAAGGAGGGATCGGCATGTTTATTGGCCAATAGAGATTGGGAAATGTATCCCGACCTTTTGCCTATTAGAAAGGAGCTTGTGGGTATCTACGAGCTGCCTAACCAGATCTATCAGTGCCCATTTGTCACTAAAATATCAAGTATATAGGGTAAACCAATAAAAATTGCTTCCTTGATTTAAGAAAAGGTGGGGAATTGAATGAAATAAGAGCCCCATTTGTAGATCTCTTCCATTATTGCTAGTGAGAACCTTGCCCTCCCAAGTTTTTTATAGAACATGGTAATGATGAAATAAATGAAAACATCATTTAATCTTCCCAAATGTTGTCTACTAGCCTTCAATGTGAGGTTAGGATCATAATTGTATACTCTACTTATTTCTTCAGGAACTATGTTAAGGCTTGGGAATAATCTCCCTTTAGCCAGAATGTATACAATGTAGGAGGTCAAATAAAACTTGCCAATTATTTTCACCTCCAATAATTTCTTGTGGAGGGAATAAATTATAAGCTACCCCCAATGAATGTATTGGTTATTTTATTAGATGACCCAGATATATTGGTACATCCACTCTTGGAAAAACTTGGCATCAAGACTACCAATGATGCTGTGCAACAATATAATGATATCTTCCACCTCATCAATGAAATCAAGTCTATACATGGTCTTTGGTAGTCTAATAGAGAAAAACTTGGCAGAATTGAGTCACTATTTGTTAATAATATTCTAACACCCATCTCTTTTATCTTTAAATAATTGTGCAGATGTCTGTGGGGTTACATTGAGATAGCTCTCAAATTATGGGATTACAAACATTGAATTTATGAAATCAGGGTCCAAATTTAGAATCTTTTCTCCTCTATCATTGAAGCCCTCCCTTCCATCAGGATCATAACGTTGGGACAATGTGAGCACCAAATTAGGGATTTGAACTAATAATGGGAAGGTTACAGATTATGGTAAGCTAAAATCATAAATATTCTGGATCTAGTCATTCTTAAACTTTGTACCTATTTAAGCCCAAAATTCTCCTAGGTCAATATGACCTAAATCAGTAGCTATTATTTCCTCTATATTAGAATCTAAATTAGGAGTCATTATAAGGCCTTTGGATTTAAACTTCATTTCATTTTGAGACATGGAAATTGGAGCTATTGCTTGTAAGAAGCCAACTATGAAAGCTGGTAGAGTTTGCAAGTGTTTAAATCAATTATAATCTTTGATGGAAATGGAAGGTGTGAGCAGTTGAAAGTGTTGACAAAAATAAGAGGTGCTTGGAGTAGGTTGGATCTTAGGTGGAAGGGTAGGGTGTCTTGAGCAATGTGTATTCCCATGGGGATGGGAGATGTTTGAAATAGGTCCACTTTCTGTGAAGACTTGGAATCTTGCAGGGATCAAAGGTGCTTTAGATAATGGTAAAACCTGTGGGGATCTAAGTGCTCAAGATAAGTCCAATGTCCATGGGGACCTTGTAGGTATCTATAGGGAATATTCACTAGTTTTGAAAGTGGGATATGCTTATAAAATATTTGCCTAGCTCAAAGAAAACCTACATTTTGATTGTGAAATTTAGGAAAGAAAACTAAGGGTTTTTAGTGATGAATGCTTTGGAAAATAAAACACTCGAACAACCTAGACTACAAATTTGGAAAAACACACAAACTCACCAAAAAAAATCCTTTAACAACATTGAATAATAAAAAAAACCTTAAAATATGCCATAATAACAATAATAACCCTATGGAAATTACTTGAAAACCTTTCATGATAATGAAAACAATTTTGAATGAAAAGCTTCAAATTATAGGAAAAATTCATGAGAAACACAAGTGGAATACCGTGTATGGGCAAAAATGACGTGGCTTTGAATTTTATAGTCAAGGATTTGACCTATAGGTACTTGATTACATGTGGCTCGAGGGTTAATGGCATGGTGCGGGTTGTCAGAGCTCAAAACACACACTTAGTGATTAAACAAATGATAAACAATTCCCTTAATGACTTAGTTTATAGAAATACCTTACAATAAATGCATCAATGGAAGTTGGTGGTAGAACTAAAAGGTGATCGAAGTAGGTCCAATGTTCATCTAAGTAAATGGCTTGATTGGTGAAAGGCGAAACTCACCAAACAATTTGCAAGTTTTCAAACTTGAAAATTGCTCATGGGATTTTAGATCCCATGGTATAAATGCTTGGCGGAAGGTGGAACCCCAAATGCAATTTACAAGTTGTAAATTATGCTTTAGGTTTCGAATCCCATAGGAAGGGGGATATTTTGGGGTCATAGGATCCAGAGCTTGGTGTGTACTTTGCAAGTTTTCAAACTTATAAAATGCACATCGAGTTCTGGATTTTGTTGTTTGAAGGGTTACAACTTCTAGAGTTTGACATGGATTTTAAAAGTTTGCAAACTTGCAAAATGCATGTCAAGTTCCATATTCCACTGTTCATAAGGTGAATTGCTTTATGGGATCCAAAACTCATGAAGTAATTTGTAAATTTTTAAATGGCATCTAAAGTTTTGGATTCTGCAATGCAAAGGGGAGAAAATGGTTTTTTGATGATTTCAGGGAATTTTGTAAAAAATAAAGGGGGTCTCCCTTAGGGTATCAGATATAATGATATTTTTGTGATAAAAATATCAAAATTTTTGGTGACTTTTGTGGGATGATTGCCTACTAATCAATGTCATCTAATATCCTTCTAGACATTGGGCATGGATTCAATCTTTGGATTTTGACAAAATTTAACTTGGGGACAAATGAACTAGCATTTGCCTAGATGCAAACAAATAGGAAAAACAAACCAAAAAAAAAGGGAAAAACAACACAATAGAAGGAAACAAAAAACACCTAATGAGTTGATATGTGCATAAGCACTTATTGAAAGACACAACTAACCCTACTATATACAAAATCTTAAATTTTTTAGAATAGTTCCTACCTCAAAAGCAAGCTTTGAGGTATATCCCATTGACTGGGATAGGTAGTTTTGATCCATATAGCTTGGAGAGCTAGAATACATTGGCTCTTTTGCACTGAGTAATAATATATGGAATACTCCATATTGCATCAAAATTGGTGTGCTTTCCTGGTTTAGCTTTGTTTACATCCCATTTGAGAACCATGTCTCCTTCATTAAAGCTCCTTTTAGATGCCTTTTTGTCAAAAGTCTTCTTTGTTTGTGCTTGATTTGCTTCTTTAGACACTATAAAACCATACACTATGACTCTAGATGTTGAATTAACATTTAAAACACCCCTTAGCCCCCCTTGGGTTTGAACACACCCTTTCACCCCATTTACCCCTTTAGCTAATTTAATTATTTAATTAAATTAGTTATCCTATTTTCCACCTTACCTACCCAAACCCATGGCTAACCTATCGCACTTAGCCTAAAGACCATTTCTACCCTAGAATTTAATGTCTTAACTTCCTAGATTTCTTCCTCATGTATCCCTATGCTCCTTTTATTAACCTCAAACCATTTCCTAACCTCTCAACCACTAGTATTGAGTGAAAATGGATAATTTTAGCCATTTTGACCTTTTCTCCCTAATTATTGATGGTCAACACTTAACCATCGATTTTTGACCCAAACTGTCGACAGTTACATAACATTAGTCCAAGACGATTGCCCAAAAGGTTGAAATGACAGAGGATGAAATAAGAATTAAGGATTGAAACAACTAATAACTCTTGGTGAACCAAACCTAAATGAGAACCAATCTAGAGACTTAGAAAGCACCTCATCATCACAACACAAAGGATTTAGGTACTATCACTCTGTCTGCATAGCTCTAGGCTCCCAAACAGCTTCAACTCCACTCTAGGACCTCTTTAAGCTAAAAAACTACCAACAACAAGCTAGGTGTCTAGTTTTTATTTTAAAAGTTTCAATTATTTAGCTTTAATAGTTTTAATATTTTACCCACTTTCACCTCTCTCCATACCCTTCTTATATTAGAGTTCTACATCTTCAGACACTACCTCTTCCACCAAAACACCCACTGACCATTCTTAGCCATTTGAGTGTCAAAACCCTAACCTGAACATCTTTGAGGTTCCCTCTAGTCTCCATGACAAATAACCAACACTTAGAAACCCCTAAAACTCTTCTCCAACTGAAACCAAGTCCATTTTGCCTGGAACCAACACCCTGTCAAAACCCACAATGATCGCCAATGGTCACATGTTGACCATAGATGGTCATCCCTGACTGCCAATGGTCATACCCTAATTGATGACAGTCACTATGTAAATTTATTCACCCAAAATAACAAGCTAAAAACACCTGTCCACCTCAACCACAAACCCTATTTCTTCATCCCTGTTACTATACAGAGTGAAACAACAACTTGAACCATTCTTTGACCATTTAAAATTTATTTTAATGTTATTATGTTAAAATTATCATTTCTTGAAAAGTATTTATTTTGTTTTGATAAAGTACTTTCATTTACTTTATGCAACCTTCTATTATAAGCACTTTGATTAATATTAACTTGTCTTAATGGTGGATTGACAGCCCCCAAGGAAGTCTTGTACTTTTTGGATCTAGCATTTTCTAGGCAATCCACCCAAACATCTAACTAATCAACCCTTTTCTAGTTTCTTCTTATTATAGGTCATCCTCCCAAGCTAAAGAGGAGTATCGATAGTCATTTGGATTCACGCACGTATAAACCATATCCAAGTTCTACTAACCTCACCTTTCTTTTAAGTTTTACATCTTTCTAAACAAAAACAAAACCAAAATTTTAGTAAAACATTTTGGTATGCCCGATGGGATCCTTCAGTCTTTTCTTGGATTCGTAGTTCACTTTTAGGTGTTTTTATTCTTATTTTATGATCATTTAAATGAAATCAAAATTTATTTTGGGCTTAAAATTAACCTTTCATACATTGTTTACTTACATAGTTAGCTCACATATTTTAATTAATCAAGTAAATTAAGCGTAACCTCTTTTATTTGCACATACAATACCAAACCACTTACACCAAATCAAACATCAACACACTTGACATAAGGCCTGACTAGGATTTCACCACCTAATAATAAACCTTTACCCTTGGCCATCCCACTTATATGCCATTTTCAAGAGGAGAAACCAAAACTCAATTTTCTAATTCAGTATAATCTCTTATATTCGGTATATCTTGGCTATGCACCTGACACCCTTATTGCTATGGTGTGTGAAGTGAGGGGGTAGGCCCTAATATCAAGCCATGTATAATTTCTAATACAAACCCCTTGGAGAGCCTAAACTACTTGAAACCATCCTTAGATTTCTTATTTAGTACCTATTCTAAAAACCAAAGTTGAGTGACACAATTCTAACTTAACGCATAAGCCACAAGAGAGACAAAAAGAACCTTAGGATTTAACATGATTTAGTGCATGTTTTATCTTCTTTGACTTTTTTCTTGTCTTCTCTTTGTTTGAGTTATGAAGAATCTAGTTCCCTTTGGAAACATTCCACCATATTGCCTTCATCTACCTCATCTCCATTGCCTTGTTTAATGGGGAGCCCACCTATATTTTTAGCTGGAGACCCTAACTTTGTTAGAATCCTAGATGACAACCTCTTGACTTAGAGGTTTACCTTGCATCATGAGCCACTTGTGCTCCCAACCTCACCTATGGCCAATCCAACCTTGCCTATAACCAAAACAGCCTCATTTATAACCAATAAAATCTCAACTACCACCAACCAACAACCTTTTAACACCTATTTGACCATTGTCATAACCCACCTCAACCTCAAATATCTCAACCTCACCAGCCTTTGGGTCACCTATCCCAACCATCATATCAATTACCTCAACCTTATCAAACTTTTGATTACCCACACCAACCATAATATCAATTACCTAAACCCACTTTGTGGCAACCTTCTTTATATCAAAACTAAGACTTGATCTATCCCCTTAACCATCAACCAAAATTTTTAAACCAACCTATATCAACCTTACCCAACCTATCAAACCAACCCACCCTAACAACCTTACCAAACTTACCAAATCAAACCAATAAATATCAATCAAAATTTTCCAACCCATCAAACATACCCAACCCATCAAATCAATCAAACTTATTCAACCAACCAACCTCATCAAACCAACCAATTAACTCACAACCTTAGGAGCCATTGGTACACCCTCCTCCTAGGCAGTAGACCCCATAGGGGGAATCATATGCCTCAATCCTTGAGAAAGTCTTAAAGGATTCTATCATTAGACTTACTCAAATTAAACCCATAAATCATTCTCTCCCAAAACCCATTTGGTTTATAGAGAATGAGTTTTGTACGTATCATCATACAAATGGACATGTGGTAGACAAATATTCAACTTTTAATATGTTCATCCAAAACTTTATTAATCAAAATGAGATTCGAAATGATAGTCTCAGCATTCCCCCCAATCTAGCCTTAAATGTCTTCAAAAAATCAATTATTGAACCTCTTCCTTCACCCATTATTGTGCAAACCAATAATCAAAACCATCAAAACAATGATGTCCATGCATTAGATTTGGTCCTTAGTGAACCTATAACTAAGGAAACTATAATTGAAACCTCAATCAATACACTTATTGACCAAGTGAAACCTCTTCCTCTTGAAATCCTCGCTAAGGAAGAATCAACCTTAACTAACCCACTTGTTAGCCAAGAGGAGCCTTTTTACAAATCTGTTTAGCAACCACAATCAAAGAAGCCAACCAACCTATTACACCTACCCTTTTTTTGGAACCAACTCAAATCAATTTACCCATTCCATTTCCTATTTTAGTGGAGCAAACCTAACTAACAAACCAAATCATCCATTCAAACTACCTCCCTCAACTAACCAACCCAACCTCTAAACCAAATCAATTAACCACAACCAACCCAACTTTCAATCCAACTATAACCAACTCATTTGTCAGCCCAAACCAAAATCAACCCTTCATTCAAGATTTATTAAATAAAAATCTCGACCCCGCTTTATCCAAGCCACCCATACCACACCTAAGCTCCCTCATTGGGATAATTAGACACTCTATCCTAGCCTATCTTTATTGTAGGATGATGTTTCCAACATCATTTTTAGACCCCAAACTTACCAAAATCTAATCCGACAACATTTTCATTAGCCTAACATCATAGAGTAAATCCTACCTGAACCACCACTTACAACTTAAAGTCCAAACCAACTAAAAACTAACAACCATTGGGAGGTGAATGAATTTATTTTCACCCCTCCTAAACCTTACTAACCAACACCTTCACCTTGGAATCCTTTCCCACCACATGGAAGGAGCAACTGGGGGAACTCTTCCTCTAAAGGCTTCAACCATTCATCCACCTAAAACCTTACGTTCTTCACCCAAAATTCAACTTTAGAATTTTTATTATCAAACCTACATCATTACCTAACCAAAACCTATGCCTAAAACCTTAGCAAATGACCACACCAAACCTTGGTATTTATGCCTCAACATAGCCTAGCCTAGCCTAGCACCAAACCTTGACCTTAACCAACCTTTTCTCAAAACCCAAGCAAACCTTCAACCTCAACCATACCCTTAGATCTATTTGATCTTTAGACCCTAACCACTATTAGTTTCTTGTAAACCATCATTGGTTGGCACATAACCATCATTCGATTTGCCTTTAAAGTTTTTTTTGCCTTTCATCCTTGACCGTTACTAGTATCTAATAAACCATTACCAGTCATTGTCATAATCAAAGTCTAACTCAAACCTTGCCTTTTCACCCAATCGACCTAACCTACCTATGAAACCATAACCAAACACCATTTATCAACTAACCTTCAACCTAACCTAAACTATCACCTGAACCAACCTAATGAACCAACCAATTTCTATCAACTATCACCTAACCAACCAACCTTACCTTTTGCCTTTGTCAATCCAGAACCTTTTCCATGTTTAATCAAGTGTTAGGAATTAACTGGGGGACATATTCTCTCTGGATTGACTTAAACCATTTATGTGTAAGTATGGATCTGGGGCACATCTGAGCCTGAAACCCTCAAATGATTTACATTCACGTTTGTTATTTTGTTAAAACAAGTTCCTATTCATCTTGTGTTTAACTTAAGCTCATACATTATTTTCAACTACCTTCATCTCCTTATTTTAAGGAAAATTGATTAACACATGATCATGTGATTTTCTATCACATCCTTAGCCTAATCCTAATCATGGGTACCCCAACTCTACCCATGGCATGATTCTCATGGTACTTTTCATCCTTTATAGGATGGATCCCCATGGTCATTGCCACTTAAACCTCTTTTACCCACCATCAACCTTCTTGTGCTATGGTTTTATGTCCATAAAGGGGAACTTTAAACCTATATAGACTTGTCCATGTCTAAAACTAGCATTAAAATCATTTTGGGATACCAAATATCACTTGGGTCAAAAATTTAAAATGTGTAGACTGTTCCTTTGAAGGACAGCTACCCAAAACTAAAAAAAAAAGTTGGAAAAAATTTAGAATACTCCCTCAAAGGATAACTATCAAACCCAAACAAATCCAAAGCTTAGATCACTCCCTTGAAGCATGACTAAGTCAAATTTTTTTATCAAAAAGTAATCACTTAGAAGTTTATTACATTGATCAACTTTCCAAAACCCATCAAATAAAAACATGAAAAGACCCATTGTCAAAATGCATAAAAAGCAAAAAAATTTGGAAACCGCAATTGGCTTTCATAAGTAGACTTCTTGCATCGATCAGTCTAAACCAAAATTAAAAGCATAGACTTGTCTACAATGGTTCATAGGTCACCTACAGAAGGTGCAATCTATCCTCACAAGAAGGTTACACTATCATCCATTCACCTATTCCATCCATCTCCCTTTTATCCTCTACAAAATCAAGGGACACTAAGTGATCAAGCTACTTCTTTTAACCAATGAACTAAGAATAATGCAAAGCATAATAGGGGTTTATGTTCATAAGCCTACCCATATTGCCATTTTGGTCTTTGTCAATTAGAGCGTTTAGCCTCCTTCTTGTACTTTCATGACTACTTGAGAAGACATATGTCTTCCCCTTTTGAGTCATTAAAACCCCCAACTATCAAATTTGTATCATTTCATTAGAAAATGGGTCTCCTTTTAGCAAACCAAGTGGTCCACCAAATTGGGGAAACCTATTTGAACACCAACCAACCAAACTTTTTTCAAGCAACCATTACCAAAACCATGCACCTATCAGAGAGAACCTTATTCTCCAACCAACTAACCAACCAAATAACCTTGATTTAGTCATTTTGGCCCACCTTTCATATTTTTTTTAATGACCAACCTTGCCTTGGTCATTTTTACCACACTAAATACCTTGTCATACTTGAAAACCTTGAAACCATGCACTAATTTTGTGTACCAACCATTTAGGTGACTCAGAGCATGACCCATTTATAGTCCCAATACATATAACCATTTTTGTTTTCACAAGCTCACCCAACTTTTGGACCCCTACAAATCTGGATACCTTACCTACGAGACTTGAGTTTATAGGAGTAATCCATATCAACTATGTTTAATGTTATGACCTGGTGACCCTATCACTTGTCCTTCTAGCGATAACCTTATTTTACCACCTACCTTATCTATGGTATCCTAGTATCTACATAATTTATGCTATTGCACTTAATCGCATTCTTAGTGCTTGTTCGTGGCCCAACCAACCAACCAACCTTATCATATACCACCCATTTTATCACCCATTATCCACTTGTCAAACCTACAACCAACTCCATTTTCATCTCATCATTTCCTAGTTTGAGGGGGAACACCTCCTCCCATACTTGAGGTATCCAACCATTCATTTTTGTTTTGTATCTTTTTAACACAAACTGCATAAGAAAAAAGGGTAAAATGTAGACACTAGAAAATTGTACACTACAACTCTAGATGTTGAATTAAACTTTAAACCACCCTTTAACCCCCATTGGGTTAGAACATACCATTTCACCCCATTTATCCCATTAGCTAATTTAATTATTTAATTAAATTGGTTAATACTATTTTCCACCTTACTTACCCAAACCCATGGCTAACTTATCAACACCTAGCCTAAAGACCATTTATACCCTAGAATTTAATGTCTTAACTCCCTAGACTTCTTCCTCATGTATCCCCATGCTCCCTTTATTAACTTTAGACCATTTACTAACCTCTCAACCACCAGTCTTGAGTGAAAATGGCTAATTTTAGCCATTTTGACCTTTTCTCCCTAACCATCAATGATCGACCCTCAACCATTGACGGTTGACTTAGACCATCAACGGTTACATAATGTTAGCCCAAAACCCATGCCCAAAAGGTTGAAATGATAGAGGATAGAATAAGAATCATGGAGAGCAACAAATAATGAATTTTGGTGAACCAAAGCCAAATGAGAATTAGTCTATGGACTTTGAAAGCACCTCATCATCCCAACACAAAGGATTCAGGTACTGTTACTCTGTTTGCATAGCTCCAGGCTCCCAAGCAACTTCAAATCCACTCCAGGACCTCTTTAAGCTAAGAAACTACCAACAACAAGTTGTGTTTGGTATTTAGCTTCAATAGTTATAAGCTTGCACCCACTTTCACCGCTCTCCACACCCTTCTTGTATTGGATGTCTACATCTCCAGACATTGCCTCTTTCACTAGAACACCCACTGACCACTCTTAGCCATTTGAGTGTCAAATCCATAACTTGAACATCTTTGAGGCTCCCTTTGGTCTCCACAACCATTAACCAACACCTAAAAACCCATAAAACCCCTCTCTAACCTAACCCAAGTCTATTCTACTCATAACCAACACCCTATCAAAACTCACAGTGATCACCAACGGTCATATTCAACTGTCAACGATCACATGTTAATCATCAAAAATCAGCCCTAACTACTAATGGTTATACCCTAATCGATGATGGTCACTGTTTAACTTTATTCACCCAAAATAACAAGCTAAAAACACCTATCCACCTTAACCAAAAACCCTATTTCTTCATCCCTGTCACTATACAGAGTCATAAAAAATAACCTGAACCATTTTTTGACCATTTAACATTTATTTTAATGTTATTTTATTAAAACTATTATTTTTTGAAAAGTATTTATTTCATTTTGATAAAGTACTTTCATTTACTTCATGCAACCTTCTTTTATCAGAACTTTGATTAGCATTAACTTGTCT
Source organism: Torreya grandis (assembly GCA_037957365.1). Lineage (NCBI taxonomy): Eukaryota > Viridiplantae > Streptophyta > Pinopsida > Cupressales > Taxaceae > Torreya > Torreya grandis. The sequence continues at coordinate 1,077,086 of JARHVA010004857.1, forward strand.
TAATGGTGGATTGAAAGCCCCCAAGGAAGTCTTATACTTCTAAGATCTAGTAGTTACTAGGAAATCCACCCAACCATCTGACTAATCAACCTTTTTCTAGTTTCTTCTTATTACAGGTCATTCTCCCAAGCCAAAGAGGAGTATCGACAGTCATCTGGATTCATGCACACACAAACCACATCTAGGTTTTACTAATCTTACCCTTATTTTAAGTTTTACATCTTTCTAAATAGAAACAAAAGCAAAATTTTAGTAAAATAGCTTCCAAGACTTTCATCGACTAATTTCTGATTTCTTCAAGTTCTATGAGCTTAACCAATCTTACTATCATTGCACCATTATCAATCAAATCTAATTGGTGATTGAGCTCTATAGATGGTAGCTTAATTGATAGTGGGACCCAAACTTCTCTTCCATATACCAACATGAAAGGGGAATTACCAATGGCTCATTTATGAGTGATCTTATTAGCCCATAGTGCTAGTTTTTGTTTTGTGTGCCAAGTTCTTTGGTTATTATCCATCATTCTTTTGATAATTTGATAAGGTTATTGTTGGTTGACTTAGCCAAGCCATTACATTGAGGGTAATAATTGGAAGAAGTACTCATACACATCATACTTGATAGCCCATTCACTCACCTGAGTGCCCATGAATGCTTTAACATTATCATAAATAATTATGTGGGGTACACCAAATCTTGACACTATATTATCCATGAAATCTAGAATAGATGCCTCCATGGCATCTTTCAGTGCAATTACTTTGGTCCATCCTATGAAATAATTTGTTGCTGTGAAGACCCATTTATGCCCTATACTCAATGGCAAATTGATCATGCCTATGAAATCTAGTCCCCATTGAGAAAATGGTTGATCTACTTGAATGGGCCTGAGAGGGAAGGCTACTAACTTTTGCTTGCTAGTGAAGTAGGCACACTTTTCACAATTTATTACCCATTAATGGGCATCTTTGAATAATTTAGGCCAATAATAGCCTCCTCTCATTATCTTGATGGCCATGTTCCTTGTAGAGAAATGTCCTCTTGATAGGCCATCATGAAATTCTTTGAGTACCTTAAAAACTTGATCAGGATCAATACATCTTAACATAAATCCATTTATATCCTTTGTAAATAGTAATTCATCAAGAAGGACATAAGGAATGGACTAGAGTTTGTAATACCTTTGCTTAGACTATTGAAGATCATATGGGTATTCACCATTTTGGAAGAAGTTGGTCATGTCTTGGATCCAACTGTTGAAAATAGGTGGATTAGTTGGCTAAAGTGCATTTTGAGCATATACTACTTCAGGGTCTAATTCAGTAGTTCTAATATCAAAATCCAACTATTCACATAGAACTTTTCCTCCTACTAGCTTGGTAACTTTGATGGCAATGTCATACTCTATGACCTTGGTGATCCATCCTTCTCAATTGTTGTTTATCTATCGACTGAGCAGAAACTCTTTAACACTTGGGTGAATTACCATTAGATGAATCTTATTATTGGAGACCATATGCCTAAATTTCTTGAGAACCTTAATTATGGCATATACCTATTTCTCCACAAAAGTATAATTTTCATTATATCCTTTCAAATATTGGATGAAGAAAGATATCAACTGTTCTAATTGTTCTTGATTATGCTGAGTCAGAATTGCTGAAATGCATCCTTCCCCTCTGAATGCATAGAGAATAAAGCTTTTCTCATAGTTTGGGTTGACCAAGGTGGGAGCTTGAGAAATAGCTTATTTTTTGGCCTGAAACCTATCTCTCCCATCCTATGTCTAGGTGAAAACAATACCCTTCTTAAGCATTGCAGTAAGGGGTTTTACCAAAGAGGCAAAAATTGGGACAAATCTTCTCACAAAATTAATCTTCCCAAGGAAACTCTATAAGCCTTTCTTATGGCTTGGTAGTGCTAATGCAGATATAGCCCTAACTCTTTCTGAGTCTATTGTAAGACCTTATTTTGATATTATATGCCCCAATAGTTTCCCTTAAATGACCATAAAATTGCACTTCTTCAGATTGAGAGAAACCCCAAATTCTCTACACCTTTCAAAAAAATTTCTAAGGTGGTACAAGTGTGCTTCAACATGATTTGAGTAGATTGTGATCTCATTCAGATATACTAGGATCATTTCATTAATCATGCCTTTTAAGGCCATATCCATAGCTCTTCAAAATGTCACATTGACATTTGTCAAACTAAATGACATATTTTTATATGCATATATGCCCCATTTTATGGTAAAGGTAGTTTTATACTAGTCTGACTCTTGTACCAAGATTTTGTTATAGCAAAAATAACCATCTAGAAGTGAAAACCTTTCAGATCCTATTACAGTCTATAAAATTTGCTCCATTGGTGGGAGAGGATAATGATCCTTTAGAGATGCTTTGTTTAGGTTTCTAAAATCCACACACAACTTGATTTCACCATTTTTCTTTCTAACAGGGACTAAATTAGTAACCCAAGATGAATGCTTGATGGGAAAAATTATATTAGCTTCTATCAATTTAGAAAGCTCACCTTTCATTAGGGGTTCTATCTTTGGATTAGTGGGCCTCTGCTTCTATTTGATAGGCTTAGTGTTTGGATCCAACTCTATTGTATGATGGGATAAAATAGGGTCAAACCCTCTTAGATCATGATAACTCCAAGAGAAGTTATCATCAAATTCTTAGCACAATTTAATAAAATTTTGCTTCTCAATGTCATTACATAACTTTCCTAACTTCAAAGTTTTTCTTTCTGAAATGACCATTGACTTGTAGTCTTCTTCATTGACCCAGATGTTCTTCTTCTTGTTGGACCCTAAATTTTGACTAAGTGTTGTCCCATTTTGGCACATGATCGACATGATGCAGGAGGACCATGGCACATAACTAATAGGCACAAAATCACTATGGTGTGAAACCTACTAGGTGTAAAAGGACAATGGCATGAAAGGACCAGTGTGAGAGGACCTAGTCAGAGGAGAACAAGTCATGAGGAACCTGAGAACATAGGACTCTAAATGAAAGTGGAAGACTAGGGGAGTGCATGGGAAGCATGATGCAATTGAAAGAATAATTCAAACAAGATACTCTAACCTTATTGATAGGAGGTCTTGCACTAGCCCAAAAGGAAAAAAACACATGAATACTGAGATATAACATAGATCAAGAATATAGGGGTACAAAGGCCTGGATCTTGACGAAAAACTATTTTTCAAGTGCCACAACTCTTAGTCTGTTGAGAGTTCATTGGCTACCCATACATGCCATTTATGATTGTAAAAACTTGGTCAAGGTAAAACAAGTATAAATACCCTTGTTGTGAAGCATTACAAAAGGGGAGAGATGTAATACTTTTATAGTGTTATGGTGGAAAATTTTAAGCTTAATATCTGATAGTGTATTGTATCAACTTGTGTTACTATTAGTGATGGTGTGAATTATTGTTTAAACTCTTTGTGGAACAAACTTGGTATTTTATTTTCTAAATACTTAATGCTAAGTAAGAAGATGACTATAATCTACATGATAATGCTAATCTAATCTAGAACTCATGGGATTGAAGTAGTCAGTTTATGCTTTTACGTAATCTTTGTTTAATTAAAGAATATGAAAAAGTCATACAAGTTGTGCTACAAAACCTATGGGAACCAGTCTTTTGTTGTACACTTTAGGTGAGCCCACAAGACCTAGGTATTATGTGAAAGGGATAGCACACTAGCACATTGGGTTAGAATTTAGCACCAGAGCTAGACTTAACCAAAATAACCCAACATTTTGGTTCTATTATCAGGACCCAAAGTAATTGAAGCACAGTTATGGGAAGATTTTTGAGCATATTATGATAGAAAATATAGAAGAATGGGTTACCAGTGTTGAAGATAATTTTTTAGTTCCATATCTTGAGCCAGGAATCTCTGCATAATAGTGGGTAGAGTAGAATATCTACAATCCCTTGTATGAAACCTTCTTTTTAGAGGTCCCATTTCTTTTACATGCTTGGTTAATAGCATATGCTCAAAGATGATCAAGGAATCTTGGAAGGAGGTGGTCTTAGATGCTAGAATGACAAAGGGCTTTAGTGTGACTTGGAGTCCCATGGATATGAGAAGTCAAATTTTGATGGAAAGGAGTTCAAAACAACTACATTTTGGAGTACGTTGTGACCACCTATTCATACCCTAAAGAAGCTAAGTAATTAAGATCTGTGGGGTTGCTATCTAATGCTTTTTGCTTTTGAAATTAAGAAATAATTATTGACCTTGAAATAGAAACTTTATCAATGGAGGGATAAATCCTCTTGTGCATGCACCACACATTTGGAAGGGGAGAGTAGGGGTTAATAGAATATTGTGGGTTCAAAATGGTAGCCAACTGGCATGCACTACGAAAATGAAAGTATGATGAAGCTTGATAAAAGATCATGGGAGTTAGTGGTACAAGAAAAGATTGGGAGAACTCAAGGAGTACTATTAATAACCTCAAGGAAATGAAAACACATGAAGATCTAATCACTTTCAATCCATGTTCTATGCCAATTTTATCCTACGAAGGAGAAACTAGCTAGATGGTAGGAATCGAGGAACCAAGTCTAAACCAACCAGGCTCCCCCAACATAGTGCGTGCTCATGCTTTTTGGTTAGATAGAGTACACATTCAAAATTGGGATATAAATTGTTTGGAGTTAGAATCTAAACTAGTAAGGGATATCAAAACTAATCCATTTGATGCTCATTTAGATTTAACACTATCTTTCCCTCTTCAAGGGAATTCTATGGCACAACTTGGTATGATTGGTGGACCTAGTATTCAAGGATAGAATACAAGCCCAAACTTGGTTAACCAACTAGCTATCGCACCCCATACTATAAACACTACTATTGGAGGCACTAGAGGAAGAATAAATGATAGCACATGATGAAGTGGAGTCCCTCCTCAAGGGACTAGAGTTAGAGGTTCCCAACACTCACCTGTTCAAACACCTCAACCAAATATGATCTATTATGAAATGACATTACACTTATCTGAATATCAAGGGATCGAGAATACAACTAAGCATGTCCACAAATGTTAATTGATTTGGAGGGCATGAGGCATCACATCTTCTAAACATAAGGCCACATAGTTTGACACTACACTTTTAACGTGCATGCACAAGTAGTACCAAAAGTTTGACCTTTATCAAGTAGTGGTTGACTTTGATTAGCTCAAGATAGCCTTCCTTTAGGAGTTTGACATTCTTGAATTTGAACAGTAGAGCATAACAACATTGAAGGACATAAAAAAAACACTTAGCAAAAGTGTGCATGAATATGATGTAATAGTCAAAACATTTATATCTAAATTTTCATTTGAAATTAATGCTACCTAACATGCATAATGGTTTGTGGGAGGATTTATAATACCCTTCTGATGAACCTTGTCACAATGAACCTTGACTAGCTCACGTGAGGCTTTGAAAGTTGCTCTTCACATTGAAGCAGTTGGAAGCATTGATACCAGGATTAGTCCCATTATGGAGGCAAAAATAGCCTCAATGGCACCACAACTTTAGAAGTTGATGGAAAATAATGTGCATGAGATATGTAGTGCTATCTAGTGCATCAACTATGAAATTGAAGAATATACAAAGAATAACTTCCTAGCAAGAACATCCATGTGGTACTTAAACAAACATGTGTAATATACCATGAGCAACATGATGTCCACTCTTGTGCTCTTTTACATTAAGCTTTGCATACTAAGGTGTTTGATTATTTTTATATTTACGATGCCTACACTCATGATGCTAATGACTAACATCTGATTAGTGACATCCATGATGCTCAAGCACATGTCACATGCCAAACCTCAGTAGAAAATACTCAAGATAATGGTGGCTACTATGAATATGGGAGAGGGTGAGGATGAGAAGGTGGATGTTTCCCACCTAGGACTTATTACAAATGTGGGTCACCATACCACTATCAATGGGATTGCCCAGACTACTTGACATGTGCTTTTTGTAAAACGAACCACCAACTAGAAGAGTGTCTTGATTTATATGTAGTTATTACCAAGGATGGAAATGAAAAGGGAATCAGTACAATTTGAATTGATAAACCATAATGACACACATGCCTAACCATCTTAATAGTTCAAAAATTAAACATTACCACACACAGTGGGGGATAGACCCAATCAATAGGTAATTCAATCAAGAAGGTACAACGATAAGAACCACAAGCTAGGAAGTACCCTGATGTTAAACAACAAAAAGATATACTCCAAGATACGATGGCACTCATACATGAACTTTAGGGAGAAATATAGTTCCTTAAAGATAAGGATGCAATACAATGTGGTATTGTGCAAAGAGATGCTGAACCTCACCCAAAGACGTGGGATGACATATAAGAATTATGAAAGTGTATGCTAGATGAGGATATTATCCCTCAGCTTTGGACTTGGTTGAAAAGTCAAGCTTGACTACCAAATAGATTCCACTCTCACCTCATTAGGAAAATTGAATACCATTGTTTAAATCATGCTCAGTGACATGATACTCCTAGTTCCTCTACTCACCCAAAAGATAGAGAAATATTGGTTAATAGTGCCATCGATGGATGGGTAATCCAGGACATCTTAGTGGATACCAGCATGGAAGTCAATGTCCTCACAAGGATGATTGGCTTAAAATGTCTAGTCCAGTGCTATATCCTTTACCTCATGTCTTATTCATGACAAATAATACTTGCATGCACCCTATTGGGGTCCTCAAGAATTCCGTAATTGACATACTTAGAGTACCATTCAAAGTGGATTTTGAGGTTTTGGAGTTGGCTAAAGCTGATGATTACCCAAATCTTCTGGGAAGACCTTAGTGCTATGAGAACAATGTAGACTTGAGATTTAATAAGTGCTACATTAGTTTTGGGAACATTGATCAATGTGTCATAATCCCACTAGATCAAGCACAATGACCCCCTTATATATATCCCATCAATGTTGATGAAGACATCAACCACTTATATAATGTCAATACTAGAAATGATGAATGACATGATCTCACCCTAGATGGTATTATTTGATGGACATATAACCAATTTATTTCTAATACTACTATAATTTTTGGGCTCATGATGACTATGATCTCACTAGGAAGATGTGTAACATTTTCAATAGTCGAGAGAACTTCCCATGCCAACTTCCTCACAAGTTTGTTTGCCTTACTGGGCTAGCAATGAGAGGACCACTGGTAGGACCATCATAGGAAATACTTGATGAAGCCCCATGGTTCCAAGGATAAATAAAGGTACATGATTTTGTCTAGTAGCTCAAAGAATTCTATGACATTGAAAATGATTGGATGAGGTCATTATATCACCTTTTTTATGGCACTACCACAAGGTGTTGGCATACCCATAAAGAGTACCTTTTGTAATCAAGTACATTATATTCTATATCATAGATTCCATTATGATAATAAGGTCAGGGGAATAATTAATTATAGTGGCATGTAAACACCTGAACCTCACATTGAGGCTTGCGAGATAATATGGAAGAATGAGGAAACATACTTTCTAGAGTACTTATGGGTGTATGCATTTTATGGAACTTTACACACATGGGCATGAACTTGGTGTATTTAAGAAGAATGACACATGGGTACTAGGTTATGGTAGTTATTGAAGGAGAACATGAATTTGACATTGTCTTATTCTTCACCAAGGATTGACTTGCACCTTACACTCCAGGCCATGCATGAATCAGTTATTGAAGACCCAAGTCCCATGGAAGACCACCTAAGAAATATCCATTAGGACCTTGAAGAACCTTTACATTTGTTCAATGAACCTTCAACACACCAAGTTTATGTGCCTACACCTGTTCCTGATGTAGACCGATGTGAAGAGATTCGCTTGGGAAAGCAAAAGGTTATCTTCTAGGTAGATGAAGGAGAAGGGTCTACTCCACCCGACCAAATGTATAACCATCTAGATATTCCTATAGAAGTTGTCATAATAATTTTTTAAGACACAATTACTAATATGAATAATCCCTACCATGGACCTATTCAAACTATTTAGTGCAACATTAGCTCAGACCAAGAACCAAAGATGACCATAATAGGAAATTATTGGACTGACATTAAGATTAAAAAAATATTCTAGTTTCTAAAATATTATCAAGATTCTTTTCTAAATAACTAAAAAAAATGAAGGGAGTCCACCCATCCTTAGGGAAGATTCACATCAAACTAGTTGACGATGCTTGACTAGTGCAAAAATGACCATATAGGATGAATCCTAATCTTCAAGCGTGTGTTAAATAGGAAATTAATAGTGTGATTCGAGATGGAGTCATCACTCCCATTTATAAATATGAATGGGTTAGTCCCATGGTGATTAGTATCAAAAATGATGGACACATCCATATCTGTGTGGACTACTGAGTGCTCAATGCATCCTATGTGATAGATCCCTTTCCAACTCCATTCACAAAGGAAATCTTAGAAGGTGTTGTTAGCTATGAAGTGTATTCCTTTACAAATGGATTATCAGGGTACCATTAGGTCCAAATATCTAAGGAAGACTAGCCTAAAACAACCTTCACCATAGAATGGGGATCATTTGACTATATTGTTATGCCCTTTAGGTTAAAAAATGCCCTAGTAGGTTTTCACAGATAACAGTTGAAGCCTTTAAGGACTTCATCCACAAGTTCCTCCAAGTCTATTTGGATGATTAGATGGTATATGGTTTGGTCAAGGACCATTGTGCTAATCTCAGACTCATGCTTAAGTGCTGTCAAGTGTTACAAATCTCCCTAAATTTTAAGAAGTGCCTATTTGTGACACCTTTTGGTGTGCTCTTAGGGCATATTATTTATAAGGAAGGACTCTTGGTAAACCTAGTGAAGGTATCTATTATTGTTTGCCTTCTAATTCCCAAAACTCAACATGAGGTCCATGCCTTTCTTGACCACATAGGTTATTATAGAAAGTTCATTCATGATTATGATAAGATTGGTGTGCCCCTGGAAGAAATTTTAAAATAGAATGAGCAGTTCATATGGACTTGCTATTGTAAGGAAGCATTTAAAACACTCAAGGAAAATTTGGTCACTACCCCTATTATACCATTCCTTGATTGGAAAAATCCATCTGGCATGGCCATTAGCATGATTCTTGCACAACTAGGTGAAGGTCACTTAGATCAACCAATTTAATTTGCCAGTAAGAAGCTAACACCAGTTGAAATAAACTATACCACTACATAGTGTGAAGCTTTATTTATGGTATACACTTTGTAAAAGTTTAGGTAGTACTTTCTAAGCACTCCTTTTATTTTTTATACATATCATGAGGCTTTGAAGTACCTTGTCAATAAACTAGTACTACATGGATGGATCTGTCACTAGATTGTAGTGTTTCAAAAATTATAGTTTTCAATTATGGTGAAACCTAGAAAGGCTAATTATGGACCTGACCACCTATCCCAGATTAAGAATGAAGAACCACCACATGACATAAAAGATGATCTTCTTGAGGTAAAAGTCTTCTGAGTAACATGAGTTCCTAAAAAATTGGAAGACATTACAACATTTTTGACTACTGGTTCGATGCTTGAATCTCTCACCTCACAAAAAAAACAACTAGCAGTTCGTACCATACCCTTCTAGCTCATAGCAAGTGATATTTACAAAATGGACCATGAGAAAGTCTTTCAACATTGTGTAATATAACATGAGTGCTTTGAGGTACTTTGATAAGTTCATGAGGGTATTACTGGAGGACACTTTGCTAGAGAAGCTACCACATGAAAGGTTTTGCTATCTGAACTCTAGTGGCTAACTATATTCCAAGATGCTAAAACATATGTTAGGAAATGTGACATTTGTTAGCATGTAGGCAAACCTAACTAAAGAGATGATATGCCTTTATGACCTATCCCTTCTCAAGAACCCTTTAAAAAGTGGGCTATTAATTTTATTGGTCCCATTACTCTAGTGGGATGACGAATGGGTTCTCAATATATCATTGTGGCAACTGACTACCTTATGTACTAGGCTAAATTTATGCTAATGAAGGATTTTAATGCTACTAATTCTACCTAATTCATCTGGGATAACATAACAACTCAATTTGAATGTCCCCTAAGTTTCATTAGTGATCATGGTACCCACTTTTTGAATGAAACAATTTGCATCTTGATGGTTGAGTTCATGATCACGTACCACAAAACAACACCTTATCACACATAAGCTAATAAAACTATTGAGGCTTTCAATAAGATCCTAGGTACCACTTTAACTAAAATCTATAATGTTGGTTACACTAATTGGTATGATAAGGTATCTGTAGTACTATGGGCTTATCTAACCACCTATAAGCACCTCAATAAGAACACACCATTCAACTTAGTATATGGCAGGGAAGTAGTGATGCCAATAGATTTATTTGTGCCATCCCTATGTATCACATGCATAGGACAAGTGGATGATGAGGAATCCTTGAAATCATGCTTAGAAACTTTAATATAACTAGATGAGACCTGATTCCTTGCTCATTGGAGTCAAGATGTAGATAAACACAAGCAGAAGGCATGGCATGATTGCCATATAAAGAATAAAATCTTTTATCTAGGAATGAAGGTATTTTTGTATGAATCTAAGTTTACACACCACTATGGAAAGATTTGCATCCATTGGGATGGCCCATTTATAATACATAGCATTCGACCTATCGAATCATGTCATTTACAAAGGATGGATGGTCAATTCCTCTCAGGGAAGTATAATAGAAGTCAGCTTCAACTGTACTTCACTTCAGAATAGTGAAAGTTTTATAATCAATAAAGCTTATGCCATTTAATTTAGGATTTAATGCTTTCAATAAAAGTGTTGCCTTTATTGCATGCCATTTTCCCTTTCTATAATTTTGTTTTGTAAGTTTTTGTTTTGTTCGTGGAGGACCATGACATGTTTTAGTGTGGGGTAAGAACTCAGGTTTAAAAAGGCAAAATTGAAAAGCATGCAAGTCACTTAAACATGAAAGTTACTTTAGTGCAAAATTTATTAAGGGCATGCAAGGTTTTAAGGTGTGTGAGTCATTTAAGGTACAAAGGGGTAAGGTTCTCACCATAAGTTAGAAATTTAAATGAGACAACTATTTTCCACCTCAAAAAAAACATGGGACATAGATATCATCCACTTCAGAGAAAAACATGAGATGAGACATGCCATAAATATGACAACGCTAGTTATGTTAAGAAGCATGCCAACAACATTATGGGATAATACTGTTAAGGCATTAATTGAAAAAGATCTATACATGACGGCCGCTATAAGACTTGCAGTAAATACCAAAAGATGATGGGTGATGGAGGGGCATTAATGAAAGTAAACCTCCCCTTGGAGCCTATAAATTAACATGTTAAACACATTTCACACTTTACTTTGTGTTTAACTTTAAATATCTAGAGTCAAGATCAAGCATTTACCAAAGCCAAGAGCACGTGATAACTAGAGATAAGCTAAATAATTATTGAGCAAAGCGAAGAGTTTTACATCATTAGCAAGGTATAAAGGTCATTACCAAGCTGAGAAGAGGGATTCCAACTTTTGTTTAGTGGGAAAATCTTTAGTTTTGAGAGTTTTAGGTTGTAGGTCAACCATTGAAGGGTGCTCAAGCTTAAAAAGCTAAAGCATCATTCTATAAACACATATTCCTTTAGAAACATTAGATGACCGTGCATTAACCTTCAGGGTCCTCAAAGGGTAATGTAGCATAAGAAGAAGGCCAACAAACTTGAAAAATTACCAATGATACCTGAAGAGGAAGAGGTGAGTGAAAGAGACTAGGTCCTAATTAGGGAAGAGACTTTAGAAGAACAAGTACAAAGCACATAAAGAGAAAAGGAACAATGTGCAAAAGAAGAAAAGGAAATAATGGTGTAGAAAGGAAAGCAAACATAGATGTCTACAGTGTAAAAGGCCCTATGGTCCCTACCCCCATCCTTATTTATTAAAGAGATGCAATATCTAGATTTGGTGTTGCACATGAAAAAATAAGTTTCCAAGGTCTTTACCTATACTATTTTTGACTACAATCATCATAAATTTGGGAATGAGGTTGAGCTTCAGAATGATTATCAAGTGGAGACCACCAACACTAAGAACCAACTGGTGTATGACCTTACCATTTTCAATCAGCTAGAGTCTACAAGATTATTCTAGCTCTTCAACTTATTTTATTTTGATAAGCCCATGGAAGCGGTATAGTTTCTCCTTTCATGCATCCATTAGGACTACATCTAATTCATGGGGCATAGTATGAAGATTACCATAGAAAGAATCAACAAGATCATGGGGATATGATGCTCAAGACTAAGTGTAATTGATGACTTGGTTAAAATTAAGGAGATACAAAAAATTGCCATGATGCTAATGTATCAAAAATGGTGGCATGCTATGCACATCAGGAACCTACAAGATCCTGCTCTTTGAGTTATGGTGGAAATCATGCTGATAAAGATCAAAGGGATCAATCAATGGAAAGAGGTGGACATGGTGCAACTCTACCTCACTCATCAAGTCTCATATGGGATAAAGTACAATTGGGACATGTGATTCACCTAGAAGATTGCTAAGGATGTAGAGAGGGCTCATCAAGAGCCCAAGTACAAGTTTCCATGGGGGATGATTATATTTTTATTAGTTTTTGATGAATTTAGGGTACCAAATTATAAATCTAGAACACTAAAGTGGGTGTAACCCCAACCCATAGGTCCCCCACTGAGTATTATAAGGCATTCACTTGCCCTGGACATATCACCCCATCTTACAAGATTAAGATGAAGTATTGATTTTATGGGATGAAGGAGGCATTCAAGGATGAATGGTGCATCCCCAAGGACCCCCTTGGCTGTGAAATAAGCATAGTTTTATATAAAATAACACTTCTCCCTCGTATGGATTCATATAAACCCCTCAAGAGAGCTTTTAACATGACTTAAGCTATCTTATGCTTTATCTACATGGTAATTCATAGAATCCATTAAATAGATATATGACACGTAAACCATCATTCTATAAGATAAGAGGATAGACACAAATATTTACACTCTCTAAAATCTATATGTGTATCTAGGCAAGAAGGCCTATGTGGAGAGGTTAGAAACAAAATTGATCGACATTCAGGTCAAGTAGACTTTAGTTGGGGAGAAAATTCACAAGTTGTTTACATGTTATATCCCTGTAAGAACCAAAAGGTAGAGAACCTAAGGAAAAACTCCCTCTAGTGATAAATTTGAAGAAGAAGAAGCATCTAGATGTGGGTGAGAGTGCATGTGGGAAACAACCCCCCAAATAAAATAGAATAATATAGAGGCATAGCCCTCTAGACCCGCATCTTCCCATCCCTCTGCACCACCTCCACCTCACACTTATCCATATCCTCCACACTCTTTCATTCCCTTACCTTCATCTCCTTAGCCTGTTCCCCCACTTTATCCACTGCCTCCTCCACCTCCACCTCCACCTCCACCTCCACCTCCACCTCCACCTCCACCTCCACCTTTTCCACACCTACCTTCTTTGCCTCCACCACCTCCACCAAACACCACTACATGAGCTTTCCACCAACATATACCAAGGAAATCACCCCAATCAAATGTTCTTGAGGTACAAATTCATAGCTCATGTTTAGATTCTAAGAGAACTCCCTCCCTGGTGTGGGAGGAGCACATCACTTTTGATGATTCCCTACTTGATGTTAGATCACCATACCATGAAGAGGATGGTGAATAAATTGAGATGGATATGGATGGACATGAAGAGGCTAAGATTTAATGAGACCCTAATAAGGGGAAGGGATCAGTTGAGACTTTTGAGGGACATAATGAAAAAGTCACTGATAATTCATGCAAACATTTTTAGTTTGACGTGTAGGAAAATATGCTCTAAATATGATCTATCTTTGGTTGCACTTCAAGAATGGTTCAAATGGGACACTATAACCCAAGCTAAGGAGATAAAAGCATCAAAGGAGGCTATATAAAGAATATTTGTGAAGGTTCTTGAGGCATTATCCCATTAGGACAATTTGAAGAAGGAACTTGAATAGAAGGGCCTAAATTTTTTGAGGATGTTAGTGTGGTTTAGTTTAGGATAGACTAAGAGTGTAGTGTGGGGTGATGTTGGCCCCTAAATTTTGACTAAGTGTTATCCCATTTTGGCATAGGATCGACACAACACAAAATGACTATGGTGCATAACTGATAGGTATAGAGGCATCATGACATAGAACATACTGGGCATAAAAGGACAATGATGCAAAAAGACCAGTGTGAGAGGACCCAATCAGAAGAGAATAAGTCATAAAGAACTCAAGAACATAGGACTTAGAACCAAAGTGGAAGACTAAGGGAACATGTGGGAAGCAAGATGTAGTTGAAAGAATGGTTTAAATGTGACACTCTGATCTTATTAATAGGAGGTCTTGCACTATATCGCAAAGAAAAGAACACATGGCTATTGAGATATAACATAGAGCAAGAATGTAAGGGGTGCGGAGGCTTGGATCTTGAGGAAGAACTATTTGTAAAGCACCATGACTCTCAGTATATTGAGAGTTTGTTGGCCACTTATACATGCCATTTATGATTATAAACACTTGGTCAAGGCAAAATAAGTATAAATAACCCTATTGTGAAGCATTACGAGAGGGGAGAGATATAGGAATTTTGTAGTGTAATGGTGGAAAATCTTAATCTTAATATATGATAGCATATTGTATCAACTTATGTTACTATCAGTGATGGTGTGAATTATTGTTTAAACTCTTTGTGGAACAAACCTAGTATTTTATTTTATAAATACTTAATGCTAAGTAAGAAGATGATTATAATCTACATGATAATGCTAATCAAATTTAGAACTCATAGGATTTAAGTAGTAATTGTAGTCTTTTACATGATCTTTACTTAATTAAGGAATATGAACAAGTCATACAAGCTGTGCAACAAAACCTATTGGAACCAATCTTTTTCTATGTGATTTGGGTGAACATGCAAGACCTAGGTCTTACGTGAAAGGGCCAATACACTAGCACATTAGGTTAGACTTCAACACTAGAGCTAAACTTAACCAAAATAACCCAACACTTCTCACCTTTTAGCTGATCATTTGAATCAAAGATGTTCTCTAACATAACAAGACCCATAGGTATCTTATTTGTATTTAGCTGGATGATCTGATCCCTATATTGATCCTAGAGATTAAGATGGTTCCTATATGATAATTCAACTTCTTTTTTCAAGATGTTTAAAATTTGTTGATCATTATTAAAGACTTGCTAATTAGTGACATTGTCAGGAACAAAAGGTCTTAATACCAATTTTACATGCTGGCTATTTTCTTTGTTTATTTCCTTGGGTAAGTTATATTGGGAGCCCACTGAGGCCATATGATCAACATCTTTATTCTGTGCTCTTGGTATTACCTAAATATTTAGAGCATTGAAATATTTAAATAAGTCCCAAACCCTGCGCTTATTAATCTTAATAAATTATTCTTAGTCATGATTCTAGATCTTACTTGGTGAATAATCATCTTGCTACCGCCAAATATCTGTAAAGATTCTATCCCTCTCTCTTTGGCCAACTGCAATCCTTAAATCAAAGCCTCATACTCAGCTACATTGTTAGTAAAACTAAATTGAAGTTTGAAAGAATAAAAATAGCTCTCTTTTTGGGGAGAGATTAGGACAACACCTACACCTGCTCCATTTTTTCTTCTTGAACCATCGAAGAATAATTGACATATACCTTGAAGATCTTTAGCTAGTTTTAGGATATTGGGAATGATTGCATCATTATTATGTATACAATATGTACCCAGCTCGGTCTATTGTACATGGTCATAAGGATCAAATTGTAAAGTTGATCTCCATTCGTCTAGGAGAGTATTTGGAATATATTTTATGGCAGTCACTTCTTCATGATCAACTTCCTCTTTGTGATCCTATAATATGTAGTTCATGTCCATGGGGGGAGGAGTGTATGGTTTAATGTGATCCTTAGCTATTGGATCAGCTCTTATTTTTACTCTTGTCCCATACCTCATCCTAAGAAATATGTGAGACCAATCAACATACAAATATCCTCCCATTTTCATAGTAAAATCTTGTGATAGGAAAATGGCAAAATAAGGGGGGAGGTCAATAATTGAGATATACTGGGAGATCAATAAACTCGAACAAGCATGGATAGTGATATTTAAATCTTTTATTACTCTTAATGTCTGAATAATAGTCCCATCCAACTAAACCACTCCCTTATTCATAGGTGTATATTTTATGTCAAGAGCATCAACTATCTTTTTGGGCATAACATAACTACTAGCCCCTGAATCTACCATGTAATTACGAACTAGATGTTTCCCAACTATTAGTGAGAGATAGAAAGGGAGAGGCTTACCAATTTTGCCCATCTTAGCTTCAGTTTGAAGCTAACATAGATTAATTGCAGTAATAAGCTTCTTTGCTAGAGCCTTATCTGCTATTTGGAAGTTTTTCAAGGTCTCTTATAGCAAATCTCTTTGTGCTAGTATAGATAGAGCATCCCACATAGTGACATTCAGATTAGTCTTCTTCATTTACTGAATGATATTAAAAGGGATTCTATCGACCTTTGCCTGTGTCTTTGCTAGAGCCATATCTTCTTTCATAAGATTTGGAGTAGGTACTTTCACTTTGGGCTAGCTAATGGGTATAAAGGGTGGCCTTTGTACTATGTTGTTCTTTGTAGGTTTCAGTATAACTTTGGAAGTTAAAGCTTGTTCCACCCTAGGTGGATGATTGCTCTCGATTGCTCTTTTATTTGAATGTGTATTGGCTGCCACTAGATGGCCACCATTAAAAAATGCTTCCTCTTGATTTACCCCATAAAAGTCCTCCTCTTGCCAGCTCAAAAGAGTATCTTTTCCTTGAGCAAGTTTTTGTGTGTCTGCTTGTTGGGAAATGGATTCTTCTTGTTCTACCTATGTACTTGTCATGCCTTACACCATTAAATCTTGATTGATGATGCCATTAGGACAAGTATTCTAATTTTGTGGCTACAAACAAGGATAACACCACTTATAGTCATTATTTTGACTAGGTATAATGGATTTAAAAGTATTTGGTGCAGGTAAAGCACATACATTTGGGAGTTTTGATTGTGAATTTTGAACTTGTAGCTATTGATTGCCTTGGTATTGCTACCTATCTCACTGATATAGCTATCTACTAGGTGGGTATGCTGGGTTAGCCTACTAGTAAGGCTTATAATTTTGAGATTACTACCTCTTCATTGCTACAAACTCATTGCCAAAAATCTTAAGCAGTGACTTGACCTCATATATTTAATTTGTAGGAGCAGGGATCAAAGACAATGCCTTACTTGTAGTGGGAATTAGAGAAATTACATGTGGTGTGCATATTTCATTAAAAAAGCCTTTTCCATTTTTTGTCTGCATGGTTTTAGAGTCATCTTATCAGGCTAAATATAGTTAAATTAATCATAATTTTCATCTAATTAGTTTTAAACTCATCTAAATTGACATGTGGTGTATTCTTTACATTTTTAGAGGAGTTGCTGGATATATGATACCTCTTTTCATTGAGTTGACACTCATTTCAATCATGTATTAGGTAATTGAGATAATTCGATAGAAAGTACAAATTGCATTAAAAATATGACCTATTATGGAACTTTGCACATGTATTTACATAGGCTTCTTTGAGTCCATCCCCTAAAATAACCTATCATTGTCCCTCACCATCACCACCTAACTAACCTTGAAATATTTCATTGATTTCATGTTTTGAATGGCCTTGCCCTTACTCATCAATTTGCCATTGTTCCATGAAACATAATGTCTCATCCCGACATAACACATTTCCATATTAAGGAACGTACAACATAAATTATATATTATATAATATAATAATTAATAAATTAATACATATAGTAATAATATATTATATATAATATATAATAAATATTAGATATAATATATTATATCTATAATATTATATACATTATAATGTATTAATTACATGAATATAATAATATTATATATTATTAATATTAATATAAATGTAAAAATATATAATTATATAATATATTTCATAAATAATATAATAAATAGTAGTATACTTGTTATATTATTATAATATATAATTATTGATATAAAATAATATGGAATATCATATCCATTATTATGTTATTATTATTCATGATTAGATTTATTAAGATTTTCCTGACATACCCATTTAGTATCAACAAAGAATGAATGCATGGAAATTGATAAACTATAGTGTATTAGTTTATTGAGATTAAATAAAGACTTCACATGTAATATTTGTGAGGGTAGAGGAACCTACCATCTACAAAACTTGCTGATTAGAGGGGCTCCATCGACAACATCTAATATCTTAGAAGGTAATGCCTAACAATGTATACATGACAGTGTGTGAATGGATATGAAAACCTTTAATAAAACATTGTCTATATGATGTCATTGATAGGATTGACATATTTATATGCTAAGACAAATCTATGTAATGGCTAAACAAATATAATGCCTCCAATGTAACTACACATACAAAAACTAGTTTTCACCATGGTACTTGCCCAAAGAGCCATAATATTGGTTTTAACATTTGGACAAATATTTCTCTTTTTTTTTTAATTTTAATTTTTTTAAGACAATAACATTACAACCTTTAAGCATGGAAACACTTAAGATGCATGACATTCATGATCTCATCAATATCTTCTCCATATTCAGTGGCTAATTTTTAGGTGTTTGGCCCATATTTAACAATGAAAACATATGGACCTAACCAATTAGGCTGAAAATTTCCTTTCTTTTCCTAATATACCTTGGTATTTTTATTGATTTTACTTCAAGACAAGATCTGCAATCTCAAAATATCTATATTTGATCTTCTTATTATAACTACAATGAAGTTTGTTATGGTATGATTGAAGATTATTAATTACATCAAGTCATTTCTCATCTAAAAGTTTGAATTCTTGTAACCTTGTAACTCGGTATTCATCATCATCAAATAGGTTTTTTAATAAAATATGCAAGGATGGTAACTCAATCTCGATTGGTAAGATAACTTCAGTTTCATAGATAAGGGAATACTAGATTACCCTCTTGGGTGTGCAGATTCTTGTATAGTAAGCCCATAATGTAGGATAAAGTTGTAAATGTCAGTCATGATCAACATCATTGACAATCTACTTAAGGATTTTGAGGATATTCTTATTGGATGCCTTTGTTTTACCATTACCTTAATGATAATATGGTGTGGACCATTTACGTCTGATATGGAAGTGAACACTAAGGGCTTTTACATATTTATTTTGAAATGAATTACCATTATCAAAAATTATTATAGAAGGGATACTGTAATGACAAATGATGTGATTAAGGATGAATTTTAAAATTGTTTGCCTATTATGTAGGTGATGGGAATTACCTCCACCCATTTTGTGAAGTACTCAGTGGTGGTGATTATGTGTTTGTGTCCATTAGAGGAGTTAGGGTTAATTTTACCAATGAGATCAAGATCCCATGTAGAGAAGGGCCATAGAGTTATGATGGTCTACAGAGCTTGAGATGGTGCATGGATGATACCCCAATGCTTTTAACATGTTACATGACTTTTAATATATTAATAGGCATCTGATTCCATTGTAGGCCAATAATAATCTATTCTCAATAATTTTGTGGCAAACACTATACCACTAGTGTGTGCGCCACAAATTCCATCATGGACTTCTTTGATGGCTAAGTTAGCTTCATCTAAATTTAAACATCATAAAAAAGTTCCATCATAGCCTCTAAAATATAAGGTGTCACTAAGGAGTGTGAAATGGGTAGTACATTAGATAAAGGCTTTTTTATGGTCATGTGAAAGGTTTGGGGGGATGATGTTGTCACGAAGATAGGTGAAAATGTCTTGAAACCATGGGGATCTGGGACCAACAATTATATAAACCATCTTAGATTTAGAATATTCATAAACAAGAATCATCAGTTGTTCAACAAAGAATTGGCTTTTCTTGATGTTTTTGTACATTTCAAGGAGAGAACCAATGGTTTTCATGGTGTGTGCTACTTTATTTTTGGCATGAGGAACCTAATCAAACTAGTCATGCTTGAAGTATAGTTTCAAACTATCAAACATTATTTTTTTATTGGATATGCTTCTTATCTTTCACTTGACATTCATCATTGACTTGCTTGATTATGAGTTGTGAATATTCATATATTAAGAGGTGTTTAATACTCCATCATATGGTTATTTTTAAATTGTAAATGAGGGCTTCATATTTTGATATGTTATTGGTGCAAGGAAACCCTATTTGAAATGCCTTTTGGATAATATCACCTTGTGGAAAAATTAAAAAGATTCCTATCCTTGAACCATGAGTAGTGAAGGAATCATCAAAGTATAGCTTCCATTATGAAGACTCATCAACAGATAAGATTGATTCATCTATAAAGTCAATGGTTAATGGTTGCTTATCTATCAAAGGCACTTATGCTAATTGTGAAACAACCCCAACTTATTTTTTCTCAAACAAAGAAGAAAATTGTGTGTGAATCACACTCTCATGATTGAAGACACAAGATAGCCTCTTATTCACACTCAAAATACTTATAAAAATAAAATAAGATTAGAAAATGTGTTGGAATTTACCTAAGGTTAAATCACCTTAAAAGGGCATTCTAAAGATGTATGTTATATTCAATGAGTATAGAGCTTGGGTGTATCATTGTGTAGTTGCACATTCATAATCTCTGAATAAAATATCACAATGATTATCTTCCTAGTAGAACCATTTGGAGGTCCTTAACCTTAATTAAGTACTCCATACATCCTACTTGGTTCCAGGACAAAGGTTTGGAATGGAAAGTAGTTTCCCTAACTTGGTGTTATCTCAACACCCTAACAAGATTATTAAGTATGTTTGGTTATGGAACCTGGAACTAGAGTTTTATAGTATGCAGCCAACAAATCTTAAAATGAGTCCACATAATCATTACTATTTATTTAAGGAGGGATAAGAAAGCAATCATATACTCATGTGAAACAATATTAAACATCAGGATGAATATAACACAAGATAAGTAAAAATTGTAATATCTTAGTTAGTGTTTATCTAATACCATCTCAGTATCTCATTATAAAATAAAGAATCATTAATAATACATATCCACCTAAATCCATTTAGGTTAAATAATATAAGTTATATCATTTCACAAACATGTTCCATGTATTTACCATGACCATTGATATCCACACCCATCCATTTTTACATTACATAGTTAGAATACCAATTAACAAATGGAAACTATTCAATGATTAAAATGTGCACCAAGAAATTTAGTGACAAACTTTTCAAGTACTACTTGTCGAGGTTGTAGTGTTTTACCCTTTGATTTTTGGATTATGACATTGTACTTAAACTAACTTTACAAATAGTTAAATGATGAATCGATAATAAGAAGATAACAATACATTAGTATTTATTATGTATTAATAACTAATTTAAAATAACTAATTTAATGGTTGAATGATTATTAAATCAACCAAATTGACATTCAAATAGAATAATGCACTCAACATTACTTCAAATGGTTATTTCTGCATAAAAAGCCATCTCACCATTAAGGTGTTAAATAATGTGTGTGTGTGTTATTACACTTAATAATTCAAATTCCAATGAGAATAAATAATTGATTAAGCAAATATGGGGCTTTAAATGGATGTGAGATAACCTTCTTTTTAGGGGACTTTACAAATGCTATGAATGATTGATATGCAATTATTTGTTGATTGTTCATATTTATAAATCTATCGACTTAAGGAAAAAATGGATAAGAGATAAAAGAAGGTTTATCTCACATCCATGTAAATTCCCCTATTTTCTTAATCAATTATTTATTCTCATTGGAATTTGAATTATTGAGTTGGATTACACACACACACACACACACACACACACACACACACACACACACACACACACACACACACACACACACACACACACACACACACACACAAATTACACTAAATAATTCAAATTCCAATGAGAATAAATAATTGATTAAACAAATATGGGGCTTTACATGGATGTAAGATAGACCTTCTTTTATCTCTTATCCATTTTTCCTTAAGTCGATAGATTTACAAACATGAATAATCAACATATAATTGCATATCAGTCATTCATAACATTTATTTTACAAAAATAGTCAAAAAAGTAATTTAAATTTTCTTGTAAAAGAAAAAATATTGAATGCTTTTCTTTAATTAACTATTAACCATGCTTATAAAACATTCATTATTGGACACACTAATAAATTATACAAGTGCAAGTGTTTACAAGGTGTCCACCAAAATGTGGCAACCTTCATACTGTAAAATAAATATTGACTTATGTATTAATTGCTAAGATAAAAAAACACAAATAACCCTTTTAGTACCCTATCATTATAAAATACAACTTATTTCAATATTAGCCATTAAGTACTTTAGGTCCCTATAATAATGTACTTTTAAAACTTAAATGCAATGCTTTGATACTAACAAGTGATACATTCAAATCTTATCCTCAAATAGATAAGTTTTATGTTATTTTAATATAATAACTTGTGCTAAGTCTTATCGATATTAACAAGTGATCCATTCAAATGTTATCTTTCTAACACACAAGCCAAAAACTTCCATGAACAACTCTATGCTTCAAAATTAATTCTATTCAATTTAGCATATATAGAATAAGACAAGTTCACATAAAATCAAAGTTTTATCATTCATTAAGCAAAACACGTTCCTATTAGTCAATATTTATGAATAAGTAGATAAATTCAATAATTTCAAGGATTTGAAGTATAAAATCAAATCCAAAATTAACTCACAATCAACCTTCCTTTACAACATATGTACAAAAAAAGTAATAAAATTACTTCCATTCTTTACTAATAATACAAGGCATATAAATTCTATTCTTTAAACAACATGTTACTTGAAGTATTAATATTTTTAATCAATTAAATCATGCAACCATCTGATAAGAAAATGACTTATTAAGATGCCATTCTATTTAAAAAAGAAACAGAGATTGCTTAACCACAAAGCAATAAATGACCTAGCCAAAATCATAACCATATACATTTTGCTAATAAGAAATAAAAATAGGTATACAAATAAATGTCAAGAGATTATCTTCAAAGGTTAAATATTAAATCCTTCAAGATTCACACACACACACACACACACACACACACACACACACACACACACACACACACACACACACACACACACACACACACACACACACACACACACACACACACACACACACACACACACACACACACACACACACACACAAACTATATATATATATATATATATATTTTCAAGGATTGATAATTACATAAAATACAACTTATATGAGCTAAGTATCAATGTCAACACAAATATAGTAAACTTCCACAAATGACCCCCAAAAGTGGGCTTAAATTCCAATAAGTTACCATGACCAAAACATGCCATCTAAACAAATAATCTCAATTGAGAGTGATGTGCACACTTAAAATGGGCAAACCCCACCCTTATGACCCTATCCCTCCATTAGTGGCCCTAGACACCCCATCCGTTAGCTGGATGGTGGAGCCTGGTAGTAGGATTATAAAATAAATGAGATTCAAGATTCTATTCCATCAAATAATTCTAACACAACCACATCATAGCAGTTTAAATGAGTTACTAGTCAAAACCAAAATGCTAAAAATCTTCAACAACCACACATGAATAAAAAAGGGCATGGTTCAAAATAGTCACAACCAAAATAACAAAAAAAATATTAGGTCAAAGACCATGAATAGAGATCAAGAGCATGGCCCCGAGGCATATAAGAGTTCTCACTCTAAATTTAAAAATTAATACATTAAAATATCAAATGAATAGAGTACACAATGAATCCAAAAAAAGAACAATACAAAGATAATAATAATCCACATAGCCCAATTGAATATGAAACATAAACAACGCTGATCAAGAATGTATTATAGGGAATGTAGTATGGATGGAGAGACCAAAGAGTCATATCCAATTCTCAACAAGAACTATAAACTTTTCCATTCAACATTCCCATCAATACCCACCAGGCTAACTAATCAAATTTCAATAGAACAATGGTTACCTAGAAAGCTCAAGTTTTAGTCAACAATATAGTTGATTTTTGACTAAAAACACCTTGCTCACATTCCATATTGCTTTTACATGGAAGATGATCAAGATAATAACCCTTTAACACCACCATAGGTTACATTCAAGTTGAAAAATATTGAATTCATGGCTAGATAAGATTAACATTATGTCTCCCACATCTTATACTAAATTCTAAAAGAAAATCAATAATCTCCCACATCTTACACTAAATTCTAGAAAAAATTCAATTGAAATAACCATACTAAAACTTCCATAGTCTTGCTCTAAGATGAAAACCCAAGACTTCCATGGATTCCACCTATAGGTCTAGTAGTGGTCTCTAGGGTCTGGTCAAAGCAAAAAAAAACAAAATTATACCCAACATTGACAAAAGAAACTACTTGATGGTCAATTCATCAAAGGTAGAGCCATCACGACCTAATCCAAATTTGGGTTAACTAGGTTCAGAATACAAACTATATGATTATCAACGCTGTAATTCATTAGCCATGAGAAAGCCTCAATTAATCAAATGATGGTCCAAGCATTAGAGTTGATGGACTATGTCCACTTCTTGCTAGCCTTGCAACTCAAAAATTAATCAAGTTACAACATTGCAATAAAAAATTCATACCAAAGCCAATATTCTATCAAAAACCACTCATAAATAAACACTAAGATGACTTCTAAATAAGCGATCAATTAAAGAAACAAAGAACAAAAATAAGGGTAACATAATAGGAAACAAGGTAAGTTGCATAAGATTGAACAGTCATTGGTGAAATCAAAAGATGAAACACAAGTTCTGCATAATGCAATATCAAAGGCTTGAGGAATTAAAAAATAGTAAACCAATGATAAAAAAAGATGATCAAGGAGTCAATGAATCAAGGAAAGGAAAGAAGACTCAATAAGAAATCCATAGTTATACCAATGGTCTGGTGGTATTTAGATTCTTGAACATATCTCATAATCAAGTTGTTAGCGTCTCATCCAACTAATAAAAAACCCTTGTACCCTAGCTTTCAAAATCCACCATCGATCTTAGCTCATTTTATGGTTCCCTGTAGTCACAAAATAAGACATCAACATTATCTAAACAATTTATAATTATCACATATAATCATATAATTATAAAATATGCAAAATGTATTAATCATGTAAATTATTAGCTATAGTGAATCAAAACATAATAACCATGTCATTTGACATCCAATCTAAAATGAATCAAAACATGTTAATCATAAGATAAAAAAATCATGATAACTGTATCAAAAATCAAACATCTGAAGCAACTAATAAATGTGCCAACTAGCAACCATAAAAAATATGTCGTAATAATGTCAAGTAATATCAACTGAAGATGCATCAAAATTTGGTTCATGATAAATTGATATGCTAGAACTTATCCCTTGATTTTTTTTTTGATTTATGTATTTGAATTCAAATTCACTCATCAACATGACACATTTAGCCATACTTCTTGTAAGAGATGATTTTGAAAAGAGGTTCTTAACTGGATCTACTTTAGTAATGATTTTGGTTTGATTGTTAAGCATGTAATATCAAAGATTTTGTGAAGCAAATATAATATATAAACATGTTTTTTTATATTCTGGAGTAGTTGAGCATGTAAAACACCAAAGTCTTGATTAAGTAGTATACTTCTATTTTAGTTCCTTGTTCATCATGTTGTGGTAGAAGTGCCCCCAAGGCATACTGTGTAGCTGATATTTATAGGAGTAATGGTTTCCCTAAAGTGGGTGGCATCAATACTGGTGGATTGGATACATATTTTTTGAGGTTATCAAATGCCTATCCACATGCTTCATCCAGTTAAAGATAATATCCTTCTTGATAATATGTGTGGATGGGTGACATTTGTTTGCAGGTTGGGAGATAAAGCTTCTAATGGCTTGGATTTTTTATTATGGACTACTAAGGTGTTTGAGATTTGTAGGTGGTTGAATTTATGTTATAGATTTGACTTTGGTTGGATCAACCTCTATGTATATTATCGATACAATGAAGCTATAGTCATATAAAATGTCAATTTAGTGCAATGAGTGTCATTGAATGCCACCCTATCTCTAGCTTAGCCCTAGACATATCTTAGGGCCTCTTTCAATACTTATCCAAATTTATACAATATAACCCATCCCCAAATGTACCAAAAGCAATCCTAGACCATCTTCTAGTCATTCAGGCCCCTAGTGCACCATATCATGCCACTTGGACACTAGCGTGACCCTTTGGACACTAACACACTACACTAGTGACCAAGGGATCACATTATTATCCCTTACCTCTTTTATCCTCCAACATACATATTTACATTTCTCAAGAAACCTTAGGGTTAGCTTAGACCTATTCCACATCTTAATAAACACCATATTAGTATATATACACCACTTTTATCCCTTTACCCACTAGATGGAAATTAGATGCAAATACACACAACCAAGCTAAAAAATAGGTTGTGAAAATCAAGGTCATTAACCCCTATTCTACCCTACTTATACATACAACCATTTAAAATAATCCTAAGCTCAGATCACTCAGATTTATAGTCTCAAGTCACACTCAAAGTATTCAAGTTGATACTCATACTAGCATTCACTTGTACTTACACCAACACTTAGATTGGGAGACCTACATCAAGATTTATCCCCTATTGAGGTATTAGTATGTAGGCAAATCTCAACACAATAGGGTGTTGAGGTCACACCCAACCTATCTAGAAAACATTACACATTTTTTACTTGTGTTATTCAAATACCTTAATAACATGGAGGTTTAGGGTTTTGCATTCTAAATCAGTCAAAAATAGAGAAAATACAGTGTTCTAACTCTTAGGCACATAGACATAGGCATATCAAACTCAAGAAAAAGTCCACATAAAATCTCACAATCTTTGCTTGTAAGGGACACTATCATGCCCCAAAGAACACTAACATAATGCACTACTATCCAAAGGACCATATTACTATCTGGGAGGAGATTTAAATTTAGATTATTGTTGACGATACCTTGCTTAGTCTCTATACCAATTTATAGCCTATTAATCATCTATCTCATTTTGTTTATAGCTAAGTACTTCTTTTTGTGACTCATTGCTATTTATATAATAATTATATTAAGTCAATTATTATACAAACTGGTGGTTGTATTTATTGCATATTTATTCCCTGATTTAATATTCTAGCCCTTTAACAACCTAGGGTTTTAATAACAAAAATCCCCTTAAAGTTTAAATCATTTGGTGAACCTGACTTACTTTGAACATATTTCTTCAAAATGCTAGTTTATTACCCTCCATTTTCTACTTTTTGGTATAAAGTCTCATGGTTTGTCTTGCATGTTTATTACCCTCCATTTTTAGAATGATGCACATATATGTCACTCCTCTCATGTATCATGTTAGAACTTAGCTTATTTCACACATTAGCCCACCTCATCTTGAGCCCCCTGTAGACACCGAAATCGTGTTGACTCCCCTGGTCATTCCCCGTCTTATTCTTCTTCGCCTATTTAACCCTTGTCGATCACTTGTTCCACCAACCTTGACCCTGGCAGCATGTAAAAATGAGCACAGAGCTAAAGCTAGACTCTATCCCCATTATGCATCTGCCGACGACGGTCTTTACCCGGCCGATGTCACCGACGTCGGTCACCTATCGGTCGACGTCGGCAATCCTGCCGACGTCGGTCACCTTGCCGTTACCCGTTATCAGTTATCAGTCGGTTTCTCGAAATGGTTGACAAACCATCTCTGGAACCGTCCCTCGCCTTCATCAGCCTCCGCCAACCATTCGAAAGGCTATCCCGAACGCTATTCAACCATTTGAAAGGCTATCCCGAATGCTATTCAACCATTCGAAACGCTGATCAATCGAACCCGAGCAATCATTCAACCAACCTGCGAACTCCGACATCAACCCACTCCCAGCATCAACCAATTTGCATTCAATCTGGCATTGCACAGACAACTCCAACTATGGCTTTCATCGCGTCTTCTGGCAGGTAAGTATTTATTCTGTTTGTTTTATTTCTTCCTTGGTTATTCTTTATCAGTTCTGTCATCCCGATTCTTCAAACCACAGACCCAACATCTCTCGTTTATATCCCTACCTTTGTCCAGACCAAAACCCCCAGACCCTGTCCCGACTCTGTTCAGACCCAGCATCCCTTATTTACATCCCTGCCCCTATCCTGACTCTCTCAGACCTTGCCCAGACCCTGTCCCGACTCTCTCAGACCCTATCCCGAACCTGTTCAGACTTTTCCAGAACCTGCCCCTACTGACGCCGGTCACTACCCCGACCGACGACGGCATCTTAATCGACGTCGGCACCTTCCCTGACCGACGCCGGCACCACAGAGACCGACGCCGGTGACTGTGCAGAACAGTGCTGCATATCAGGTATGCACTTTTATTTTCTGTCATTTATTTCTGTTATTTTATCTTTCATTATTATCTACTTTCGTCCAATATTCTGCTTTTTTATCAGTGGGTTGATATCCTTCTAGGAAGTCTTCGTACTTCCAAGATCGGGCGTTCGCCTGACAGCCCACCATATCTTTGACTAACATTTTTCCGTGTTTTAGTCTTTTCTTCGTAGGTGTCATTCCTCCACAGCCAAAGAGGAGAATCTTTCAACGTCTGATTTCGGTGCGCACGACTTTATCAGGTACTTCTAGCCTTGACCATTTCTTTTAGTTTCTAGTTTCTTCTTTTGAATTTAGAAAGCGATTTTGCATAGAAACACCCCCTTCTATGGAGAGCATTATTTCATGGCTAGTTTTGATTTACCTCTTATTACTACTCAATGACAATGAGCTCAGATGACTCATTTTATTCCTCCTTCACCTAGACCCATTGAATATCTTTGATTTCATCCCACCTCTATTACTCACCCTCGACAAATAGTAGATCATGCAGTTCAAGCTATTACTAGACAAAATAAGGTACCTCCTTCACCTATACAAGAACAACATAATCCCATGCTCCCTCTTCATCCCCAACATAATACAATGGGACTTACAGATCAACACAAAACATATGATATTATGGATCAGTTGACAAATACACTAACTAAGATTTCTAAAATGGAATTACTCCAAAAGGCAACCATTTTTAAAGATATTCTTTTTTAAACACTCAATGATACATCTTTGCCTAGTGATACAAAGGCAACTTATTTTTCATCTATAATGAACACTATCAAGGACATTGATGATGTTATATATTTTGAAAATGAGGATTTTCCTTCATAGTTAGTTATGGATCAGAATCTACCACTCTTCATTCAAGCACAAATCAAAACCACCACTATTAAA
This sequence comes from Torreya grandis, assembly GCA_037957365.1. NCBI lineage: Eukaryota > Viridiplantae > Streptophyta > Pinopsida > Cupressales > Taxaceae > Torreya > Torreya grandis. Next base: position 1,106,705 of record JARHVA010004857.1, read on the forward strand.
TGAGTTCTAATTGATGGTGGTTCATGACTTAACATATGCAACCTCATAATTCTAAATACTATGGGGGTTGATATAACATCCATTTAAAAGACATATAATAACATTAGAGGTTTTGATGCCATTCTTTGATAGGCATTGGGTACTATTACATTGGATATCATGGTTGGGCCAAAAACTTATCTACCTAGTTTCAGGTGATGCCTAATCATTTGCATTACAATTTATTAGTAGGGAAATCTTGGATACATGCCATGGAGGTTGTACCATCTACCTTGCATAGTTGTGTCAAGTCTTTACATGATGGATATTTATACACTTATCCAATTCATAACCAACCATTTAGATATTATAAATTTACTAATCTTACTTCCCCAAGTACATCTCCAAATTGGACATCTCACATTTGCATAGAGTCTCCACCTCACGTGATTCTAATAGAACATATGCATACATATGAGGTTAGGGAATCTGACACCACTACTCCCACACCAATTTTAAATCCTCTTATAACACTGCCATATTCACCCATGGTGAATAATGACACTCCTCCCACACAATTTCCCCCACCTACAATAGATGATGAGATATTCACAACATAATTACCCTTACTTGTTAACTCTAAGGAAGTATATATCCAAAAATCTGATACAGATTCCCAAGACACTATAAAGGATGATACAACACTTGTTGACATTGCTGATTATTTATGTTTATTGAGATTTACACTAGTAGGCCCTAGAGAGTATAGATATGATTCTAAGGCACTCATGCTTTTACATACACATGCATCACCACTAGGCACATTATTTTATATACTTAGTACATATGGTTACATCTATGGATATTAACCCAGTTAACTAAATTTAGGAAAGTAGTACACATAATAAACCACATAATATTTTATAGATATTGCTAGATAGAGGATTAATGTCATTACCCATAATTCAACATAGATCCGTTAATAGATTGTCACAATAAGATGATAGACTATTTTATCATTTTCATAGGATTAATATACATGATATAGATACATGCTCAAGATTTCAACAAAAATTGAATAAACTCAGGCCTCAAGCACTATTTAGATTACACAGCCTCCACCTCCACTAGTATAGACACCATGATGGACTCTTCACCAACACAAACACTCAAGGAATGATCCATTGACTATCTGGGTTTTTATCAAGGACAAATACATACCTAATATTGTTATCGATGAGGATTCTAATCCTAATACTTGCACTTTAGCATTCTTACATCACATAAGACATAAAGAGATTGAGCTACAACATACCATACATTATCAGGACTCCTTAGGACTTATCACACTACCAGTTGCATGTGGAACTAAGGTGGTAAACACACTTATTTTTATCATGAGCATGGGCACTCACATACAGGTCATACTTGGCAGTACATGGTTATAGGCAATGGATGCCATAGTTGATCAAATAGAGATATGTTTGAGATTCAGTTATGAGGGTCACACAATTCACATCCTACATGATAGCACAAATGAGAACCACAATTTTCACACATATACCTTGAAGTCTAACATGATATACCCTAGGACTACATGGGGGCTTCTTACACAGTAAAACAACATGTCATTCAAATGCACATAATCTAGACTAATGCCAAGGATAAGGCTACACTTTTACTAATAACATTGTATGATGATCACAATGATGATGACTTATTCAAGTTTGGGCAAGTTTAGTATTTAATATTGGATGATCTCCCACTATATCTACCATTTTAATATCCACATCTTTTGGATGTGCTCTTAGGTCTGTAGAGGCACTACTTTTTATTTATACATACTCTCTGTTACTTATATATTAATAACATATAGTTTTTTTTATCTTGATTATTTATATATAGTTTCATTTCCATGATTACTTGTACATATATTATTCTCAAAAAATATAAAAACATTCAAATATTACTCAAAAAATACATAATTTAAGATTGTATGCATTCCTATGTTTACATTCCTTCTATTTGTTAGGTACACATATGCTAGGTATCTTAGTATAGATAGTTTTATCATATATACATGCTTCACTTATTCTCTTCGAGTGTTCACAGATTCTTATAGGACTCAGGTCCATCACATAGATCTAGATATGCTACTATCCACCCATTGGGGGCACATACAAAGATAAATAGATTCAACATTGATACATTCACCCATTGGGGACATCCTATACATAGCTTCTGATTTACTAGGTTATATCATTATGTACTCCATATCATAGATTTAACATTATTTATATCTTGATATTGATCATCCTATACTACACAGATTTTTTGTTGAATAGTACTACTATAGACTCAGCTTATGTACATCTTTGTTATTATATAGATTTATACCACATGTTTATGCATACTTTCAATCCTAGATTTCCTAGTTTAGATTTGATTGTGTCTCTTTACTTCTACATCTACTTGAGGGGATTTAAATATTCTATTATTTTATGGCTCTACGCCATTTCATTTCATTATGTGTATGCTTTGAAAATCTTCCCATGTCCTTGTGTGTGACTTCTTGATCACGTATGTGGACATAAGAACATGTCCTTGTATGCTTGATATTTATCAGACTTAGTGACATGTGCCCATGTCCCTTGTATTATGGCCCCTTGGCCCATTTTACATGCCTCATGTGTTTGTATGTATGCTTTCATGTATGTGCCATGGCTATGATACTTGTCTCTTTATTATTACATTCACTCAATTTGTGATGCCACGAGGGACCTCATGCATCTCCCCTTCCTCCTTGGGTGCCTTGATGGACATCATGCCCCATCTCCCTAGGTAGCTAATCAGATTATATTTAGATTTATTTTACATATATATTCTAACATTGTTATATCTCTCTTGACAAACATGTGAATGCTAGATCTAACATACATCATACATTACCAAGTTATGCTGAGATTATTTTACATTATGATGTCATGTACACACATTATATTGGTTTATCAAGCACATATCATATATTTTCAATCTAACATACAAGATGTAGAGATTTTATTTTGAGGATAGTTATTGTATAGGTTCAATAACTCCCCTCAAAATAGGGGGCATTCACAGAGGTTTATCATAGAGATTAGGCTGTCTGGGTGCACTTAGAACATAGTTTTCAACACATAGACACATATTAAAGAGTTCAAAATCAAGAAAACATAGTGGAAAATAGTAAGACATAGATCAGCCTTAGTTTGGCATAGAAAAAGCATAGGACACTAACATGGCACAAAGGACACTAGCACAATATGGTACTATTCAAGGGATCATGTTACTATCTAGTAGCCCTAGAAATAGGAAAATCTAAATTATCCAAAAAGGTATAACCGTTATAGTTTGGGTTTGTACAGTATCAGTCATAAATTATTAGTTATGATCAATTTCATATAGAGTCATACTATTTTACTCATATTGGGGGCATCATGCGCATCATGATCACTCCCATTTCAATTTTAGATATGCCCAAATACATATTACTATAAATTAGTCTAGAATCCATATGCACAAATATCAGAATTAGGGGCATGTGTATGGCACATTATTTCCATTTGATCACTTATGCACTAGTTGATCAGATGGAATGGTAAACTCCATGTCATTATCCACATTGTATACTCTAGACACCATTTGTACTAGGTATAGACTAGATTGATGTCTTATCTGATCTACAATAGTTGGATTTACTGAGTAGTCCCTAAACTACATACTCGAGTACCTAAGAGGCCCCTAAGCTGTTGTTAATTTTAAAGTGTATAAGTGGCCCTAGAGCCATCCTATATAGTTTTAGTTACATCACATAGTTTTAATTACATTATGCAGTTTTAGTACATATGAATCTACTACACATGGGTAGGTAATGATGGAGTCATAACCTACTTGACTTCTTAAGCCACCTACATACGAGGGTTGGAAAGGCCATCAATATAATCCAAGTTGTTCATAGATTATGATCCACTGAATAGGGGTAGGCAATTATGGAGTCAAAAATGGATTGAGTTCTTGTACCACCCACACATGGGGATTGATCAAGCCATCAACTTAGTCTAAGTTATTCATTGATTTGATCACCATCTACACACACATGATGTTAGTAGGTTTTTACATTAGTTCACATACCCAACAAGGTGCATTCATTATTTTACTCTCTCTCTTATCTCTTTACTCAATCTTGTCTTTGATTTTGGTATTCCATAAGTAAGATTGATTCATCCATGTTTCATTCACAAGATATGTAGTAGAGCACACTTCACAAACTCATACCTAAATTCATGGGCTTCACCTCATAGGTAAGTCTAGGTACACTTATTTTTCCTTTATCTTAGTCATTTCACTTTACTATATTTCTAGAATAAGGGGGATGTGGGTAATTATAATCATATAAAATGCCACTTGAGTGCAATGAGTGTCATTTAAGACCACCCTATCCATAGATTATCCTTAGACCTATATTAGGGTCTCTTTCAATCCTTATCTAGCTTTCACATGGGTCTAACCCATCCATATATGTACCAAAAGTAGTCCCATACCATATCCTAGGCATACAAGACCTTTATTCACTAAATTATGCCACCTAGATAATAACACAACCCTTTGGACATTAGTACACTATGCTAGTGACCAATGGACCATATTATTGTCCCTTACCTCTTTTATCATCCAATGGACATATTTTCATTTCTCAAGACACCTTAAGGTCAGCCTAGACCTATTCCACATCCCAACAAGTACCAATTCAATATATATACACCACTTTTATCCTTTTACCCACTAGATGGAAATCAGATGTAAATACACACAAATAAGCTATAAAATAGGTTATGAAAATCAAGGTTACTAATCCCTATTCTTCCCTACTTCTACATACAACCATCTAAAATAATATTACTCAAAATTTGAGTCTCAAGTCACATTCAAAGCATTCATACTGGCACAAACACTAGCATTCATTTGTACTTGCACCAACACTTAGATTGGGATAACTAAATTAGGCTTGATCCCCTCTCAAGGTATCGGTATGTAGGAAACTCTCAACACATCAGGGTGTTGGGGTCATGTCCAACCTATCTAACTAACATTACACTTTTTCTACTTGTGTTCCTCAAATACCCTAATAACATGGAGGTCTAGGGTTTTGCATTCCAAATCAATAAAAAATAAAGAAAATGTAGTGATCCAACACTCAGGCACATAGGCACAAGTATCTTAAACTCAGGCAAAGGTCTACCTAAAATCTCATAGTCTCTACCTGCAAGGGACACTATCATACCCCAAAGGACACTAACATAGTGTGTTACTATCTAAAGGATCACACTACTATTCAGGAGGAGTTTTGACTTTAGATTGCTATTGACAATACCCTACCCAGTATTTGCACCATTTTTTAGCCTATCAATCATCCGTTTCAGTTAGTTTACAACTAAGTACTTCCTTTTGTGACTCATTTATATTTATAGAATAATCAAATTAGGTCAATTATTATACAAATTAGTGGTTGTATTTATTACATATTTATTCCTTGATTTAATGTTCTATCCTTTTAACAACCTAAGGTTTTAAACTCCATAATCCTCTTAAAAGTTAAATCAGTAGCTTAAGCATTTTCCTACCATGACCCAAAAAACACACTTCTTAGGATTCAAGCAAACTTTATACTCCCTTAGCCTTTCAAAGATTCTTTATCATACTGTAGGATGATCTTCTCTAGTTTTTTGTTTAGCCAATATGCCATCAACATAGTCTTCCATACTTACATGGAGTATGTCATGGAAAATGATTATCATTTCTCATTGATATGTTGTTCCTATGTTCTTTAGATAAAATGGCATGACTTGGTAGCAAAAGGTACCCCAAGGTGTGATAATTTTTTTTTAATGTTGGTCTTCAGGTGTGATTTTGATTTGATTATAATCTAAGAAACTATCCATTAGAGACACCAGCTCATGTCTTATTGTAGACTCCACTATCATTTCAATGTTAGGGAATGAAAATTCATATTTTGGGCAAGCCTTATTGATGTCCCAAAATTTAATGTGCACTTTGATTCCTAGAGGTTTATTTCTTAATAGAATGATATTTAAGATCCATTCTGATTAGTCAATTGGCCTAATGAATCCAACCTCTAGTTATTTATGTAGTTCCTCTTTAATCAGTAATGCCACTTTGGGATGCATTTTTTTAAGTTTTTGTTTGACTAGTTTCACATCTGCCTCAACTACTAGGTGATGTAACACAAGTGAGGGATATAAGCCTGACATGTGTGCATATGATCAAGAAAAAACTTATGAAAATTATATCAAGATGATGATAATTATTTTCCACTCTTCATCACTAAGGGTAACCACCAACTTAATTATTTTGGGGTTCTCCTTTGTACCAATGTTTACATAAATGGTTTATTCAATTAGTAAAGTGGAACCATATTGAAAACATATCGGTGTTGGAGGAATGTCAAGTTCCTCATCTATAGGTGTGTCATAGAAGTTTTCACCAATAGACTCATCCTTTATTTCTTTATTTTTATTTTTTTTGTCGAATAACACCTCAGATATGTTTTCACTAAGGGACTAGGATTTTTTGTTTTTTGATTATTTTAAACTAAGGAACTCTTCCTATTCTCAAAAGTATGTTGATGTATGCAAAATAATATCAAATTCCTTTTTATGGTCTCCCAATGGAATATTTTTTTTAATTCCCATGAATTTTTTAAGTGCCTATTCATTTTGGAAGTGGTCAAGTGGTATTGGATTTTGTTGGTCCCATTATATGAGCTCAGGATATTTGAGTTCAATAGTAAGATGGTTGTGTCATCAAAGAGGTTTGTGGATGCAAGGTATTTGTATTGGTTATGAACAAACATTGTTTCATTATTAGAAGATGATTCCTTAGACATTGTGGTAGAATCATTGATGTAATCGTATGGATCACCACTAGGTGATTTATATCCAATACCATAGTATGTTTTTTTAATTGAGAAATTATGGGTTCTAAAATGCCTTGTTCATAGAGATGAAGATAATTTCATTTGTAGTTTATAATGTTAGACATTATTTTATTTACTACATGATATTCATTCTTTTGGAATTAGGCTACAAGACCTTCATTGTATAGCTATGAATCATTTGAATTCTTGATCTTTTCATCTGAAAGAAGTCCTCCCTTAACAAAAGAGATTTTACCATACTAATGGTATATTTTTGTTTTCTTATTATAATGGGGCATGCCATGGTTGTTATGAGACATGTAATTTTCCTACATATTAGGCATCCTAGATCTTATATTCTCTCATACCTTTGTTAATTGTTTTGATCTTGAATTTAAATGATGTGGATTTAGATGGTTGGTTTTTAGATGTGGATGTAGAAGGTGATATATTAGAGGTGGATGGTAGGTCATTTATATGGATATAATTTTGAAGCTTTTATGATTCTATTGTTGTGGATTCATAGGCATCTTCTATAATGAGTAAAAAATTTATTTTTTTGTATCACCCTTCCAACAATTTGTAATATTAGAAGAGTTGGGGATCATTAGGAATGGTAACTTCCATACTAAAATGGGGGAATTTAATGCATTGGATAAGTGTGGATGAAAAAATGTTCATGTCATTAATCCATGATCAACCAAAGAGAGTGTTATATGAAAGCTCAATAACAATGACATAAAGTAAGGTTTGGTGCGTGACATGCCCCACCATAACTAGAAGATCTATTGTACCAGTTGATTGACATTCTACATTATCTTAAACCTTAATGGTGATGGTGTTAGGTTATATTATTGCTATTATATAATGTAAATGTTTAATCAAGGTTAGAGTTCATATATTCATACATGACCCATTGTCTATAAGTACCCTTTTTAATTTATGTTTTTAAATGATGGATTTAATGTATAAAGGTAAGTTATGAGATGGACCTGCAGGGGAGATATCATTTTGGTCAAATGTGATTTGGTGGCTTGAGGAAAAGTGTCCCACGAGTACTTGGAAGTTGGATGGATCAATGTATTGTGAGACTTTTGACTCATGTTAGGCTTTGTACAAGATATATTTATAATCAAAGGGTGTTTTGAGGAGGCCCAAAATGGATATTTGGGCTAGTGTCTTCTCAAGATATCTATGATATTGAATTTACATTAAAAAATGGGTAAGGGAGGATTTGGGATAGTGGTTTTTATGCACCTATTAGTGACTATACAATCTTTAGATTTCAATTTGAAAATGGTGATGTAATTATCCATGTGTTAGACATGACTGACGATAATGTTAGATGGATGGGTAAGCTTTTTGGGTTTGATGTTATTTTTTTGGTTTTGAACTTGATTCATTTTTTAACAAGGTTGGTCATGTTTAAAAAGGGATAATATTATATCCCTTAGTTTTAGTTTTTGGAGGTGGATGCATTTCCTTCTATCTCTATGTTAATGTGATCAATTAATTCATGAACATATTTTTTCAACTTCATGCATCTATTGGTAGAATGACCTTTAATCTTATATAATTCATAATATTAATGTTCCTTATACCAAATTGGTTTAGGCACATTTTTTTCAAATGGTTTGGTCTATGGTAACATTACCATGTTGGTATATACTAACCTATGGAATATTGATTCAAGAGACTCCTTCAAAGGAGTACAAGTTCTTAATTTTATCTTTTTTTTTAGTTGACCTTTGGGTATGGTGATGTTTTTGGTATGTTGAACATTTTATACATGTTTGTCATCAATTAACACATCACCTACATCATTTTTATTCTTGATAGAGAATTTGGGTTTATCATTGGTTATCCTTATGGAAAATTTTAACAAGTCTTTTCCAATAATTGTTCTTTTAATTTGAACTCCTTGTTTTATGTTTTCATTAAAGTAATTGATATAGTGGACTTGAAGGTGGAAGGCCATATCTAGATTAAGATTGGATATGAAAATGACAATGAGTTATTTCTTAGGGATTGTCTAAGGTATCCAACTAGCTAAGACACATTATCTTTTCAAGAAAGAGGATAAACTTTACCCATTTATTTTCTTGGCATTACATAAGTTTGGCATGGTAATTTTATGTTCTACATTATAAGAATAGTGTTTCATAAATATCTTAGAGAGATATACAAAGGTGTTAATAAACCATTTTGTTAGACATAGGAACCACTCTAAAGCTTGGTCACCTAAAATTTATGGGAAAAGCCTAAGTAAATAATTATCATTATAAGTATCATCTTGACAAGAGATAAAAATTTATTTGATGTGTTCTATAGGGTTGCCTTTCCCTTTGTACTTGTATAAATTTGGAGTTTTGAAGTGGGAAGAAAAAGGTACTTTTATCATGTTTGTATCAAAAGGGTATGGACACAGTTCTTCAAACCTATACTTTTTTGCTTTATGTGTGACTCTCGTCTTAAAATCTTTGGATAACATTCTTCATACATTGCCATTCTTGGACAAACAATGTGTCCTTAAATGATAAGGATTATGATTGGTTTGGTTATATTTGTGTGACCTAAGGGTATGATTATGTGCTTTTGGATTTGAAGGATTTACGATGGATAAATTGACATAAGATTTAAGATTGACCAATTCTTGGGTCAAACTTTGGATGTCTTCAGATACAATTATTTGTTGGTCTTGTTGGGCTTGGTTGTTTATTATTGCTTTTCCCTTGTTGAAATGGACATGGGAGACATGATGAGGGTTCTCATTAGTGGAATCTATGTTGGATTTGTTCCTACCAAGGGATATACTAAATGGTGTTTTATCATTATGGGAAGGGATTTGGTCACTCATACTAATGATATGAGACAAGTTCTCATAATCAAAGCTCAAAGGTAATATAACCCCTAATTTTAAAATATGTAACAAGACTTTATCTTTATGCATGAAAATATAGTTGGTAATTTTGGCATGGGTTTCTCCAAACTTAGATAGATCATTAGTTTCAAGGTTGTATTCACTTTTATTAGCAAGACTATGAGTATCATTATCTTTTATCTCTATATGGTCATCTTAATTCTCAAAGTGTAAATGATCTATACTAAAAAGGTCATCCTTATCTTGAGTTTATTTCAATAATGCTTGGAATCTAGTGGTTGGATTCATAGTGCTACCTCTTACTATGTGTTTGACTCAATATTTTTTGTAGTTTTTAGATTATTTGAAAAGTTGGATTTTACAAGGTTAATTTGGTTTTCTTAAAAAAATAAGTTTTGTTTATTATTTGAAACACAAGTTTTTATTTTAGCTCAACTGTCTCAATTACTCATTTTCATAAAGGGAGAAAATAAAACACATAAACAAGACAATCCTAAACTAGTAAGGTAGGTGTGTAATCAAGTAGTAGCCCATTGATAATACCCCAAATTTTAACAGGTATGTGGTGAGTAATCTTACATTTTTTTCTTTCACTATTCCTTGATTATGGCTAAAGGTCTGTATGCTAGGATTTATGGGCTCAACTATGGGAGTCATCCTATATACATTTCGATACGTTGAGGCACAATTATATGTAAGGGGTTGTATAATCCATGGGTATTAGTGGTCAAATCCACCTCATGTCACTTAGGGGCTAACTAGGCTTAGGTAATGAAGACAACTAATCCTTGGATTTGTATATCCCACTGATACATGGGATTTGGAATACCACTTGGTAATAAAATCCAAGGTCGATAAAGCCCATAGAAATAAAAATAAAGAAGACTCAAATTACTTCTGATTTCTAGGATCACTTATGTTGCATGAGAAAAGAACATACTTAAATCTGACTCTTGGGATACATAAATTACTAGGGATTGTTTTTGATTCTCTATATCATTTTACAATTCAAGATGAGCATACACAAAAACACATGCTAATAAAAAAAAGATACATAATTCAAAGAAAGCAAATATTTTAATCTAAAATGTTAGTACATAATTTTTTTAAAGTTTGTCTTTGGCCTATGGTGCTGTTGAAAAATTATTAGTTTATATAACATCTTTGACAAATGAAGAGATATAGGTTAGCCAAAACGTAAAGTGAAAAAAGATAGTAAAAGTAACAAAAAATAGATGCAAAAATGAATCCATTAAAACACAAAATGAAATTTTTATTTAGTCAGATCAAAACTGATGTCTTCTAGAAAACACAAAAGATAAAAAATGACAAAATAAAAAGTAATACCTAACAAATTCATTGTTTCACATAATGAATTTGTTGTTATTTAGAATGAATTAGTTGTTGTTTAGGACTATTTTGATGTTATCTAGAAAATAAAAAATAAAAAAACACAAGAAAAATAGAGAATGATACCTACACAAACTACCTGAAACCTAGAATGAATCATCATTTTACATAATTAATTCAAAATTACTCAAGATGATTTTATTGTTAGTAAAAAATACTCAAAAATAGGGAAAAACATAATAGAAAAAGATATCTGAGATGATTTTGTTGATTTTCAATATAATTTCACTATTTTTTAGACCTCTATGAATCAAAACCTATAAACAAAAAAATCCTAGGTAGAATGAACTCGTAGATTAACAAAATGAATTCGTTGTTCTCCCAAAAGAATTTGATATTTAATAGTAAGAACTCACCGAAACATAAAAGATGACAACAACTAATTAAAACTCACTAAAACTAGTGAGGTTTCACTTGCAATAGCTGAAAAATTATATTTGAATGATGCCAAAATAGGTTAGACAATAAAACACAAGAAACACACTCTAAAAACTAATGAAAACATTTTAGAAAAAACTTGGGAACAAATACAATTGGGTGTTCCAAAATGTAAATGATAGAATTGAAAGTGTAAGTTAGGAACTAACAATGACAATTAACACCTATTCTAAACTCTCATAAACCTTATATAGATCCTAAAAGAGAAAAACACATAATGACATACCTTCACTTACGAACAAGGAAGACACTTCTCCTTCATTACTTTGGATGTGCTCTTGATCATTTGATATGTGGGTGCTGAAATCAACCTCCTATGCAAGGGATTTCAGAAGTGTGATGATAAGTTGATTAATATATTTTTATCTTAAGTGAGTACATGATGATAATTTTAATAGCTTATGTGATGGTTATGATGATCCTCATAATGGAGGAAGGTACACTAATTTATATATCTTTTGAAGGGAAAATGGACATTTAGATTTAATTAGAATGTATTAAATAATTTTGAATTCAAATGGTGGGTTTTAAATCAATGGGTCAAATGCATTCAATAGATTTTGTGAGGATTTATGATTTGGTTGGAAGAAGTGGTCAAGTTTGTTGAATGGACATTGAATGAGTTGAATGTCTTAAATAAATTTATTGGATTATACAACAATGTCTTAAATAATGTTGTTAGGATGTGGAATGTATTAATGAAGGTGTTTTAATGCTTTTGAATGATTTAATGAGGTTTAAACAAGTTGGTTAATGGTTAATGAAAAGGCTAGGGAAGTTAAATGAGGTTGGTTGAGTAGGATGGTGAGCTAGTGTGGGTAATTTTATTTATTTTTAATTATTTGTTTATAATTTTAGGTGCATTATTTAATTAGTGATTAATTAATTAATTAATCAAAAGGGAAATGTTAAGGGGACTAGGATAAAATCTATATTTTTGGTGATAGAAGGTATAATAGGAAGGATTGGTGAATGAGGAATGTATATAATTAGTGGATTAAATTGGGACAATATAGTGGCAGAATTAAGATGTCTACAAATATAATGTTGAATATCATGGTAAAATAGATCTTGATTACCTTAATGGTGTAATCCTAAACAATTAGAAACACTTGACATGACTTACTAATCAAGGTAAGGACATATACTATCTTGAATGTTATCCTAGAGATTAAAAATGCAAATCTTTTTAAGGAAGCCACATCTAAGGAACCACATGATGAAATTTTGAATGATACCAATCTAATTTTAGAGTTTTATATCATAAAATATGTGTTCAAACCACTATATTTAATATCTACATTAATTTATCTACACTTATGGCTATATAAGTGATGCCTACACTTAATATACATATTATAGGGGTAACACAATTTTTTACTCAGATATCTATGGTTATCCCTATGCATCATACTTTTTTAACACCTCATGTTTTAACTCATGTGAAACCAACTATTTCTAATCATTCTCATGTGGCTACTAATCAAACACTTGTTTGACAAATTTTTGATTTTCAAGCCAAGGTTTTTCGGATGGATCAAGGTTCTCATAGAGTGGGTCATTCAAAAAATTCTCAAGCATTATTACATAAAGCTTTGGATCCATATATTTCTAATTATCCCTTGTCTAAAAGATTAGTTGTACCTTAAATTACACTACTTGATGGTAAAAGTGAGCTAAAACACATTTTAGATCCTTCCATGTAGCATGTTTAAACTATGTGTCTAGTGATAAATTACTAACAAAGCCTTTTCCTAGGAGTTGTAAGAACTATGCATTGTGATGATTTTATGATCTTCATCTTCAATCCGTACACTCTTTCAATCCTTTGACTAACTAGTTTTTAGTGTATGCAAAATTGACTAATAAACCGATATAAGAAAAGTAATACTAACAAAAAATTTATGCTAAAATTTGAATAAGAGAAATTGCACACTCACATTGTTACACAATACATAAGATTTTGCTTGGGAAAACCTTATGAAAAAAAACAAAACATAAAACCTCATTTACTATTGTATTAATGTAATTGTCTTGTAATAAAATAATGTACTTCTCATTTCTGCTCTACCCCTACTACATGTGCAAATATATAGAGGCACATCAATAGGTAATTCCTAAGCAATCTTACAATATCATGGGTACCAAAACCATGGGCCATGAATACAACCCATAATGACACCCCACAAAAATATGAGTCATAACACCACCCATATTATTAATATAGATAAACCTATGTATGGGATTGCCAAAATGTGAAATTATTATGGAAAATAATTTATCAGGGGCTACCACCCCCAAACCCCCTAAATAGGGCAACTCCTCGAACCTCACCTATCGTACTTGGATATAAAGTATCTAAGGAATATAACACATGAAAATTATAGAAAACATATACAAAACTTAGTTAATTTCTCTATCAACATCAATAAGAAGGTCTCTTATGCTCAAATTACAAAATTGAAACATGAAAATAATGAGGTCATTACTGACTATGTTATTCACTATAAGACTATGCTTTCAAAAATGACAAACCCAATACCTAAAAAATAATTACAAGATATATTAAAGAAAAGACTATTTTTATCCATCCATAAGTCTATTACATTTAATCAATTTAAATATTTTTATGACATGTTCATTATGGTTAAAGACCATGAGGTTAAACTTATTGCCATAAATAAGTTAAAATATGGGACCGACCCTTCCACATATTTTGATGATAAGTGTCAAAGAAAAAACCTTTTAAATCTAAGGCTAAAAATATTAAAAATGAAGCTAAAAAAATAGTGGATGCAATTTCAGAACCTCCTAATAGGCTTGTCCTTTTAGCTCCTCAATGGAGACAATTTACTAGATTATCAAAACCTCCTCATAAAGTGTTACAAAAGTTATTCAAGTGAAATACCATATCTTTCCCTCCACCTAAGGAGGTTGATATGACAAATCCATAACCTAAATGTTTCGATATCAATGCATATTGAAATTGGCATAGATACACAATACATTCAACAAATAAATGTTTTTGTTTGAGACATAATAACCAAGACTTAAATGAGAGCAACACTATTGAGTTATATGATTTTATCATACCCACTAATAATTTATTTGTACAACCTAATGTGAAGATTAAGATATTTTTTGATCCATTTCTAAAACATGTGCCATAAGAAACCAAGATTAATCATGTGGTACATATGACTTACAATGGGCATCCTCCTCCAACTTCCTATTATCTTAAAAATGAGGTGGCTCATCCTATTGATAGAATTATTGGTTCATTTAATTTTACAAAAGTACAATGAAAAAATAATCACATTTAATGATAATGTAGTTATTGATGATGATTATGCCAATATGCCTTTGTTCATATGTGCTTTCATTGATTTACATGATATACATAATATTATGATGGATAACGGGTCAAACAAAAACATATGCCTTATGACATTACTTACTAGTCTTGGGTACACACATATAGACTTGTTTAATATGAAAAATATAATAATTTTTTTCGATGGAAAATGAGAAAACCCTCTTAGGGGAATTGTGTTACCATTTATGGCAGGGCCAAAAACTATTACTACTTGGTTCTTAGTTTTTACCAAAACTGGTACATTTCACATGTTATTAGGGAGATCATGGATACATAAGATACACACAATCCCATCTTCAATACTGCGATGCTTGAATTATATCTATATAAATAGAGTGGTTACAATTATGGGTGTTCCATATGAATACCCCATCTATCCTAAGACATTCACTCTTATGTTTACATAACAACTTATTATACAACTTGCATAGGTTCAACCTCTGAAAATAAATCATAGACAAGTGATTGATTTTATTTAATGACCAATTTTTTGATGCCCTTTACATCAGAAATTTATTCAAGTTCAATATACATTACCTAGTCCATCATGTCCTATGATAGTCCCAAAGAAGCCTTGTAAGTGTGTTCCTCAAAGAACATTGATGCATTCTCCTGACATAAAATGGAGTCCAAGTATTAGTATGACATATAGAGCTATTTACAATGTATATGATCATATTGACTATACTGTTGATATTGGATATTTACAATTCATGAGCATTTATCTAATTCAAAAATAAATACACGAGTTACTCCTTGCCCATAACATGTGAGATTTCCACTAATTGATATATGACCTACACTTGAATATCTCATTGATAGCTTCACAAGATAGTTTAGACATAATTCAAGTAAAAAATAAAAAAAAATACAAAAACATTTAATCCTTAATGAATATAAAAAAATATAAAAACCAAGATATTATTCATCATAAACATGGTGAGTTACATATCCATCATATATACACATGATTTTCATAGTAAGCATGGGTTGGACGCAGGAAATTTAAGTTATATATGATACATGGACATATAGATGTGTGACATTGGTCATACACATAGACAACGTTTATATATTGGGGGCATGCCCATACTAGGGGCATCTTCATAATTTTTTTAGGTTATATCTTTATATAATATTGCATTGATCATATAAGACTATCGTGCATAATTTTCTCATGTTCATACTTTCTAGAGTGTTATTTCCTATGAAAATTATGCTATTTTATACTAGATGATGACATTGATTGATTATGTAGACTAACATTGATTGATTTGTGCATGCATGATATTCATGATTTTGATATTTATTGATCAATTATGTATACCATACTATTTTTTTAATGGGTAAATTGATTGTGTCTTATCATATTGTGTGTTAGTTGTGTCAAAGAAACCTCTAGTCCATGTCATAGATTATAGTGTCAGTATCATATCAAAGTCATATCATGTCTTGTCTACTTGTGTGATTCTTACTCATGCTATTACATGCATGTTTGTGGTTATAATATATGTTATATGGAACAAAATTATTGTTACTATTAGCTTGGTGCCCTGATTTTTACTATGCATATTTTTATTGTGTGCTATTTATTGGTATTTCCATGATTTATATCACATGCATATTTTGACTCTTATCACTACATACTTAATTGATATATCTGCTTGAAATTAACACTTGTATGATTATTAACTTGGATTATATGTTTCATATGTGCTTGAATTACCAGAATTATTCTATGAGGACATATCTTATCATGTTTGTATATATATTTTATGTTTAACTCTAAATTGGATAAGAGGGATTATCCTATCCTTTTGTGGTGTAAGGGTTAAGCATATAGAAATGACAATGTACAATGGAGATAATCAGATCTAAATCAAGCCAATTGGGTGATAAACTCAAATATAAGCATATAGAAAGTATAACTAAGCTATGAATAGAAATTACAAAGAATTAATGTACTTAGTTGGTTCTAATGCCAACATAGTGCTAGATTTGGAATAGGTAGAAAATAGGCTGGAAGATAGTTCTAGAATAATCATTAGATTTTGGATCTGACACTTTTAGTGCTCTAGACACTAATGTCAACTTGGGATGGTTGTGTCAACACTATTATCTGGGTTCAACATAAGTGTCTTGTAAAAAATAATTGTTAAAAAGATATGTAGCCACCTAGATGCTTTTGAGTTTAAATTCACCTTTACACTGGTGCATTCAGATTTGGGTCATAGTTTATCACTCATGATTTATAAAACCCTGGTTATTCATCATCTTGGTGACCTTGGGAAAAAAATAGGTTAGCGGGCACATGATGTAGATCTGACCCCAAAGACCCTGATATTAGAGGATGTTGCCTACACAACCAATATTCTAGAAGAAGGTCTCAGATTCATATAGTTATCCCCTACATGTTGGCTTGTGTGTGAATCATGCAATATATGTAAAGTAAGTACAATAGTGACCTAGCTTATAACTTAGAAAATTGGGCTCTTGGGTTATTTTTTTATTGATTCAGACTTGTAGATATGTTGTACCCATGACTGGTGGAAATAAGGAAGCTTTTTTCAATTAAATGTTTGATGGAGTGATTTTGATAAGTTGCTTTGGTCTCTTTGGTATTTTATTAGGCAAGGAATAAATGAGGGTTGATATTGTATTTATATCAATCCATTTGGATTAGTAAATCACATTAAAGCTCTTATGTCAACCATTAGGATATGTTTTGTTTGCAAATTAGATGACTTTAGGACACTAGACACTTGCATTGGGTTAGAACACTAACATTGATTCTAGTGTCTATCTCAAACATTAGTGTCTAGGGAGTAGGAATGTATGTATAGGTTCATAACTTACAAAGATAGAAGATAAGTACATTTTAAGTATTTTGGGAAAGATATAAGCCCTGGGTCATCAACACAAGACTGGTCAGACTAAGAGATATATGCCAAGGGGCATAAAATAGAACAGATGTGAGACTTGTGAAAGTAGGAAAGGTCCAAAATTGAGAGGAACAACCAAAGTCTGAGTTTTCCAAGTGTAAAATATTAAGATGTTATATAATCCATAAATATCATCTACATTTCCCTCCCCTTTAATTTAGTAATTAAATCACTAGTTTAAAAGAAAGGAATGCATACCTAGGTGTGTATAACACACTTTACCTTTATGTGTGCTCAACTTGAGTGATTTTTTGGTGACTGAATTACAACCAAGAGAATGTTATAGTATATAATCAGTGCATATAATCTGGGTTGAAATTACTTGAAATAGATTGAAATTGAAAGATCAAGGTTTAGGAGTACCCCCATGTGTTGATATAACCACCTTGCCTATTGGCAATTTGAATTGAAAAAGATGTATCATTGTGAGGCTATGAAATTGATATTAGGAAAAATATAGATAAATATTTAAAGCACAAATATCCAAGGAGATAGAGAAAGAGATAGAGAGAGGGGTCCATGCCCCCAACCCTTGAGCAAAAGTGAGTTGCCACTTGGCAGTTGAGATTAACTCAACTGTGTAACCTAATAATACTTATAACCTGGTAATGATGGATGATACAATCAAGTCCAACCTTAAAATATTGAAATATTGAATGATTTTAAAACCTCAACTATACAAAAAAGTGAATTAACTAATGTAGTAGATTGGCTTAATAAAGTCTGTAAAAATCTATAGGGTATCAATATGAAAAAGTCAATGATGTGGTAACAATTTGTAAAAGAGTTTTGAATTCTAAAATTGATTTTAATTTTTCAATAGTAGGCACACATTACATAGCATATGTACCTTAGATATGTTTCATGTTGAAACTATATATATGAATGGAACCAATGTGTAGAATTCTACCACAACTATGAATCTGAATCATATAACTATGTGATTTGGCCAATTTAGATAACTATGTAAGCATGGAAAACATGCTTAAAAGGTAGGCCCATACCATATATGGAGAAATATGAAAATTGATATAAGTACTAATGTGGATAACATGTTTCCAAAACATGCCCCCACTATAATTTAGAGATGCTGAATACTGAATAGGTGTGGAGAACATGTTTCCAAATCATGTCCCCACTAAATCTGAAAATTGTGCCAAATGTGAATAATTTTGGAGAACATGCTTTGAAATCATGCCCCCATTGAATTTGAAAACTATGCATGTGTGAAAGCCATGCCCATAGGACATGCCCCCACTAAATTTGAGCACTAATATAAATACCATATACTGAATGAGTGTGGATAACATGCTTCCAAAGTCCCCATTGAATCTGAAAACTATGAATGTGTGGAAACCATGCCCATATGACATGCCCCCACTGAATTTGTAAAAATATACTACGTGTGAATAACATGTCTCTATGACATGCCCCCACTAATATGACCCCATTTGAGGTGAGGGAAAGATAAGAACTAGTAGTTACCTCACCTCAAAAGGATAATACAACTACATAATCTGTAAATGTAATCATGTAGCATATAGAAGGAACATGTCTAGGTAGATGTATCATTAAAGCACATAGACCCAATGTGATCACATGGAGTCCTAAGATGCATGATAAGGATCATGGTAATGTCTAAATAGTAATAATACAAGCTAAAAAAGTAAACAAGCAGACACACAAAAGCACTCAAAAGTAAGTTAAAAGGCAATAGTTTAAGGAAATCACAAATATGGGGCATGTTCAAATGCCACATGATTAAAGGGATATGACTTAGTCAAATGTTAAAAAAAAAGTAAGGATGACATAATCAAATGTCCATACAATAAATAATGACACATGTAAATGTTAATGAAAGCATAAATATGCATAGGGGCTGCAAGAAAAAGATCATGTTCAAATTCTCGAACAAAGAATACAATAGCAAGGCAAGACACTCAAATAAGTGCATAAAATAAAAGCATAAGGAACTAACATAAACATGTCATAGTATCCATGGATCAATGTGTGTTAGGAAAATATGTCAAGTGTATATCATATCATGTACCATATGTAAGATATATTCATGGATAAAGGGATTAGTAAGTACATATGTAAGATCAAACATGATAGTGTAGAGTGATCATTGAATCATATAACCTATGTGTATTAAAATCAAATAAGTAGATGCCCTAGTGTCCATGTGACATGAGTAAAGGGAAAACCCAACATTTGAAAAATAGTAGATCATGTATTTGTGTATGCCTATATCACACTCAAGTAGACGTGTGACACATATGTGTGGATATATAAGTAACTGAGTATGCCATCCATCAACATGGAACTAACACATAGATGCCAAGGAGTGAATAAAACATGTAGGTGCCAAAAGGATTTTTGGTTTTTTAGAATGTTTTTGATTTTTTTGATATTTTGGAATGTTTTAAAGTAATATATTTATAAAAATGCATAATGTTCATAGGGATTTTTAAAGGCTTTCCTTCAAGTGTAGCAAGGTAGTATACACCTTTTTATATCTTTTTTATGACTATAAATGTTCCCAACCAATTTGTTTTGAACTTTCCCTTTTTTCTATTTCTGCATTGGTATTCTTTTGATTTTATTTTAGTACTATGTCACCCACATCAAAGTTTCATGACCAAACCTTTTTGTTTTATGCTCTATTTATATGATCTTGATAAACATGTAAGTGCTCAATAGCCTATGTGCATTTTGCACTCAATTTCTCTAACTGATGCAATCTCTTTTCATGGTATTCATTATCTTTTATGATATCATTATGATAATCACATAAATAAAGTATCTCAAGTTCAATTGGTAATATGGCCTCTATACCATAAAATAAAGAGTAAGGTGTGGCCTAAGTAGGTGTGTGTACACTAGTTCGGTATGCCCATAAAGCATATACCATCTATTGGTGCCAATCAATGTTGTACAATTAAACTATTTTTTCAAGTATTTTAACAATTGTATTATTGGTTGCCTCTGCTTGGCCATTACCTTGTGGATAATGAGGTGTAAAAAAGGTCTACTTAATTTTGTATTTGGTACAATATCATTTTAATTCCTTATTTTTAAATAATGTTTCATTATCAAAAAATAATAGGTGAAGGTATGCAAAAATGAGAAATAATATTGGTAATTAGAAACCTACATATGTCATCTCCTATGGTAAAGTCAAGTGGAATTACTTCCACCCATTTTGTAAAATATTATTTATTGGTAATGATAAATTTGTGTCCACCAACAGATACTAGATTTACCTTTCCTATTAAGTCAAATCCCCATAAAGAAAAAGGCCATGGTAAAACAATTGATTACAACTCATGTGACATTGCATGATTCATATTGCTATATTTTTGCCATTGTAAACATAGTTTTGCATGTTTGATATAGTCTTGTTCCATTGTAGGCCAATAATAACCCTAGTGTAATAGTTTTTGAGACATGGCACATTCATTGAAATTCCTACCACAATCATCATCATGCATTTCCAAGAGTGTAGTAAAGGCCTCATCTTTGATTAAGTATCAGAGTAATTGGCCATCAAAACCTCATTTGAATAAATCATTCCTAATAATAACATAAAAAATTACTTCATGTTGTAATTTGCATTTATCATTTCATGTAAAATGGTCTTGTAGATAGGCTTGATAAATAAAATTATAAATATCAGTGTATAATTTTATGCTTATAATACTACAAGTAACAACAAGAATGACCAAGGTGTTCATTTGATCTAAAGAAATGGAAGGATTTTATAACTATCATATTGTAAAGTTTATATCATCATCATCAAAAGTCATCAAGGATGCTATGTTTTCCATGGAATTTGCATGGCGGTTGTCTTTACATGAGATAATGTCGATAAAAAATATGTCAGAGGTCTCTATGAGTTTATCTACCATTTTGTTATATGGTAGAAGATGCTCTTTTTTGGTTTGGTAATGATTAGTAACTTGATTAAAAACCAATTGGGAATCACCAAAAATTTAGATGTCTCTTATATTAAGCTTATGGGCTATGGACAATCCGATGATCAAGGCCTCATATTCAGTTATTTTGTTGGTGCAAGAAAAAGCTAATTTTTAAGAGAAAGGCATGTATTCAACCTCAGGGGTACAAAATATAATCCCAACACCCACTCATATTCTACATTTTGACCCATCAAATAACATTATCCATTGATTGATAGATATATTATATGTTTTGAATTAATCTTAGAAAGCTTTGGCGAGCAAAATAGAATTTGGTAAAGGATCTACCCTTAATTTGTTGGCTATGACTTATCCTTTTATTGACTTTTGGGCTAAAAATTTAAATCAAACTTTGTAAGTTGCATCACCCATTTTTCTATGCAGTTGGTTAGGTGTGTTTTATTCATAAAGAACCTTAATGGATTGTATTTTATTATAATGTGAACCTTAGTATTGAGCAAATAGTGTTATAGTTTTTAAATAGCATAAAATGAATATAGACATAGTTTCTCCATTAATGTATATTTTCATTCATAATCAACTATTTGGTGACTAATATAATATATTATATTACACGCTCTTTGTGATTATAATCAAATTATGCTAGTAGGTCCCCTAGGGCTTCATGAGTGGCTGATATATAAAGAAGTAATGGTCTATTTGGGATAAGAGGCATAATACTGGTGGATTTGATAAGTATGAATTGATTTTATCAAAAAATTGTTGTCATATGTCATCCAATACAAATTTTGTATGTTTTTTTAACAAAAAAGTGAAAAGAATTGTTTTATCAACCAACTGGGAAATGAAATGTTGAATAGCTTAAATTTGGCCCTACAAACATCACAATTGCTTTAGATTGGTTGGCAGTGGCATTTCTACAATAAATTTTACCTTTTTTGGATCAACATCAATACCTCTTTGAGAAATGATGTATCCTAGGAGTTTTCTTGAAGATACCCCAAAACACACTTTTTTGGATTTAATCAAATATTGAACATATGTAAGCACTCGAATATTTGTTAAAAAATCAGTAGCATGGTCTTGATGATGCTTGTATTTTTCAAACAAATTATCAACATAATCCTGTATAATTTTGTGTATGAAATTATGAAATATATGGGTCATTGCCCTTTGATATTTTGCTCTTATATTTTTAAAACCCAAAGGCATGACTATATAACAAAACATACCCAAGGAGTGGTAAATGCTATCTTTTCTTGATCTATAGGGTTAATTTTTATTTGGTTATATCCTATGAATCCATTCATAAATGAAAATGTCTCATATCGAGCTATAAAATCTACAATCATATCAATTTTAGGTAATGATAATTCATCTTTAAGACAAGCCTTATTTAAATCATGGTAATTAGTGTAAAAATGAATATCACCATTGGGTTTTATGATAGGGACAATGTCAGATACCCAATTAGAACGTGCAATGCCTATTATAAAGCCACAATTTAAGAGTTTTTGAATTTCATCTTTTATCAATAATGACACTTTAGGATGCATTTTTCAAATTTTTTATTTTACGATTTCAAATATGGGTATAATAATATTTTATACACTACCATCCATGGATCACCCCAAGCATATCCAAATAATCCTAAGAAAATAATTTATGAAACTCACGGAGGACATGTTAATAGTTTTTTCCCTCATCTTCTTGCATCATGGTCGCAAGTAAAATGGTTCGAGGGACCTTATTTGTCTTAAATTTATACTTGATTATTTATTCATTTAGCAAATTAGATTTTTATGCTATGAATGGTGTGGTAGGAATAACATTTGATGCATCATGGTGGACATTGGTATCATATTACTCACCAAAGTAAGCATGAGCAGAGGTGGCATGAGAAAACCTATTCTTGTGATAGAAGGAAGGGAGATACTCTTATGTCCCCAGGTACTCTAGTAATGATTCATCATTGAAAAACTCATCCAATATTAAATTTTTTGGTGATTTATCCTCATCTATTAGATGATGATTAACACTTTGAGTTCAGTTGTGGAAATATGCATATTTGTTGTGGCCTTTGTAAAAAAGATTGTACTGTGAGAGATATGTTTGTGTCTTGTATCTTTTTATAAAAAACCCAATCCCTACCAATTTTTATTATTTATAGGAAAAATATGATGAGATATGCCTTATGTTTACCCAATCCTTGGCCTTTACATCCATATTTTTGTAAATATTGATAACTAAATTTGGGATTATAGAATTACGGTGTAATATTATTGGGTTGTTGTAACATTGCATAATGTTTGAAGGGATTCATATCCATTGGACATGTGTAAATGAATTCTTGATGACATATTTTAAGTGTGCATGCAATTTAGATGGAACCACATACATTTCATGTATCCAAGGTCATCCCAAGAGAATGTTATAGTTTAAATCACTTGGCATAACTTGGCACAAAGTGGGAAATATATGGGGACCCATAGTAATATTTAATGTTATTTACCAAAATACATATCTTGAAATATTATAAAATCCCTTGATGATCATATTAGATGGTTCTAAGTCTAGAGGTCCAATGCCAATTACAAAGAGAAAGGACATGTTATAAATGTTGAGTCCTGAACCATTATCTGCAATAACTCATTTTATCATTTTGTTGCAAATACATACCTTGATGTAGAATGGAAAATAATTGTTTATAATATGTTGAGGTGGTAAATCCTCCCTTTCAAAGAATATATTTTATTTTGTCCATTTTATAGAACTTAAGATAGAGGCCACATATGGTGGTTTGACATTACAAGGGAGTAGGGTCATATGCAATGCATCTAAAAGGATATCTTTGTAATAGGTTAAGTGGTGAAACAAGTCCAAGAGTGAGGATTTGGCCATACTATCCTTGGGTTGGACTGTAACATGACCTAGGGAGGATGATTATTTCATGCATTCTCTTTGGCACTTTGTAGTGATATGCAAGAATGTAGCTTTTAAAGCTATTATGGATCAGTTAGATCGAATCAGGTAAATAATGTAGAAAACCATAGTAAATATAAGGTATTGGACCATGAAATAATTTATAGATATGTCCATGAAAAACATGATTTGAAGAATAACAATCAATAATGAGGAACAAAAAAGATAGAAAGCCTTAATTGACCTAGGGTTTGATGTTCAAAGATTGGATTCACCAAATATTTAGCCCTAAATTGGATAAGAGGGATTATCTTATCCTTTTTTGGTGTAAGGGTTAAGAATATAGAAATGACAATGCATAAGGGAGATAATCAGATCTACAATAGGTCAATTAGGTGATAAACTTAGATATAAGCATACATTGAATTTATTATGTTGAGTATAAACTAAATATAGAAACTACAACTAAGCTATGCATGGAAATGAAAAATAAGTAATATACTTAGTTGGTTCTGATGTGAACATAGTTTTGGATCTAGAACATGTAAGAAATAGGCTGAAAGATAGTTCTAGAATAATTGTTAGATTTTAGATCTGATGCTTCTGGTGCTCTAGACACTAGCATAAGCCTGGGATGGTTGTATCAATCCTATTTTTTGGGTTCAATGTAAGTGTCCTATAAAGAATACTTTTTAAAAAGAGATGTGACCGCCTAGATGATTTTGGGTTTGACTTCGCATTCACTTTGATGAATTCAGATTTGGATCATGGACTGTCACTTCTCATGAGTTTTCAAAACCCTAGTTCTTCATCATCCTAGTGACCTTGGAGTAAAATGGGTTTGTGGGAACATAGTGTCAAGCTAACCCCAAAGACCCCACTATCATAGGGCACTACCTACATATCTAATACTCCATAAGAGCACCTCAAACTCATGTAGTTCTCCCCTATGTATTAGCTTGTCTGTGAATCATGTGCAAAGTAAGTACAATAATGACCTAGATCATAACTTGGAAAATCAGGCTAATTTATTACTTCAGATCTATATATGTGTTGTATGTATGATTGGTGTGGAAATAGGGAAGATTTGTTTAATTAAATGCTTGATAGAGTGATTTTGATAAGTTGCCTTGGTCTCTTTGGTCCTTTTCTAGGTGAGGAATGAATGAGG
This sequence comes from Torreya grandis, assembly GCA_037957365.1. Classification (NCBI taxonomy): domain Eukaryota; kingdom Viridiplantae; phylum Streptophyta; class Pinopsida; order Cupressales; family Taxaceae; genus Torreya; species Torreya grandis. The sequence goes on from JARHVA010004857.1 coordinate 1,132,738, forward strand.
GTTGATCTTGTATTTATATTAATACCTTTGGAGTAATAACTCACATTAAAGCACTTAGGCTAACCATTATGATATGTTTCATTTACAAATTATATGACTTTATGACACTAGACACTTATGTCGAGTTAGGACACTAACATCGATGCTAGTGTCTAGGAAGTAGGAAAATAGGTACAAATTAAAAACTTGTAGAGATGCAAGATAAATATATTTTAAGCATTCTAGGCAAGATAGAAGACTTGGGTCATCAACATAAGACTAGTAAGTCTAAGAGATGTAGTCTAAGGGGAACAAGATAGAACATATGCAAGACTTATAAAATCAGGAAAGGTCCAAAACTTAGAGGAATAACCACGGTCTATGTTTTCCAAGTTCACAAGACTAAGGTGATATATAATCCATAAATATCATCTACACGTTACAAGATTATACTTTTATATATATCACATGAATTACATAACTATTTATTTTGAAATGAGTTATTCATAACCTTTATACCTAATATCAAAAGGGGCATACAATGGTATTTTTTAAGAGATTTATGCCATAGAAAACATGAATTTCACCTTTTGAGACAAATTATATGATTCAGATGGATTAGATTGAGTATATTGAGACATATTTGGGATTTCTACATGAATATGAGGCATAATTGAGACATTCTATGAAATTTTAATAGACAAATGTTGACATTCTATATCATGTTGAGAGACATATGGATGATATTAGAGCATATATTTTATTCATAGAAACACTATTATATATATTTTATTAAGGATCAATGGGGAATGATGGTATTACATAATCACTTTGGGTCTATATTTGTCTACAACGGTTGATCCTTTTACATAGGAACCTATTTCAGGTTTCCACTTGTACATACAAACCTATTTCAGGTTCCACTTGTACATACAAACCTATTTCAAGGTTCCACTTGTAAATACAAACCTATTTAAGGGTTAAACTTCAAAATATGAACCTATTTTAGGGTTACACTTTAAAATATGAACTTAATTTTAGGGTTCCATAAGAGATTTATTATGGTATTCAAAGCAGTGTGGTTGAGGTTATTGTGTTGCTCAACTTCTACCATTCCTTATCTCATAGTAGTTAGGGAATTTACACTCCTTAACTTATTACTTTAGTGGTTGCATCTCATTGGGTATTGATCACCCCATTCTATTCTCTATAAAAATTTAATAAGTGGAAGCTTCGTTCACATATCATTATATGTATTCATCCTTTAGATTTTTAATTTCTAGTGATTCAACTATTCAAATTATTTCATATTCATTACCATGAGAATACATTGATCGACACATGTTTTCTTGCAATTTTCACATGGAAGAAATGATACATATTGGTCATAGCTGTCAACACTAAGCATGGCTAACATAAGTACCCAATTTATTCTTTTATCTTTTTAATTAAGCATTTTAAATAATAGATTAAAGGGGGGCATCTGTAGACACCTAAATTTTGTATTATACACTTTGGAAACATCAACTTTGACATACTTTGACAATGCACATACATTTGACTATTGAGCACACTTTCCCTCTATTTGTATACCCATCTATTATCTTGGCCACTTCTATTCACTCGATACACCTATATAGGATCGACTTAGTCTATGTAATAATATATCATAATTCTCACATACCTTCTCCATATCTTAGATCATTGTTTTGTACTTTTAAGACACTATTAGTAATACCTAAATAATTTCAATTATTTTAGGGACTTGCCTCTACCAATGACATCCAAGCACACTCAATGGCTATTTTTCAAATGAAGAATTCTCTATTAAGTTGGCCTAGACACATTTCATGTCTCAAATTTAGTAATAAATCAATAAAGTGTTATCTATAAATACAAATCATTCATAAGTTTATACTATTTTGGTCACATCTTGGAAATCACCTAGAAACATGAGGAATCAATTATCACTCTCTCGAGACATTATAAAAAATGCATATACATATCAAAGCCTTCAAGGAATAGCCATAGAGTGGTCCACAGAGCCAAGTTTGAATACATGTGGTCAAATTTGTATGGTGCCAATTATCAAAGATCAAAACATTGCACTAAATTCTAGATTATTCATGATGTTGCACATAGACATAAGTGGGAGAGATACATGTTGTTTTAGCCCTTAATAGAGTATTGGAACATAGATAATGTTTATCCATGTAGTGGGGAGTGGTTGAGGTTGTCCAACCCATTTTTAGAGGGCATCTATTGGTCAAAAACAAATTATGGTTTGGAAAAAAGAAATTAAAACATACATTGCACAAGATAACAAGTGTGTACATACACATGAACCATTTAAAAGTGGAGGCATAAGGGTATTAAGAGTTATAGACTTACATAATGCATAGGCACAATGCTGCTAATCTCTAAACAATGCTTGATACCATAGAGGTTAGACTCCACTAGCAACATCTAGGAAGATTTTCAACCTCAATTTGTAACAACCCCACCATGTTAGACATAGAAATATGTAATTTTTTAAAATTAAACACATAAAATAAATATAGATTACACCATAAGAATATACAAATATCATAATAAATACATAAGGTGTGATAATTTACAACAGGAATAAAACATCACATAATACTGATCTCTAATATCATGAGAGTACATGTCACAAGCTAATATATAAAGTAATCACATTAACTCTACTACAACTGTAACAAGTCTAAAACCATCACTATCCAAGTACAACAATAAGTAATTACATTTCTTCATGATAATATTCAATGATAATTATAATAAAATACAATATACATGTAGATACATGGCTTCTCTAGAGTATAGTACCAGAAATAAAGAATATGTGGTAATCTCAAGTGTCATCTCGATGAGTAGTACTGCTGTGGGGAGTGAGAGCATCATCTGAGTGATTTTACACACCAATCATAGAAAAATGATCCCCCAAACTAATACCATTAGTAAATGGCCCTCCCTTCATGGATGACTAGATAGTGACAGTGTAGGAATCTAGAGAGATAAGCAAGTACCCATGTGCTGTATGATTCTAAACTAAACATGCAGTGTATCATAAAATTTTGTTCTATTACATATCACACAAACATGTGAATCACACTCATGAAATGATAATGTATCACTAAACATAATTTTTCCCAAAGTTTTATAAATAATAAATAATAATGATCTAGATCAATCAAATTCATATACACCACTTGATCGGATTTCCTTCATCTGTCATTGTGAGACTAGTAATCCAGTGAACTCCTTCTCACTCCTTACTCTGTATCAACAATGTAGATTGGTAAAATATGATTCAACCACAATAATAATTTAATTTATAACCTACTTATAAAATAGATCATATAATATGATATATATAGGAGTAACCAAAGCATACATTTATTCTGTCAAACACATGAATGAATATTACATTAATTTCTAGTCCATTCTAGAAATAATGACTACAGTCTATACCATCCAAGTTTTTACACATTCAAATGTATATTTTCACTATCATAATTAATTTTTGACATACCACACCCCATGATAACCCATATTACCATAGTCTAATATTCTAAGACATACTACTGGTTTCCCAAAAATAGTCATATGAAGTAGTCTTAAAAACATGGAAACATAAACATCTATACAAGTAACCAAATTTAATGAAGCAAGTCTTAGCTTACATGGAACATAATAGCATACCATCACAATATTCATTAAACTCTCAAATATTTCATGTACACATACACAAAGTCTTACCAACTATTTTAAAGCACACTATTCACAATAATAACCAACATGTATACAACAAATCAGTCAAATGTAGATTTAAGTCTAAGTATAACATTTATGGTATGTAACATTTAGGTATAATATACATTTATACTATAGTTATCTATGATATCCCATACTATCATAGGTTCCCAACTACATAGTAACACATAATCCAAACTTATGATTTCAAAAATCAAGTGACACACATACATAATAGCCATTAAGTACGGAGTTATAACACCTGGGTATACCCTAAGTCTAAACTGCATTCTAGCATTTAAGGAAATATAATATATAAGCACACATCATGATTCACTATTACATGCTAAATATGACCAAACATTGAAAAATATTAACATCCACATAATATGTGCTGCATGAAAGTAATCAATACTAAAAACTAACAATCAATCAATCCTTTACAGAGAAATAAATAATGCATAAGCTCATTATAACATTCATTTAAACATCTCATTCTGTTTGTCAAAAGACCATTTTAATATGGTTATATCTTTGGTCCTTTGAGCACATAATGGCTATATAAAATCATGCTCACATCACAACTATTTCCAATAAGATCGTATGTTGTATAAGTAAAACCATGCATAGATATAAAAACCAAAACATAATACACATGAATCATAGGATAACCAAATCTAGCATTTGTCATTCATTTAGAGGTTTGAATGCACACATTTATTAATCTTCATTTTTCATAATTATTTAATTTAGTCTATAATCCACCCATGGAGCCAAAGCTATAAGAGTACTTCCCTTTTCTCATATACATGATATTAGGTACATTAATACACATGTATTCACATTAAACAAATTGTAACTTGATTTAAAGTTATTTTCACACCATTAGTCACAATATCACCTACATATATCAATAGTTTACTTTAAAACCACACCATGAAGATCATCTAAGGAAATATTATTTCGAGTAATGATGCTTCAACATGGTATATGATATACCATAGTGAGTATATTTATCTGACCATCATCATATTATGATATCTATTATTCCAAAATTAGTAGCTATGATAATTCTAATAATGTAATATTTTGGGTAGGGAATAATCAAAACACTAATTCTCAATGTCTGAGATAATAAAATTCATTACTAGTAGTGCTTTAACTTATTATGTTGACAAATTTATATGTGTATAATGAAATATATTAAATATTCAGATCATTAGAATATACTGGCAACCATATTGCTAATAAATCATTGTATGCTTGTATATATTTGCTCTGCTTAAACATTCTTGAAAACATAGTGATTTATAACACAACTTAAATATACATCTTAATGATTAATTATATAATGATTATCTTATCGCTACTTGCATTTACCATGTTAACAATGACGTTCAAAAGTTATCCGATCACATAGTTTTAATCTTAAGTAAGGATGACATTGAACATCAAATATTACACTATCCCCTCTAAGAGATATACTAAGCTTCAATGACATATTGACATTAATTCTATTACTTCAGTATTAACAATAATTTCATCATTCAAAATTAATACACTGTTATCATATTTTTAAACATTAATAAATTATTATCTGATAAATACTTCATATTCTATTATGCAATATGACATATCAAAATGAATTTATACATTTAAACATTCAAGTTTGAATTGAAATCACAAGGTAAATACCATAATTATTTTTCCAAAGTATTGACATCTGCTATTTAATGTTCATATGTACTTCTAAGTAACTCCCTATCATAGATTAACTTTGAATGTTCAATGACACTGATAAAAGCTATGGTATTCCATGCTTGTCTACCATGCAACTATACTATAATGATTTAGTTTAAACAATATTTCAAATATATTATTACATCTAAGTGTCTCACTCAACACACACACACACACACACACACACACACACACACACACACACACACACACACACACACACACACACACACACACACACACACACACACACACACACACACACACACACACACACACACACACACATTAAAGAAACTTTTCATGAAGACATTGTCTAGAATTTTAAATCAAGCAAGAAATGTAGGTCAAACACTATTAGGTGATATAATTTCTAAACTGTTGGGTAGAAGTTGGTGATATCTAGATAGGATATATAATAATTAATACCCTATCAAACACTATTTTATATACTATATTTCTATTTTTTCCTTGTGGAAAAAGTTTGTAACATCATATTAATTAAAATAGAGGTTACACTTTGAAGATGCAACAACATATCAGAGAAAAAGAACATGTAAAGAAAGAAAGGTGAATCCATCTCTAAAAAAGAGAAAACACCACAAGAGAAAATGCCACAAGGGAGGTAAATTAGTGACCCACAAAGCCCAATCACCAAATTTGAAATAATAGCCAACAATATGAACCCAAAAATGGTAGAACCAGAGTGCCAAAATAAGAAAAACAAGAGATAACAAGCAAGAAATGGTATGTGAGTAGAACTTCCCAATCACAAAGGCCACAATGGAAACTAGTAAGTCAGTCCTAAGAAGGAGAAAAGATGGAGTATAAAGAAACAGAGTAATATGACAACTCCTTATAAAATAATTTAAATAGAAACATGTAAAGCCTATTTCTAGTAATAATGAATCCAAAGCCCACATAATAGTCAAGCATTATAATACCAAGAAACTAATGCCAAAAAAATAGAGCACAACCCAAGATAACTAGTTTAAAAAAAAGGTAACACCAAGGTATTAGGCCTCTAGAACTGATTTTATCTAAATATAAATATTGGCATTCTCATTTAACTCATTTATGATCCAAATATTAGGATCCAATTACAACCCTTCCTTGGAAAGTGAATCAACAATAGAGTTAGGCACCCTATAGAAATGCATTTAAGAGATAGTATCAATGGAATTAGATATATTATTAATGAGATTGAATATGGGGAGGAGAATAATAGTTTACATTTTGTTTATCTCCTTCATCCAATTTAGGACAACCATCGAATCCCTAAAAATATGTAGTGAATTCACTCTATGCACCATAGCCAGCCTAAAGAGAAGATTTAAAGCCATAATCTCAATAAGTTTATTAGTGCCAGTACCCAACCTAGCCTTGAAATGAATGGAGTGATTAGGTGACAAAAATAGTATGCCACCAACACTACAAATAAAATGTGTTTCTTGACTAGTTCCATCGAAGTATCCCCAAACAATAGAGTGATCAATGGGAGGGTGTATGAGAATACATTGTCAAAGAATTTTTTGGGTTATTTTGAAATGCCTAGAGATGAGTCTAATATGGGACAGAAATTAGAATTTAGGGATGTTTTTACCTTGAAATAAATACAAATTTATCACAATCCAAATACTACAATAGACAATCAGAGGGAAAGCCCTGATTTGTTTGAGCTCAAGATGATCAAACTACTTCTTGAGACATTCCTCACTAGTAAGGCCATGCCAAACATCTTTCACACTAATAGTATCCTCCAAATCATCCAAAATTTGAAAAAAATATGGATAAGTGATAAGTAGATGATTCATAGTCTTTAGGTGTTGGAATTACAAGTTACAACACCCTAACTCATGCTAATTTCTTTTTTGAAGAACCTCCCATGTAAGAGCTTTATTACTTAAAGCTAGACACATAAATAATTTAGATTTATGTGGAAATTTGATCTGATAAATATGTTTCCACCACTATCATCTCTCCTTTGAGACCACATTGAAGATTATAGACTGATATCTTATTCTCACAAAATATTCACCTAGCTTCAGGTTCAAGGATCAAGCCAACTCATCAACATCCTCATTGAGTCTAATGTGACTCCATTTCAAACTCTGAACATACTCATCCCAAGTTTGTTTGATCTCCCCTTCCAATCCCAATAATTGAGCACTTTTCCATCCCTATCTCCATGGGGATGTAATATTATGATCCACTACTTGATACAAGAAAGAGATTCCATACCTCTCCAAAATATTTATAAGCTCTTCAAGCAATTTATAATAAATATTACAGCCCACCTAAGGATCAATCCTAACTTTAAATTTTGTTCTAGACATGACCTTCTAGATGACCCACTTACCAATGATAGGAAAGGAAAGAACCAAATATTTTCACATAATATAAGCATTATGATAGTGTTTATTGGGACACTGAATCCACTCAAGCACACTAAGTGGTTTGATGTACTTTTGGATAATAATTTGGTTCCAAATACTATCTTTTGAAATAAGTCTCCAAAGACTTTTTGTAGTAAGTGCCTCACCAAAGAGATGAATATCTTTTAAACCCCATCCCCCAAGTTCCCTTGGAGTAGCAAGGGTCTTCCATTTAACCAATGCTATTCCTTCCTTCTCTTTTTTGCCTATCCAAAGGTTTTTTTTTTTTTTTATGAATGTTCTCAAGGACTCTTTTGGGGATATGGGCTAAAGTGAGCCAATAGACTAGGATAGACTCTAACACAGATTTGATAAGAGTGAGTCTACCTCCCAATGAGAGCCAACAATTGCACCAATAATAAATCTGCTTATCCACCTTTTTGATCAACTAATTCCAGTCAATCTTCTTTTAGTCTTTTGGTTTCAAAATAAATCCCAAATAATTGAATCCTCCTTGAAAATCAACAATCTAAAAGGGGAATATCTCTAATATCCATGCAATCTATTAGGCCTCCAACTTATTGAAAGATATGTTGGACTTTTTTACATTTAATTCCATACCTAAGGCCACACAAAAAAGATCCAAAGACTCCTTGAGCAATGTGATATCCTATCGAAATCCATCAAAAAATAGAAGTATATCATCCATAACAAAGTAAGTGAGTAAGGAAGATAGATCGAATCACCTTAACACCCCAATCTAACCACCACATTTGGCCTCAATAAGAGGTTAGATCAAACCATCAACAATAATAAGTAAAAACAATGGGGAGAGTGGACAAACCTGCCTAAGTCCATGCAAAGAGTTAAAAAAGGAGGATGCTGAGCCATTAATGAGTAATGAAAATGAAACAAAAGAAAGGCAACCCATAATCCAGTTCACCATTTGAAGATGGAAACCCACATGAATCAGAAGTAATCTTAGGTACAACCAATTTGCTTTATCAAAAGCCTTGGATAAATCCAACTTAAGAATCACCGCTAATAACTTCTTTGTTTTAATGGAATGTAGTTCTTATTGAGCAACCCCAATAACATCATGAATTTAGTGCCTATGTAAGAAACCAAATTTCTCCTTGGAGATGGAATTATAAATAATACCTTTAATCCTAAAGGAGATGATTTTTTTGATAATCTTATATATATAGTTGCATAAGGATATAGGCCAAAAATCATCAAAGGAGGTTAGTATGTCCTTTTTAGGTATGAGAGAAATGAATGTGGAATTGAATGTCCCAATAATATTTCTAGTTCTCCTAGACTCCTCAATGACATGGATCAGGTATTCACCTTAGATAAAAAAACCTCTATAAAATTTAATCATCCATCCATTAGGCCCCAAACTTTTATCCTTTTGGAATGTAGCCAATGCAACAAGTAGCTCTTGCTTGGAAATGGCTTCTTTCAGTCTCACATTATCTTCTTCCATGAAAAATTGAGGGAAAGATGAGGTGACTTTGATAATTTATGATATGTTCACCTGAATTGGTTCTTGATATATCTATTGAAAATGTGAGACACCTAATGCAACAATCCCATGAAAAGCCTGCACAGTAAATCCATCAAGATGTTGCATTTCCTAGATGGTATTTTTACTTTTATGGTGATTGGAAATATTTTGAAATATTTTGGTATTTCCATCACTATTTTCAAATCAAAGAGATCTAATTTTTAACTACCACTAATTTTCAATATCTACAAGAAGATTTTACAACTTTGATTCCAAAGCCTTGAGCCTATTTTTGATGTCTGCATCAAATTCTTGTTGTAACTCCTTTTCTATAGATATCAATAATTTGATTTTCTAGAGTTAATATATCCCTTTCAATAGCTTGTCTTTTGTTGGCTACCCAACTAGTAGCTACCTTTTTCACTCTTTTGAGGTTTGAGGCAAATTGTAGACTAGCCAATTCCAATGAGAAAGCATCATAAACCACCCATTACTCCTATACAAGAGTAATAAAATCTTGTTCCTTGAGCCAAGATGAATTAAATTTAAATGGGATGGGTAGATTTTGATCCTCTTTTTCAATTTGTAATAGAATAGGGGGATGATCATAACCACCTCCCATTGACACCCAAGATCTGATTCTATTGGATCCAAGTAAAAGAGGATGTGATATTAAAAATATATAAAGTCTCTTAGCTACACTGTTAGAACCAATTCTCATATTTTTCCATGTATGAATCAACTAAATAGGTTTTGAGTCTACTATCTTGGAATCCTTTATTTTTTGTAAGAAATAATCAGCTAGCAGATCCACTCTCGCTGCTAACCTCCACACCTCAAAAAGCTTGGTGGTAAAATTAAAATCACCTCTAGCTATTGTATTAGTAGCAAGCAAGAAATTTTAGGAGAGAATTTCATCCCAATAAACCAATCTCTCCTTAAAAGGCCCATATATATTCAACACTGAGAAGTATTTTACAAGCTCTAATGAGTGTAGTTTCAACCCTATACCCGATCGAAAAAATAAGGAAGTGTCCATTCTCATAGTAGAGATTTTCCATCTAAAAACCAACCCACCAAAAATGAAATTATAATTGGTAGCTAAAAAAGACCAATAATTTATAATTTTGGAAAGCCCTTCAATGACCTTGTGCCCTTCACCCTTGGTCTCTCAAATCAACAATATATCCAGTTTATACAGATGGATAAGATGTTTTAGTGTAGTTTTTTTAGAGAGATTGCCCAACACTCTTATATTAAGGGATAATATAATCATAATTTACTATGTGAATGGGTTGTACCCACTCTAAGGGCCCTTGTAATAATGCTTTGTATACCTTGATGAATTTCCTATGCTACAATGTTAATTGCTTTAGAGATATGTGTTGGTCTGCCTTTCTTCAAAGAAGAATCAATTGGGCTCAAGAAAAGCTCCAAACCCCATATAATACTACCTTCCAAATTAAATTAAGCCTCTTTCCAAGATTTGATAGGATATCATGACTGACTAGAAGTAGAGAGTGATTCAATAATGATAAGTTTCTGTGAGCTCTTCCTAGAGCAAGCAACCTTATTTTTGCCAGCATTTTGATCAGTCTCACTGTGTATTTTATTGTCCCCCATATGGTAAATAGTATTCATTGGCCCATCAACATGGACATCATAAGTTGTCACTAAATAAATAATATCATATTCTATCCTAGCCAAAGGAAATTGTACTTGGATATTTGGACAAACTTTCATAGGCATGAGAGTGGGAGTCTTGAAATCCACTCTAAAATAAATAGTGGGGGAAGGCTTAGGCACAATATGGGAAGAGTGATGAATAATGATTGGATCCAATAACATCATATCCCTATGTGATTCATTCAGTATAACATTCAATAAGGCATCCTTATGTTGTGGTCCACCCCAGATCAGATCAATATCCTTTCCCATTATAGATAATTGAGTGTGTAACATTGGTGGCTATTGAATTATAGATGGAAAATAATCTGCCAAATTGTCAATATGAATAGGTACAAGAATGTCAATGCTAATATATTTATTCTTTTTTTCTTGTTGATGGAAAGAAAACATCCCCATCCTCCAAGCTTTTGGTGTGAAGCTAAGATTGTAGTCAGTGGCCAAATGTCTATAGGCATGGCATTTGACACACCTGAATGGAACACCTATGTAGTATAAGGTTTGAGTGTGATTCTAGGGTCCATATACTAGGTCAATATAATCTTCCAAACCCTCCTAAAGGTTTATATCAACTAATATTTTTTCCACCATCTTGGAAGAATCCTTATTATATCTGTCATCAACATCAAAATAAAAGTCTCATTGTTATTCTCAATTGCCTTAAAAGTATCCAAGCTCCAGAGTTAAAGTGGTAAGCATGGGAGTTTAACCCAAACAAGTTAGGTCCATGATTTCTTGATCCTTAGATCAAAACACAAAATCCACCTCTTTAAATTAAATGGTGTTGTCCCCCAGAACTACCTGAGTGCTAAAATAAGATTGACATCCTACGTGGATTTGAAGATAAAGGAAATCCATCCCCTAATAAGAATATGAGAGGTAGGAGAGTATCCAAGAAGTGGTTGACAATATTGAATCATCCACTTATCTAGTGTATGTGTAGAGATTATTTCCTAAAGAAATAACTTGTTAATACATTATTTGTCAAATCTAAAACTTGATCCAACTTGACATCTTCCCTAAGCACAAGTCAAACTTTTTGACCTCTAAGCTTGATGCATTCCCTACCTTTCCTCCCCAGGTTTTTCTTTGCAATATCCGAGTCCTTTCCCTCCCTAGGGAGTATTAGTGAAGAAACAAGGTTGGACTAATAATGAGTCTGCAAAGTATTATCCTCCCCCATTCTATTGATACCACTAGGATGAGTAGTAGGAATCCTTGTCTACTCTAGAGGCAAAGGAGAATATTCATTAGAAACCAAAAGAGGAGTCTCATTGGGATGATTGATTATTGATCCCCCTTTATGTCCCTATTTCCAATGAGACTCAATTTATTTTGGGCTAGTTGAAGCCATGATTTGATGGGATGGATGAATCATATCCCCTTGAAAACTTGGAGTAGTAGTTTTCTCTAATAAACCCCCCAAATCATCCACTACATTATTTCTAACACCTCTATTTAAACCACTGAACTAAGAGGTGGATGCTTGTAGGAGAGAATTATGCTCCCCCATCTATGAAGTAGGAAAACCCATGATATCCCTATAAGGATAATATTTTCCCTAAATATCTTCTATAAGAATGGTCTTCCCTACTATTGGGTCATCCGAATAGTCCACAAGTTCTACATCTTTATCCAAGAGAGTTGGGTCAATGAAACTATGCCTCAAAGTCACTGATAAACCCATCAGATTCAAGAAAACTAGATATCAATAAATCATCTCCCAATGATGTCTTAAAAGGCAACATACAGGTATCAATAGACGAAAGAGAAAAAAGAAAAGGAGCACCTCAATTGGATAGCCAATACACAACCACTATAAATCACCCAAACCTCCTCTTCACATATTCCCTAATAGGAATCCCAATATAAGAATGCTATCCGAAGGAATAAATGAAAGTGTAATTTAGTCAAACACTTTGCATCCATTCAATGGACTATAGGATCCCAAATAAAGGGTGAAATATAAAGTGTGCCCTTGCCACCACCTTGAAACATAGGGATGTATGCATTAATGCAATGGACAAGCATCAAGTATTTGGGCATTCAATCTAGGATAAAGAGTTTGATAGATCAAGCCTCATCCCCTTCTATCAATCCCTATATTTGCCTTGCTACACTCCAATAAATCCAGACATAACAAGTAGATGTTCACTAGTAGATTCCTCTTGTAAAAAGCTCTACCTCATAAATTTTGCACTACCTCACCCTGTCCTAAAAAACCCTAAGGTGAAAAAGCAAGCCGTATAAAAGAAACATGAACCAATTATTTCTACCACCACAAGAAAGGCACAATAGAGATGTTGATGTCTCCCCAATCTAGTCGAGAGATCTACTGCCATGAAAATGCAGAGTAAAAACCTTTAAATTTCATTTTCATAGTTCTCTTGATCCAAGTTAGGTTTCTAGTTCAACCTACTAGATCGCTGTTTATTGTATAAGTCACTGCTTAATGAATAAGTCATTATATAATGCATAAAATAATATGATGTTTTCTTGAAATTTCACATAAAGCCATATAGTGATTTATGTCTAACCGAGTCATATGTAAGTAAGAGTTTATTTCTTTGAAGTTTTGATGTCTTCTGATATGTGATTCTATTCACATTTATGTTGTTTTTTGGCTATCACTTTGATGCCACACCTTTTACTATGAATATATCTTAGAAAATCTCTTTCACAGAGTTTTACTCGCATGAATCAAAGGACACCAATAATTTCTAGCATAAGATAAACCTCACTAGATAGTCAATCACTTGTGGCATCAGAAAATGATATTACATTCAAGAATTTTCTACATGCATCAAAGGTACATGTATTCCTACCAAACCAAAACATGAAAAGATATCAAAGAAATTAATTTTCTATTGCTTAGATATTGTTTTCTTCTGGTTCAAATATGCTAATTTCACCACTAATCTTCTAGTTTTAAAGAATTTTTTGTTTTATAAACATTAATGACCTAACTTATTTCACATTTTCTCTTAATGCATCTAAATAAGTTATCATAGGCAAAACATAGAAAAATTAATAATTCTAAAGGGAAAAGTCTTTTATTGGCTGTACCTCTTTCATTTTGAAAAACATCATAACAAGAAAATGAACAAAACTAGATGGTAGAGTCAGGGAAGAAAGGATAATCACATACTTGATCTTATGAGTAATATGAAGGTGTCAAATTCCTTACACTTTCATATGGAGTTATCTTTCTCCATTTTTATATGCTATGCCATTCCTCTCCTTCTCTTTCATCTAATTTCTTTACAACTTTTATATCTTTTTTTTCTTCTTTAGTCTTCCTTTATAAAAAGAAAAGGCTTGGTTTTTCTTTAAAGAGTCTTTTATTTATTTATTTTTACTTTATTTTTGGAATTCTTTTACTTTAATTAAATTAATAACTTTCCATTTCACTTTTTGTTTTTATTATTATTAATTCAATACTTTTATTTATTTTCCTTTTTTCTACTTTAATTTCTAGTTTTTCTTTATTTTTCCCTATTTTTCCTTTTTCAAGATGAATTCTATTTTTTTAATATATATTTTAATATGAAATGCCCAAATTCCATTAAATAAAATTAGCATCCAATTAATTTTAAAAGATGATTTCAAAATTTATAAATAATCTGTATTTTTAAATTTTCTTTTACCAAAATTGTTCCTACCATTATTAATGGCAAAACATGATAAACACGTAAGGAATTTATTTCTATATTTTACCTACTCTAGAAACCATAAAAAACAACACCCCAAACAAGTATCAAACACACCATAACCAATTATTTTTAAATGCATTTATACCATGTATTATCTACTATGTGTGTGTGTAGAGTTACACCATTACCGATGTATTGGTCCCACAGGACCCTACTTTGTGACATCTCACTACTATACAAATAAGGTTTGCGAGTATCACTTTGAATGTTCTTGTCCCGACCACTTCAAGGTTTAGAACCATCAAAACAAGTTTATATACCATAGGATTAACCATTTTTGAATCTTCAAAGGGTCCCACATATCTTAGTAAAAATTTCACTAACTTCCCAAGAGCACATAAGATCATCATTCAAGCCAAAACAAATGACTAAGGAGAGTTACACAAAATATTTGATCTGATCTATACATATATCTAATATAGAGAGTGTTTTTCTCATTTAAGAGAAAAATAATTAGGAAATATAGCAAGAATAATGTGTATAAGTTAATATTATTGGTACTCCATGTAGCTCTTGATAAGTATAACATGTCAGTACTGTCACTACTCCACATAGCCCCTGATAAGTATGATGATGAATAAGAAATTGAAATACTACATTTATAATGTATATAAAATCATGGAATACCCATCCATAATACACATACATATAGCCATATGACTAAATTTGACAAGTTTTGCTTGTCAAATTTTGGATTTGACAAGTTCATCTGTCAGTTCTAACTTAGTAACAATCTGAGTTGATGTGAGGTAAGTAGGATACCATCCTACACTTAGAACTCATGTTCACAATTCACCACTCTTCCCTTAGGTCTCCATGACCTAATGATTTCCAAAATGTGTACAAGGTTTAATGAACCACAAATTCATACTAATACATCATAGAATATAATAATATGTGATAAATAATTCTAGATGTATCAACATACATACAAGATAAATATCATACAATCAATCCGTAATTGTATTAAATTACCACTAGTCACACATAACTAGTATCATATTTTCTAGCTTAAATTATAGTGTTATGTTCATAGTTATGAGAAAATAATGTTAAAATTAACATATCATACATAGGTCAAGGAACACACCATCCTTTCAACCTTACAAGGGAACAAACAAAACAATTTCTCCTTACTTTCTTGGCTAGAATTGTAACAAGTTAAAAGTTAATCTCAACCCTTAGATTAACAAGATTTTCCACACAACCTAAACCCTACTCACTTTTAATGAAAGGTATAAAAATATCTCTTCAAAATAACATGCTTTAAGGTAAAAGAGAATAATATCAATCTAAATAAGGGTGAATAATAACATAATGATTCCTAATATAAAATTTAATATATAATTCAAGATTTGCCACTCCACATGGTTTAATATCTCAAGATTAGGTAAAATAGTGACCCTAAAGAGTCACAAGTGAAAAGTAAAGAACTATCATCTCAAAAACTCCTACATACCCTCACAAGGTAAAAAGGAAACATCGCAACTTAATGTTGCTAAAACACTACTTACCCAATCCATAAGTATAGTATTGCCATCTATTTCCACAACTGAGAGAAATAAAAACACTATCTACAAAGGTGTACCAATTCATCTGATCCAAAAATCAAAAGCTTTGGTTGAAAGATAATTCAATAAATATGAACAACACAATAAAAATAATGCTATCTCTGAGAAGAGATGTTTTATTCACTAAATTTGTAGACCCAAACATATGCCTATCTCTGAGAAGAGATGTCTAATTTCCATTTCAGGATACATCTTAATTTATACATGTTTTGAAGGTGGGAGGAGGATGTGGAAGGTCACCAATCTCAAGGGAGATTAAGTGATCTTACTTCCACATTTTACAACAATACAAAATTTGAGGAATTACTATTTTTATACTGCTCTACTAAAATTAAAATTTAGGGCACTTTCATTTGATTTTTGAGGGTAAAAATACATTTATAAAATATCAATTCCATCTCACCATATTTTCTTCATTCTTAGCTTTCCAACGGTTCAAACTGTGAGTCAATTGGAGCTACGGTGCAAAAGTTATGGCTCCCAGAAGTTTTGTCATCAATTGGGGTGGACCCATCACCTGAATTGTCACCTGAATTGTTGTCTAGATCATTACTCCCTCCTTGAGAATAAATGGTCCCCATTGCATCAATATTTTTCATCAAGTGTGGCAGTTGTATATTGATTTGATTCCTGATGCATACTTGGAATGGACTGTGCTTTATGGAAATGTGCAGGGCCTGATTGTTCACCATTTCTATCTGACCATCAGTCTGTGGATGGAAGGCCATTTTAAAAATTGGAAATATAAGAATGAGGAGAATGCGGTGAGATGGCATTGAAGGTATGGTGTAAAAGTTATGGCTCTCAGAAGTTCTATCATCAATTGGGGTGGACCCATCACCCAAATTGTCACCTGAATTGTTGCCCAGATCATCATCCAATCTTAAAAATTCTCTCTCAACAAGAAGTAGGAAACATTATCCTAAAAATTCAAGATAATATAATAAAATAACATTTTAAAAACAAGTTTCCATTTAAGAGAACACTAAATCAACATCATGAAAAATAAGAATCCTCTCATGGCTTAAAAGGATGTCAAAGAAAAGTGAGAGTGACAACTCACCTCTAAGCCCACTGTGAGAGATGACACTTCATCCTTGACCATATAACCTTAGGGTGCCAATCCAAAAAGAAACTCCTAACACATGGGAAGTCTCAATCAAATCAACATCACTCTACTACAAGCAAATTCCCACTGCATTAGGTGGTACCAAAAATAAATTGTTATTATAAGATTTTCCATTCTTAGGGTTAGTGAAATAAGGCACAAAAATTAAAGCATATATATATATATATTAATTGAGAAGGATCATGTGCTTATAAACACTCATAACACAAAACATAAATGGTGAAGGTGACTTGATAATCAAGAAGATTGTATTCATACTCGAGGTGTTCGATTTAAGTGATCAACTATGGTAGAAATATTTTGTTCATCACTAATGAAATACACTATATAATTACCTACCCAAACCTCATATACAACCATCACCATTGGATTATTCGATAAATCAATCCCCTAAATAATTCAAAAGGGTACGAGTACTCTTAAGGGTGCACACTCATGTTCCCCATCCTCATTACACGAATGTCATAAAAATCCAATCATAGTGTAACATGGTTCCACACTAAGGTAATACAAATAAAAAATACCAGTGTAATAATTTATGTCACTAGGTTTACACCGATGAATAGAAAGACTCAAAAATGCTAATGGACTCATTAAATCTTAGAGTTCGAGCCACAACTTTGATATCACATGTAACAACCCTGCTAGGTTAGACATATAAATACATGAATTTTTAAAATTAAACACATAAAATAAATATAGATTACACCATGAGAATATAAAAATATCATAAGAAATATGTAATGTGTAATAATTGCAACAAGTACAAAACATCACATAATACTGATCTCTAATATCGTGAGAGTAAATGTCACAAGTGAATATAGAAAGTAATCACATTAACTATACTACAACTATAACAAGTCTACAACCACCACTATCCAAGTATAAAAATAAGTAATTATAAATCATAATTATATTATTCAATGATAAGTACAATAGAAAACATTTTACATGTAGATACATGGCTCCTCTGGAGAATAGTTCCTGAACTCAAGTATATGTGGTAATCTCAAGTGTCATCTCAATAAGTAATACTGCTATGGGGATTAAGAACATCATCTGAGAAAATTTTGAAACTAACCATGGACCAATGATCTCCCACAATAATACCATAAATAAATAGCCTTCCCTTCATAGATGAGTAGATAGTGATGACATAAGAATCAAGAGAGACAAGAAAGTACCCATGTGTTGTATGATTCTAAACTAAACATGCAATATATCATAGAATTCTATTTTATTACAAGATATCACATAAACATGTGAATCACACTTATAAAATGAAAATATATCACTAAACATAATTTGGCCCAATTTTTACAAATAATAAATAATAATGATCTAGATCAATCAAATTCATACATACCACTTGATTGGATTTCCTTCATCTGTCACTATGAGACTAGTAAGCCAGTGAAGTCCATCTCACTCCTTACTCTATATCAACAATGCAAATTGATCAAATACATTTAAATATAAGATTAATTTAATTCACATCCTACTTATTAAATACATCATATAATATGTTATACATAGGAGTAACTAAAGTATACATTTATTCTGTCAAATGCAAGAATGAATCTTACATTAATTTCTATCCCATACTAGAAATAATGAATATAGACTATACCATCCAGGTTTTTACACATTCAAATACAAATTTTCACTATCATAATTAGTTTTCAACATATCACACCCCATGGTAACCCATATTACCATAGTCTAGTATTCTAAGACATACCACTAGTTTTCCAAAAATAGTCATATGAATTAGTCTTAAAAAAATGGAAACATAAGCATCTATATAAGTAACCAGATTTAATGAAGCAAGTCTCAGCTCGTATGGAACATAATAACATACAATCACAACATTCATTAAACTCTTAAAAATTACATGCATGCATACACAATGTCTTACCAACTATTTTGAAACACACTATTCACAACAATAACCATCATGTATATAATAAATTAGTCAAATGTAGATGTAAGTCTAGGCATAACATTTATGGTATGTACCATTCAGGTATAATATATATTGATATTATAGTTATTTATGATATCCCATATTATCATAAGTTCCCAACTACATAGTAACATATAATCCAAACTTATGATCTCAAAAATCAAGTGACATACATACATAATATCAATTAAGTAAGTACGGAGCTATGTCACCTGGGTATACTCTAAGTCTAAGCTGCATTCTAGTATTCAAGGAAATATAACATATAAGCACACATCATGATGCACTATTACATGCTAAATATGACCAAAAATTAAGACATATTAACATCCACATAATATGTGCTGCACACAAGTAATCAATATCGAAAACTAACAGTCAATCAATCTTTTACAGAGAAACAAATAATACATAAGCTTGTTATAACATTAATTTAAACATCTCATTATTTTGTTAAAAGACCATTTTAATATAGTTATAATTTTAGTCCCTTGGGCCCTTGATGGTTGTATAAAATCATGCTCACATCATAGCTATTTCCATTAAGCTCTTATGTTGTTTATGTAAAACCATGCATAGATGTAACAAATCAAAACTTAACACACATGAATCATAAGATAACCCAATCCAACATTTGTCATTCATTTAGGGGTTTGAATTCACACATTTATTACTCTTCATTTTTCATAATTATTTAATTTAGTCTATAATCCACCCATGGAGATAAAGCTATAAGATTACTTCCCTTTGCTCATATACATGCTACTAGGTACACTAATACCTATGTATTCACATTAAGCAAACCATAACTTGATTTAGAGTTACTTTCACACCATTATTCACAATATCACATACAAATATCAATAGTTTACTTTAAAACCTCACCATGAAGATTATCTAAGATAATAGTATTTTGAGAAATGATGCTTCCACATAGTATGTGTTATACCATAATGAGTATATTTATCTGACCATTACCGTATTATGATATCCATTATTCCAAGATTAATAGCTATGATAATTCTAATAGTGTAATATTTTGGGTAGGGAATAATCAAAACACTAATTCCTAATGTCTAAGATAATGAAATCCATTACTAGTATCACTTCACCTTATTATGTTGACAAAGTTATATGTGTATAATGAAATATATTAAATATTTAGATCATTAGAATATACTGAAAACTATATTGCTAATAAATTATTGTATGCTTTTATATAATTGCTCTGCTTAAAGATTACTGATAACATAGTGATTTATAACATAGCAACTTAAATATACACCTTAAAAATTAATTATACAATGATTATCTTATTGCTACTTACATTTACCATGTTAACTACAATATTCAAAAATTTGCTGATCACATAGTTCTAATCTTAAACAAGGGTGACATTGAACATCCAATATTACGTTATCCCCTCCAAGAGCTATACTAAAACTCCAATGATATATTGACATTAATTCTATTACTTTGGTATTATCATTAATTTCATCATTCAAAATTAATACATTGATATCAGATTTGTGAAAATTAATAATTTATTGTTCGATATGTACTTCATATTCTTTATTATGTAATATGACATTTGAAAACAAATTTATACATTTGAACATTCAAGTTTGAATTGAAATCACAAGGTAAATACCTTAAATGTTTTTCCAAAGTATTGACATCCAGTATTGAATATTCATATCTACCTCTAAGTGATATCCTATCAGATATTGACTCCAAATGTTCATTGACACTGATAAAAACTACCATATTCCATGCTTGTATACCATGTGGCTATAATATAGTGATTTAGTTTAAACAATATTTCGACTATATTGTTGCATCTAAGTGCCTTGTTTAATGCACACACACACACACACACACACACACACACACACACACACACACACATATTAAAGAAACTTTTCATGAAGACATTGGCTAGCATTTTAAATTGAGCTGGTGATGTAGGTCAAACATAGGTGATATAAATTGCTGGGTAGAAGTTAGTGATAGCTATATAGGATATATATACTAATTAATACCCTATTAGATGTTATTATATATATCATATCATTTTTTTCTACATAAATCATTGCTTAATGCATAAGTCAATGTTTAATGCATAACATAATATGACGTTTTACTAAAATTTCACATAAAGCCATAATTATTTATGTCTAACCGAGTCATATGTAAATAAGAATTTATTTTTTTGAAATTCTAATCTCTTATGATATGTGATTCTATTCACACTTTTGTTATTCTTTGGCTGTCACTTTGACGCCACACCCTTTACTATACATATCACTCAAAAAATATCTTCCACAAAGTTTTACTTGTGTGAATCAAAGGACACCAAGAATTTATAGCATAAGATAAACCTCACTAGATAGTCAATCACTCGTGGCATCAAAAAATGATATTACAGGCAAGAATTTTTTACATGCATCAAAGGTAGACATAGTCCTACCAGATTGAAACATGAAAATATCTTAAAGAAATTAATTTTCTATTACTTAGATATTATTATTTTTTGGTTCAAGTATGCTAATTTCACCACTAATCTTGTAGTTTTAGAAAATTTTTCATTTTATAAACATTAACGGCCTAACTTATTTCACATTTTTTCTTAATGCATATAAATAAGTTATCATAACCAAAACATTAAAAAATGGATAATTCTGAAGGAAAATATTTTTTATTGGCTATACCCATTTCATTCTGGAAAACATCATAACAAGAAAATAAACAAAACTAGATGGTGGAGTTAGGGAAGAAAGGATAAACACATACTTGATCTTATGAGTAAGATGAGTTGTCAAATTCCTTATGCTTCTGTATGGAGTGCTCTTTCTCCATTTTTATATTCTATGCCATTCCTCTCCTTCTCTTCCATCCAATTTCTTTAAAAGTCTTATGATATCATTTTTTCTTCCTTAATCTTCTTTTATAAAAAGAAAAGGCATGATTTTGCTTTAGAGAGTCTTTATTTATTTATTTTTGCTTTACTTTATTTTATTTTTGGAATTCTTTTACTTTTATTAAATTAAGAAGTTTCCATTTCACTTTTTCTTTTTATGATTATTTACTCAATATTTTTATTTATTTTCCTTTTTTCTACTTTTATTTCTACTTTTTTTTTGTTTTTCATTTTTTAGGATAAATTCCATTTTTTAAATATATGTTTTAATATGAAATGCCCAAATTCTATTAAATAAAATTAGCATCTAATTAATTTTAAAATTTATAATAACCCACTTTTTTAAATTTTCTTTTATCAAAATTGTTCCTACCATTATTAATGGAAAACATGCTAAACACGTAAGGAATTTATTCTATATTTACCTACTCTAGTAACCATAGAAAAAAACTCCTTAAACAAGTATCAAACACAAGATAATCAATTATTTTTAAATGCATTTTTACCATGTACTATCTAATATGTGTGTGTGCAGGGTTTTGCCAGCTCTCTGTAGACCTTTAACGTCTCTATCTACATCACCCTCTATGATTATGCTCTCCATATGACACACTCTAGGGATGAATTCTCCTACATCCACCTCATAACATGTAGGTAATTATATCATATTACATGATAAACATAAAATAATAATATAACTGAAATAATATATTAATATGCTTAAAATGTAAACACATACATTAACCAACTCATAATAAGTAATCATGTATCATCATCTAACTAAGAAACATTATAATATCCCATAATAACATAAACTTTAAGCTTAGTCAGAAATATAAACAAATCTGAATTGTTAGCTACAAATATGTATGGATAATCTAGCAAGTTTACTTGGTGAGGAATCACGTTGTAACACAATTTTAGGTCTAAGTAGCTGAAAAAGTAGTTACAAAGCATTTATAAGTATAAAGACACATTATGTGAATGATGGATAATTATAATCCTTTAAGTACATTATTTCTCTCTTAGGTTTTTAATTTTGAATTGAATTGCTGTAATATATATTTATCCAATTTAATTCAAATTATTATATTTAATTCATATTTTCTATATCTCAATTAGTGCATAGTTTTCATTATTTTATATCTCTTCAGTGTAAAAAAAAACAAACAAATTATATTAGAGGTTGGCATGATCATCATCATTCAAGGGATAATATTGTATTGAGTGACAAAATGATTGGTGTTACTTTATGTTTACAGAAGTATTTGTTCATTTTGATAGCAATGCTTATAACAATTGATACTAGTAGTTACACAATTGCATATGGTTTGTGACCAATTATCCATGAGATAGAGGAGCAGTACATAGTGTATATTTGGGGACAATACATGTTGGCTCACTAGTATAGGTACATATATCAATTTACACAAAAAAATGTGGTGGAGGTTTGGTATCTAACATGCTTCTACATATGTGGTCATATGAGCATATTGTAATGATTAGCCCATTAGGGTTGTCATTAGTAGGGTGAAGACTATAGGTCTAATCTAGTGCATAGTGGGTATACCCACATGCATGAAAAATGGATATATATGACACAACAATGCTAAGGAAAAGAATAAATAGGTTATAGGAAATTTATATTATCTTGAGTTTTTGAAAAGAGTAATCTTGATGGACTTAGAATGCACATATGATGAGACATATTAAAATCCACTAGATGCACATATTGATCACCCAAGAGTATGGGGTGAAGCTAGATCAACTACTAACACCATGTGTGTGGTGGTGATCATTTAGAACTCCTTTGTAGTTTGGTGTTTTACCGTATTTTTTATAAAATAATGAATGTGTAATAATAATAGGTGTATAACTATAAAGATCTCATAAAGCCAAAGATGAAAAATAAGTAGCGATTGTGATTTTGGGAATTGAAAAGTATGGAAAATTGATATTTTTGAAAAATACTAAGAATAAATGTACTTACCTTAAATTGGGGATCTTTGTTAACTATTTCAAATGTCTGCAAGTAGAAATTAGAAAAAGATGTGACTATGCATGCTCAAAATCAAGGAAAAAAATTAAAATTCTCTTGGATAGGTCTATCCTAGTTGGACTGTAGTGTAGGTTATTTGAGTTTGCTGAACACAAACTTGTCCCTATTGACTATGATTGGTGATTGATAAAAAAAATACAAATTAGGATTTTGACAATGACAAATAAAAAGTAGGATTAGGGAATATTTATGGAGAGGACCACTGTAGACAAAAAATAATGCTTGTCATTCAAGTTTGTAGATGATAGACTTGTCCCAATTGATTATGACCAAAATTTGACTATTGTGCCACCTACACTTGAGTTTTATGATTATGCTAAGATATTGTAATTTAGATTATGTTGCACATAATTCATTGTTTTCTATCTTATGTCTTTGAAACCCTAAGTGCACTATGAAAGCTTAACAACCTAGAAAAAAGAGGGGAAAATAATGCACTAAGCTGACCCCAATTACCTCCTTGATGATTAAGCACTGCCTACATATCTAATAATCTAAGGATGTAAATTAAGTCTACATAGTTATCCAACATATAGTGATTATACAATTATGCTCCTTGACTCTGTGTATGCAATTAGAAATGTGGATTTGATACTTGATAACAATAGCTCTTGACTTTATTTGAGATGATTTGGACTTAGCTTATGATTGATCCTTTTGAATGGTATTGAATTTGGAAATAATAGGATATAATTATTCAATGTGAAATAGTGTATAATATATAAACCAAGTGATTTCAAGTGAGGATATATAATGATCTTTGACATGTATTTATAGGTAAACCTATTGTGAAATGCATTGGAAGACCCAAAAGAATGATTTGAAATTTAAAAATAAGTCATTATTTGGTATGAGACATAGCCAACCTAGGTGGAAAAGACCATGATAATATTCCTATCCAAGACCATGATAATATTTCTATCTAGCTAGTATGGACTTGTCCTAAAGGATCAGGGATAATTGTCCTAAGTTGGAGGCAATATATGGGGTTTTCTAAAGATAACTCAACCATTTGCCTAACAATATTCCCCCATTTTGGAATTTTATCTCTACCATGTTTATTATGTAAGAACTAGGGTTTATGTTTTACCGATCTTTATCACATCAAATAAATACATAGTTAATAAAAAACTCTCATAGACAGCCATAGGTGGTCACATGAGAAATTCAGTCACACAATCAACCTAGATGTTGTTAAGCATGGAATATACTGAGAGGGGGGGGGTGAATCAATATATTATATATCTTATAAATCTTTCCTTTAACCAAATTCCACTTAATCAAAAATTAAAGATATGCAATAAAACTCAAACAATAAACATCCACACAAGATAGAGAGAGACACCAGATATAACATGGAAACCTAATGTGGGAAAAACCATGGAGAATCAATCTCAAATATATTTGTGAGAACAACCCCACAAGAGCACCATACCCCTTTACCAAGTACAAACCTCAGCTTCAATTCATGAGCACCACCCCACAGGAGCTTCAAACCCCTTTGCCGAGCACCAACCCAGCTGTCATTCGTGAGCACCAACCCATAGGAGCACCAACCCCTTTGCCGAGCACCAACCCACGGGAGCACCAACCCCTTTGCCAAGCACCAAATCAACAACAATTCATGAGCACCAACCCACAGGAGCACCAACCCCTTTGTGTATACCACACACCTATCTCTCAGTGTTGCTAATACAACATCACCTTCCTCTCTCTCACTTTTGCTCTTCTAAGCTAGATATAACAAATACAAATCATCTCTCATAATTGCTCTTCTAAGCTAGATATTACAATATCAAATCAACCTCTCACTTCCACATTTACAAATGGCTACTCAAGCCTTTATTTATAACTTTCCAAATGATCTTTGGCCTTCCCCCTTTGTGACCTTTCATTCCTCATGAAAAATGGTGCCAATCTTGGATGACCCTTCATATCCAAGCATTTGAAAAGTCATGTGGTGACCCTTCATGACCAAAAACGTCCTTCCCACTTTTGTCTTTATCTTTGTTGACTTTTCGTATTCCTTTAAGTGTCCCTTCATGAGAAATTCACCCCTTACGCTTTTGTCTTCACTTGGTGACTCTTGGTATTCCCCAAGATGACTCTTCATGGGAAAATGCATCCCATCCTTCTTTTGTCTTTATCTCGTGACTCTTCAACTTCTCCATGGGCCCTTATTTTGTCTTATATGCAACCAAAAATATATTTGTTAATATTAAATAAATATTAACTCATATTAGCCAAGATAAATAACATTAAATGCAATGGGGCCTTTATCACCAATAATACTAAACCTTTGACATCAATGACAATATTTCCAACAATCTCCCCCTTTGTCATTGATGGCAACCTCAATCCTGAAACTGCCACATCCTGTCACCTGCACATCTTGTCATTTGAAAACATACAGTAACTCCCCCTTACTGTAGCAACATGTACCTATTCCTTGTACCTATTTTTTGCACATGTACTTGTACCTATTATTCTCCCCCTTTGACATCAATGGCAAAGGGCCTACCTAGAGCTAACACTTAGCTTCCCCCTCACTTGATGCTAAACATCAATGGCAGGAAGTAATAGAAATTACTCCCAACTCCTCTCGCCGATCTTTGAATGTATCCTTTGATCGTGCCTTTGAGAAGATATCTGACAATACATATACATTTTTCCCTATCCTTTGAGCATCTACAATCAACTCATTTGAATCTTTTCTTCTAATCTCACAACCCTCTTTATGAAACTTTAATGTATATCCTTGATCACATATTTGACTAACACTCAACAGATTATGCTTAAGACCTTTTACATATAAAACATTCTTAGTCTTAGTTCTACCATAATCCAAACTCAAAGTACCTTTTCCGGCTATCCTGGCAGTAGTTTTATCTCTGAACCTCATTGTACCACCATTAATCTTCTTTAGAGAAATGAACTTACTTTTATCTCCTATCATATGCCTCGAACATCCACTATTAATTAACCATGGCTGATCTTTACCTCCCACATGCAAAGCTGTCTGCACCATCATAGAATCTTCATGTTGTTTCTTCTGCCATGTACATGTTTGAACCTTCTTCCTGATAAATGGATCTTTGACACTCTAATTCTTCTTCTTGATGAATGGAGATTTGAACCTCTGATCCTTCTTGACTGACTCGAACACGCTTCTGCAATACCGAGTTATGTGTCCAAAGTTGTTGCATTTGTAGCACACTATGGTCTCTTCATTAAAGCTTGATAGAGGAGCAAAAGAGTTGTGGCTTCTGCTTGACTCTACTTGACTTTCATTCTCCTTAGTTCTAAAATTGTTAGCTCTTTTTCTACATTCTACTTTCTTGTGACCATATCCATTACAATAGAAACAATAGCCATAAAAATAAGACCTTTCTGTATATCTCTGACCTGATTGCCTTTTGTAGCTTTGTTCTCTCCATCCTTCTCTATTTGGAATGTCCTCTGTATTCTTCACTTCTCCCCTTTTTGTTTCGTCTTGTGTAAGAGCTTCAACATAGCTCTTTTTATTTTCAAATCTGATCCCTATCTTATCCGAATTTGATTTTTTACTTTCCAATATCTTATTCAGCATGTTAGTGTTATCCTCAAATCTTGAATCACTCACTACTTTATCATTGACTGCTTTCTGAATATCTTCTTTTAAGGAGGCAATTTCAATAACATACCTTTGACATTCTTGTCCTATGCCCAACTGTGCTGTGAGATCTTCTTCATTCTTCTTGGCTTCTTCAAAGTGTGCTTGTAGATCTTCAAATATTTCCTTTGACTCTTGTTCATTTTTCTTGATCTGGCGCTTTAACCTTCGATTCTTCTTCTGAACAACTTCTAACTCTTCTAGGGCACAATTGAGTTCTCCTTCCATATCTACTTCAGCTTCTTCCTCTTCTTCTTCTTGATCATCATCATGTATGGCCATGAATAGAATCTCTTCATCTTATGAATCGCTGACTCCACTATCTTCAACTAAGCTAGGGTCCTTAGAATACAGGCTCTTCTTCTCAAATTCCTTCTTGGATTTGCCTTTGAAATTCTTCTTGTATGTAGGCTTTTCTTCTTCTTCATATTTAACTTTATTTGGGCATCTAGCTAAAAAATGTCCAATCTTTCCACAATTAAAACATTTCAAAGGTAATTTTCCTTGATATTTACCTATTCCTCTTTTTGGCTTGCGAATGAAAAGTGCTTCATTGTCATCTTCATCATCACTGGAACTATCACTTGATTCTTGAATCTTAGCTTTCTCCTTCTTTGATGTCTTGAAAGCCGCTTTTATCTTTGAGGGTTTATCTTATTCTGTCTGCATCTCATATGCCGTGAGAATACCATGAAGCTCATCCATCTTCAGCTTGGCTAAATTCTTCATCTCCTCAATTGCTGAAACCTTTGCATCATATCTCATTGGTAGAGATCTCAAAATTTTTTGCACCACCGTTGACTCTTCTAATATTTCTCCAAGACCTTGAATCTAATTTACTATCTGATCAACTCGCAAAAGATAACTTGCTATATCTTCTTCTTCTTCCATCTTCAAACTTTCAAATTGCCTTCTAAAAGTCTATAATTTAGTTTGCTGTACCTTTCCATCACATTTGTAAATATTCTCAAGTTTTACCCAAGTTTCATGAGCAGATTTACATTGCATAACTTTAAAAAATTTGGATTCACATAAACCACATAAAATAGCATTTAAAGCTTTAGCATTACATTCACTTGCCTTCTTTTCTACTGGAGTAATTGTAGATGTCTGTGGATCTTCATATTCCTCCACCACTAACTTCCATATGTCAAATCCAAGGGCAATCAAATAAACCTTCATTCTCATGCTCCAAAAAGCATAATTCATCCCATCAAACAAAGGTTCCTTATTTGTAGAAAATCCTTCTTGTGACCTAGCCATCGTGATTTCCCGATCTACCTTCAAGCTGTAAAACTTTTCAAAAAGGAACCTGCTCTGATACCAATTGTTAAGCATGTAATATACTGAGAGGGGGGGGTGAATCAGTATATTATATATCTTATAAATATTTCCTTTAACCAAATTCCACTTAATCAAAAATTCAATATATGCAATAAAACTCAAACAATAAACATCCACACAAGATAGAGAGAGACACCAAATATAACGTGGAAACCTAATGTGGGAAAAACCACGAAGAATCAATCTCAAATATATTTGTGAGAACAACCCCATAGGAGCACCATACCCCTTTACCAAGTACAAACCTTAGCTTCAATTCATGAGCACCACCCCATAGGAGCTTCAAACCCCTTTGTCGAGCACCAACCCAGTTGTCATTCGTGAGCACCAACCCACAGGAGCACCAACCCCTTTGCCGAGCACCAACCCAGCAACAATTTGTGAGCACCAACCCATAGGAGCACCAACCCCTTTGCCAAGCACCAACTCAGCAACAATTCATGAGCACCAACCCACAGGAGCACCAACCCCTTTGTGTATACCACACACCTATCTCTCAATGTTGCTAATACAACATCACCTTCCTCTCTCTCACTTTTGCTCTTTTAAGCTAGATATAACAAATACAAATCATCTCTCATAATTTCTCTTCTAAGCTAGATATTACAATATCAAATCAACCTCTCACTTCTACATTTACAAATGGCTACTCAAGCCTTTATTTATAGCTTTCCAAATGAACTTTGGCCTTCCCCCTTTGTGACCTTTCATTCCTCATGGAAAATGGCACCAATCTTGGATGACCCTTCATATCCAAGCATTTGAAAAGTCATGTGGTGATCTTTCATGACCAAAAACGTCCTTCCCACTTTTGTCTTTATCTTTGGTGACTTTTCGTATTCCTTTAAGTGTCCCTTCATGAGAAATTTGCCCTTTACTCTTTTGTCTTCACTTGGTGACTCTTGGTATTCCCCAAGATGACTCTTCATGGGAAAATGCATCCCATCCTTCTTTTGTCTTTATCCCATGACTCTTCGACTTCTCCATGGGCCCTTATTTTGTCTTATATGCAACCAAAAATATATTTGTTAATATTAAATAAATATTAACTCATATTAGCCAAGATAAATAACATTAAATGTAATGGGGCCTTTATCACCAATAATACTAAACCTTTGACATCAATGACAATATTTCCAACATATGTGGCTATAGTCAATAGAAAAAGTTGCACTACACCCCTATCCTAATATTATAGACTTTTCCCACCATAATTTTAATTCCTGCATTTGGTTTTGACAAATTTAATAAGTCTTTTAAAGTAGTTTTTAGTCATGGTCAACTTGCATAGTCAACATTAAATATTTTTGAGGGAGTTTTGCACATCTATTAGTTCATTTATTATTTTTAACTAATTTATAATTCTATAAATTATATATTTTACTTTAGATTTGTATATTTCTTGTATATCAATTTTAGTAGTTTATATCTATTAGTTTTATTAATTCAATTCAAACTAGATTAAACATAAATACACAGAGCAATATTTATAAGATACAGTAGAAGTAGTCAAAAAATTTGATAGGCATACACAAAATACTCTTGGGAATATAGTGTTACCTCTCCAATTCAGTTTAGCAACACTATCAACTCCATTTATAGTCCTACCAAAAATGTAAGTATTCCATGTGTTATTAGGATTCCCTTGGATATATAATCTCTATGAAGTACCATCTACAATACATAGATGCCTCAAATATGTACATTGTAATAAATTGGTTATAATTGAAGGCAATTGATATGAGTACCCTCTAGAGTTAGTGGTAACTCCTACTCATCCTCCCCACCACCACCACAGTTGGTTGTGACACCTATTCAAGAAAACCATAAAAATATAATAATGACACTTACTCAAAACCATAATACAGAGATACTTAGTGTACCCATTTAAGAGAATCATACATAATAAATTATTGTACCTATACATAACCTTTATATACATGAAGTTTAAAATAAAATGGTGCACCCTCTCAAGAAATAATATTTATATAAAACAGTTACCCAAGGTTCAAATAAGTCTAAATATTATATAGTGCATCCTAGGGTAATCCCTAATCTAGTTCATCATGTTCCATAACAAACACAGGGAATAAAAAATTGTCCAATTATACAACAGACTCCACCAAGTCTTACATCTTTGTAAGTTACACTTTATACAAAATTTTTACAAGCAATGATCATTATAGTTACACTATGACACCTCATGGCTTTATAGATTCAAAAACATCCAAATGTAACCCTTTTTCATCCATGGGAAGTAACTTTTAAACTATATGATCCAAGCATGAATTATGGTCCTCCCATTGATGGGATCATAGGCTAATTTCCCTTCCAAAATATCAAAAATGTAAAATAATTAAGAATATAAAAAATTAAACAAAGTAAATATTATAAAAGTAAAAAACATTCAAAAAATAAAAAATTAGGACCTAAGCATGACATAAGATGCTATTTTACTTCTTTACATATGTTATCACATATTTGGTAGATAACATATTATTTTATATACCCACATGCATTTCATAAGGTATACGAGTGTGATTTAGGACATACATTATATATGGTTTCTTAGATGCAAGACTCCCTTATATCTAGAGGCCATGTCTTTGTTAGGACATCTTATTTTATTTGATATAGTATATCAAGTTATATCTATCTATGATCTCAAATGCAATATTGAGCTACATATCTTACAATTATCTTGCTAATCAATCATATTTTACATTGTGATACATGGATATGCTACTTTTATATAATATGACATTGACACATATAGATGGAATATACTAATTTTTACATGTTCTATGCTCCTCTGATGTTGTTTACTTTCTTACATGATAAGATAGATATTACTTTCTTATTATGTGTGGCCCTTGGCCTTTGTGTGTAAATTTTATTTTGAACATTTCTATGAAATTTGTGCTTGGTATGTGTGATATTTAAACATGTCTATAGCTTGTGGCCCTTGACCTCATGTGTGAAATATTTGTTCTGTGTGCCATTTGAACATGCCCATTATTTGTGGCCCTTGGACCTATTATTTTAAGTGAAATTTGAACATGTACCTTATTTTTAATATGATTAATGTCTTTTATATACAACCCTTTGAATTGTTTATTATGATATATTCATATTCATTGTATGTAGTCCTTGGCCTTATTGTGTTACATTGGGTGACATTGTGGGTTGTGATTGTTGTGCTTAATTAGTGGTACCACGATACATATCACACACTTTTAAAATGTAGTCTAATTTGTATATGATTAACTGAATACATGACTTATTGCTAAATTATCTAGAAATGACACTTATATGCCTCACATTCAATATGTTGCATCATGCTTCAATGATAATTACATTACTATGATAACATACTCTCCACATGATTATCATTACATAAATAATACATGATTATATATTTATCACATAATATAATTAAATATTATTTTAATATAAGTGACTTATAAGTTACATCCCTCATCTAAGTGGGGGGGGGGGCGGGGGTGGAGGGGGGGGGGAATCACAATGGGCTTGTCTTAGAGATCCAAGCCTCCATGAGCAGACAAAAATCTGATTTGGTAAAAAGTACAGGTTCAAAGATACAAATAAAATGTTTGAAGATTTGAAATAATGCAAAATCAGATTCTATAATAAGAATTTAGATTTTCAAAGCTTTAAAGTAATTCAATTTTTTTAAACATATGACAAATATTGGTACATTGAACATATTATGGGGGCATATGACATGCATAAGCACTCACTTTGTAAAGACTCAAAGTATATATTTATACACAATAGAATGAATATACATAGGCATATGAAAAATAATTAAATTATCAAAATTATAGGTTGTAAATACAATTATAATTGAGCATATAGATGCATAATATTATATATCACTTGGCACCAAACAAAATTTCAAAACACATGATGTTTGTTCAAGAACATCTTCAAATCTCATTGCAAAAAAAATTTAAAGTTTCAAAATTAAAAAATGCATGATGCTTTTTACTACACATTTTCAAATATTTCAAGAGGAAAAATTCAATGTTTCAAAGTTAAAAAGACATAATGCTTATTCATTCACTCTATTTCAAAATTTAAAGTTTCAAATTTAAAAAAGGCATGTTACTTGTTCATGCACATTATTTCAAAATTCAAAATTAAAATTTCAAAGGAAAAATATTCATTTGAATTCAAATATATGAGAAATTGGTGATGATGGGGGCATAAATATTCTTCATTCTCTTTCAATCATAAAAAATAAATATAGCTCCATTTGGAATGGCATGATTCAAGCTATGCGAGTAGTGTATGTTGAGGTTTAATGACACTCTACAACCATGTGATTACTTATAGCAAACCCATTATGTGATTATATCTTCTATTTCAGGTGATGTAAATTCAAGTATAGTGACACTCAATGACCTTGGCATCATGTATAACAAATACATCATGGTTCCACCATTTTAAAATAGTACATTGGGTACTACTCCCCATTCATCAAAGTTAGAATAATGTATTTTTCCAAATTAATATATTTATTAGTTATTTAAAATTGGGACTTGATCAATCTTAATTCACCATTGGTTCAAGTTATCCAAGTGCTTCAACAAAGAGACATAGTTATCCATCATTAGTTATAAGTAATAGGGCAATTTGGTTTCACCTACTTATAGGTGTACTCATTACTTACTCCCTTTCAAATTTTAAATTTTGAAAGTTTAACTTTTTAAAACTTAAAAGTGGGAAAATGACTACTCCATGAGCTATTGTAGGGTTTACTAAATTTGAGTGCCTTGCGCAATTGAACTATCTGCTCAAATAAAAAGTGTGTTATACACACTTAGGTTTAATTATTTATCCTTTAATCTAGAAAATTCATTATAGGGGTGGTGTAGACACATAAATATGGTCACAGGTTATTGACAATGCTAATTCTTGACATATATTAAACCACATGATTTGTGCCCAATTACATGACTCTAATTCACTATTCCTGTAATCCATTTATCTGTATGTGCGATTGACCCTTTGTTTCCCATCACTACTACATATAACTTACAATGTCAAATGATTAAGGTGTATAACATCACCCTCAGACTATCTCTAGTTCAGGATAAGTGTCTTTTATATTTAAGGATAGGTTCACCCGAGGTAGACAGAGCCCTACCATGCTCTTGTTCACTTGGTCTAGATATGTATTGTGCAAAATAATGAATAGTTTTTGAATTCAAAATAATTATCTTGGGCCTTATCACCTATTTCACATGGTTGGCTGGAAAATATCAAAAGGTTTACCCATAATAACACATCTAAGGTCATTCATTATTCCTAATTTTAAATTATTTATTGAGCACTTATACACTTTGTACATTGATAAAATCTATCATATGTTTTCCAAAATTAAGATCATTCATAAGAATAAACCATAATAAAATACATGAGCATTCTAGAGCAAGTCAAGAGCTATCATTTTCAAGTATCAAATCCATATTTATAGCTACATACACATAGTCAAGGAGCATAAATTGCATAATCACTCTAGGTAAGATAACTATATGGGTTTGATTTTCCTCCTTGGAGTATTGGCTACATAGGCAATGGTCAATAATCAAGGGGGTGATTGAGGCCAGCTTAATCCATTACATTTCCCTCTATTTTTCATTATTTTCAACCTATCAAAGTGCCCTATTTTAAAGATGAGAAAGAAAATAATTTTTTTTATGTGGCATAATTCAAGTTGAAATATATAATATTTCTCAGTAGACATAGTTGCAGAATGAATAGGGACAAGACCATGGTAAATATACTCAAATGGACTGCATTGTTATCCAGTTAAAGTGATCTTACCAAATAATATTATCTATTTTTTCCTTTGATTTGCCATTTCTAGAATTATGCTTTTTTCTATATTTTTATATTAGTCAATCATCACTGTCAACTGGGAAGAGTCATTCAATGGAGATGAATGGCATGTGCTATAGGCTATTTACAATAGAATATATCCAAAACTAGTTTATGATTTTAGTCCTAAATCTGAGCATATAAATTCACTTATTTTACTAATTTCAACTCTCATACATTCATAATAGTTAACATAAATTCTAATTTGAGCTAAGTGATTTTTGTCCTAGTGTATTCCAAAAATAACAAGTTTCCATATTTAACATTTATCAAAATCAAAATTGTTGATTATTGCACATCTTTAGCATTATGATATACTCTAGTTTTAAACTTATAGTTACACAATAATTTTATGTGTTTAATGAAAATAGGGTAAAACAATGACCATAATAAGGGAGAGTTTGGATTTATACATGCTAGGCATAAATGGATCTAGAAGTACATGAGAATGTAAGTAAAATTTCATAACAAGAGGATTATGAAGATAAGCCATAAACATTGTGGGTGTTATGAGAGATGGTAGGAATGTCACTAGAAAAGCAACACAAATAATACATTATGCCTTGCCTAGTTTTTTTAAAACCAATGTTTTATCAATGTGGTAAGTGAGATGTAGGCTAATAATGTTCAAAACTAATAAATATAGTTATGTCATGTTAGATAAAATACATTGTCTCCTTTCTCATAATTTTTTTGTGGAATACAAACTATGTTAATTGAGAGGTGTAGAAATGTGTTGGTTTTCTTTTTCAAAAAAGATTGGAGCATGATGTTTTTGTTTGTTATTTCTATAAAAAAATCTAACTTTCTTCTTGACTTTCCAAACATTAAATGCCTAATGTAGTTGACTTATTAGTGGTATTAACACACTACTAATAACAAAATTACACTAACATATTGTAAATTTATTAATTAGCAAAATCTAAATTTATTAAATAACACACTTTCATATATGTGTTTTCTATGATTATTTTATAATTATAAACTACATAATTTTTTAGTGTGTATTATTTTTAAAATAATGTTTTAATATAAAACATAATTTTTTATTTTTTGGGAAACCCATATATTATCACTTGTTGTGACTTTCCTAATTTATTAGGCTTTGTGGGGTTGTTATCAACAAGAGTTTTATAAAATAAAATAAATAAAAAAGTGGCTCTTCTCACTCATAAAACATTTTTTATATGATGAAAATTATACAAATACTATATTACTGTGAAATAAAATGACAAAATAAGTTGCATATGACTGAAATCCACACAAACAAGGTAAATTCATGTTGTGATGTTCATTACATTTTATGGGTAAAATGATGTACACAAATTGCCATCATGAACATTCAATGAGGTCTCTATTGCTCACATTTGTAGAGAAAGTAATAAGGTTGTAGATGGTTTAGTTAATATCAATGTTTCTAACCTGGACTACATCAGTTGGCTCAGGATCGATGAATTACCTAGCCAAATTGTGCAAAGTGTGTTTAATTATAACCAAAGATCCAAGAAGGAGCTCACTCACATGACAAATAAATAATGATTAGACCTGACATATATTCCACTTAGATCACCTCATTCATTACAAACACTCAAGTTTTAGTATGAAATGTGGGAGATGTAAACATTGAATTCCTACTTGAGTGGTTTATTCAAACTCTACCTTATTTATTGTGAATTTTGTCAGATTGGCCAAGATATTGGATCTTTGCATAGAATATTGAGCAAATCTATGTATATAACAATAAAATCATAGATAAATTTCAAAAGAGGAAGAAGCTTGTCTTCACATGACAATATTGTAAAATATGGCTACTTGCATAAAATCGCATTAACCTATCTTACCTTCCAAAAAGGAAAAGTGGGGTAAATATAGGGAAAATTAGGGAAACATGAAGAAGCCTCTAATTTTCTTAATTAGATAATTACATTAAATATAATTATCCTATGTGACCCTTTTATAACTAACCTAAGGAAGCTTAAATGACATAAAATGGCCATAAGGCATTATAGGCAAAACCTAATGGGAAAAAGCACTACACCAATACCTCCCCTTAAGCATAGCTTAGGTGAGATGAGAATTGGGTCCCAACATTGAAATCCTAATGAGGTACCCAAGTACATAGTGAAGAACCTCCATAAGAGGAAGAAGAAGGTGGAGCAACCCTAACCCTAATGAGATCTCATAGATGAATAAATTTACTCTTTGTGAAGGGCTTGTTTAGAATATATACAATCTTCTCCAATGTTGGATAGTACCAGAGATTGATGACTTGCTCATTAATAATTTCCTTGATGAAATGTATGTGAATTTCTATGTACTTGGTCCTTTGATAGAGAACCAGATTCTTAAAAATATGGATAGTGCTTTGGTTGTCACCATAGATGATTATTAGATTATGAAACTGGATACCAAACTTAGTGAGAATCCCCTAAAACTAGATTGCCTTAGTGGTGGCATTGACAACCCCTATGTATTCTACCTCTATAGATGATAAATCAATTGCATGTTGCTTCTTGCTTGACCAACTTATTGGACCTGAGCCAAGTGAGAAATTATATCCTAAAGTATAATTTCAACTGTAAATATCTCCAACCCAATTTGAATCTATGTATCTAATCAAATCAACCTCTATTCCTACTCTATAGTGTATCCCATAGTTGTGCAAACCCTGAATGTAGTGTAGAATCCACTTAGCTACTTTCTAATGCAATTCATGTGGCTCCTACATAAACTAGGATACCATTCCAACTGCATAGGATATGTTAGGTCTAGTGTGTGTGAGATAGATAAGACTATCCATAAGTTGTTGATATGGAGTTGCATCAACCAATGGTGTAGGACAATCAGCCTCAAGCTTCACACTAGACAAGAAGGGAGTAGGAGTGAGCTTACAATCAAACATGTTAAATCTCGCAAGTAAATCAAGAGAATACTTGGATTGTGATAAAGTTATCCTAGAATCTGACTAAATGATTTCAATCTTGAGAAATTAATGCAATAATCCCATGTTTGTCATTAAAAATCTATCTAAAAGTGAAAATTTCATTGTCGAGATAGATGATCATGAGATACTTATAATTAGTAAGTCATCCACATAGAGAAATAGGATCAATTGAGTATCATCCTAATGTAAGATGTAGACATTTAGATCTGAGTGGCATCTGGTGAATCCAACTATGAGGAGAAAGGAGTCCATCTTGGCATACCATGCTCGAGGGGCCTATTTGAGTCTATAGATAGATTTCTTGAGTCTACAAACTAAGGAAGAATCTTCCATAAAGCCTTGTGGTTGATCCATGTAGATCTCTTCTTTGAAGCCACCATGTAGAAAAACACTCTTGACATCTATTTGGTGAACATCCCACCGATGTGTAACTGTGATGGATAGAGTGAGTCTAATAGACATCATCTTGGATACATGAGCAAATGTCTCAGTGTAGTCTATGCCAAGCACCTGAGAAAACCCATTTGCAACTAGACAAGATTTATACTTATCAATAGACCCATCTACGCCACACTTAGTCTGATAAACCCATTTTCAATGGACCAATTTTATTCCTTGAGGAAGAGGGACCAAGTCCCATGCTTTGTTCCTAATTAAGGAACTATACTCCTCCTACATAGAAGAATCCAATTATATAATGCTAGATGCCTCATGAAAGGCTTGAATATATAAGGTAATAACTAGATAGGCATGTGAAATCCATTGACACTATGAACATGTTTGACTTGTATTCGATGGATTTTTAATCCATTTCCTAGCACCTTAAATTGTCTATCTGACCCAAGTTAGACCAGAATTATATGAGATTGGAGAATTAGGGGGTGATTCATTATCATCTGAAGTGTGAGTGTGATATGGAGGAGGAGAATCCTCATCACTACTCTCATCACTTGATCTTGAAGAAGAAGAAGAGTCATCCTGATCATCAAGAAGATTTTGAGGTGGATCTAAGTCATTATCTGAGGTATAATCAATGTCCAATGAGACTTTTAAAGAGTCTGGAGTGCTAGTAGTGAGTTCAAGTGGGACCTTATAAAAATTGACATTCCTTTCTATGAACAACTCATGAGTTTTAGGATGTAAGAGCCTGTATCCCTTAGTACCCTCTGCATACCCCACAAAGATACAAGATGACTCTGAGGGTCCATTGCCTTACATTTCTTCTTGAGAATATGGGCCATTGTTTGTGATCCAAACACTCAAAAGTGATCCATTTTAGGATTTTGACCATCCCAAGCTTCAAAAGGAGTGATTCCTTTCAAGGCTTTATGTGGAACACAATTATGAATATATCACACATAGTTGATTACTTCAACCCAAAATTGAGGAGCAAGAGACTCTGATTAAAGCATGCAGTTGGCCATTTCCTTCAAGGTATGATTCTTACATTGAACCACACCATTATAATGAGGACTAAATGGAACTATGTTTGCATCTAATCCCCTTTGATGTGCAAAACTACTCAAACATATTGTTGACATACTCCCCACCATTATCAATCCTTAAGATTTTGATGGAATAGTTTGACTGCTTCTCCAAAAGTGCCTTGAAGTTCTTGAAGTGATCAAAGACCTCAGACTTATTTTTGAGAAAAAACACTTAGGTGTACCTTGAAAAGTCATCAATGAATGTGAGCATGTATTTAGTCTTGTTGAATGAAGGTTTTGGAAATGGACTTGCTATGTCACTGTGGAGAATTTCCAACTTCTGTTCAACTCTCCTTGCTTTGTCATTATCATATTTCTATTCTATATACTTTCCAAGATTGCAACCATTGCATAGGCCATCCAAGAATTTAAATTTAGGCAACCCTAAAACCATGTTTTGATGACTAAGTTGCTCCAAGTAATGGTAGTTTAAATGGCCAAACCGTTCATGCCATAGTTTGCTCACTCCACTGCATGAGTAAGTAGTGCAATTGAGGGTTGATCTAGGGTAAATTGTGAGAAGGTATACAACCTATAATAATGATTATCCTTACCATAAGCTACTATGGTGTCACTATGTATCTCCTTTATAACCACTAAATCAGGTGCGAACTCAACTCACTTCTTTGCACCTATGTGAGTGATTAGGTACACTGATAGAAGATTGGTAGATAGTGAAGGAAAACATATAACATCATTGAAGGTCCCATCACTTCAACTAATCCTTTACCACTAAATTTTGTTAGAGTGTCATCACCCATGAGAATTGAAGGCACAAAACATGATTCTATTTTTGAAAATAGATTCTCTGAGGAGGTTATGTGATAGGAAACACCTGAGTCAATAACCTAAGTCAAAGGTTGAGAAGCTACGACAACAAGTGCCTTGCCCTTTTTTTTATCCTTTTTCTATCTTTAGCCTTTGAAAAGTCTTGTGTAGACATGTTTTGAGTTGAGGACTCATGAACATTGATGTTATTCTTCTCAAGGATCTTCGTCAAGGTGTCAATCTTCTTTTTCATGCACTAAGATTCATCATGCCCAAATTTCTTACAAAATTTGTATTTGAGTTTATCCTTCTTAGGTTTCCCACTTGAGGAGGAATAATTTGATGATGCTTTAGGCTTGGAATATGATTTATGATTTTTCTTGTGCTTAGGATCTGGTTTAGACTATTTTTCTCCTATTTGCCACTGTTGGAATGCTTCTTCTTGTCCTAATTGACAATCAAGGCATGTGATTTTAAAGAATTTAGTGCACCTATTTGAACCATATTATCTTGCTCTTGAGTTAGATCAGCAACAAAATCATCGAATGATGTCATTTTCCAAGTGGATCCAAGTACACATTTGGTAGCATGAAATGTAGAGATGAAAAATTGAATAGTTATGATCCAATTTTGCAAGCATAAATAAAATCAACTGGTAATCTATTTTTTTAATGCCACATTGTTTCAACTATAATCTCAGTGATTTAAAATTTGTAAATAAGTCTTGTAGGGTGTCACAGTCACCTGGGCTCAATGTGATGAGTTCATTCTTTAGCTCATGACCCCTCATTATGTCTTGCACTCCAAAAAGCTTATCTAATATGGTTTAGACTTTGTTGGGAGTTTTTATAGA
This sequence comes from Torreya grandis, assembly GCA_037957365.1. Taxonomy (NCBI): domain Eukaryota; kingdom Viridiplantae; phylum Streptophyta; class Pinopsida; order Cupressales; family Taxaceae; genus Torreya; species Torreya grandis. Next base: position 1,174,118 of record JARHVA010004857.1, read on the forward strand.
TTTAACATGAAACAGGAGGTTAGGAGACATTGATAGGCATAATAACTCATAGGCCTCATCACATCTATTATACCACTTAACTTTTTTTTCATCTATAGATGGATCCGTTTCCTCACCCATAATGATCTAATAGAGTCCTTTACCTCTCAATATGAGCTACATTTTAGACTTCTAATCGAAATAGTTAAATGGTGTGAGTGGTTCAATATTTAGATCCATTAGTGCAGATTCGATTGAGACAATTTAAAAAATTGAGATGAAAGTAAAAAACCAATTGCACACAGTACAAGTACCCCCTTGAACTATCAATAAGACCCCTCCTTAATTTACAATGCAACACATGCTCAATTTTAGACATCAAGCACCATTGAGAATACGTCTATGAGTAATTAGTGTGAGAGAGTATGAGAGGGACATTAGACACAGTCAATAATGCATCTAAGAAGAAAGGTAAAAAAGGTTTGAATTAAGTTTTAAGTCATTACACCATGGAAAAAATGGATGTTACAAAGGTCCTAAAATAATATCACCAATGCATAGAGCTTAAAAAAATATACTCTTTCAAAAAAAAATAGCACCCAAAACAGAGCTATAGATTGAAATTTATGGCACTTACAAGTTATCACTACCACATATTCTTAAACCCTTTCCAAAAATAGAAAATTTTAGAAATGGCAAAAAAACTCAAGTAGTGCTACCCCACAAACTCAAGCAGTAAAGACTCTCCAAAAGTTTGAGTCAGTCTAGAAGGGTAATCTAGAGTTTCAAGAATACTTTGATGATTTAACTAATAGGTATTTAAGAACCTGAGTAGAGAAATAAAAACACTTCAAAAACTTGAGTTGGTCTGTGAAGAGTAATTCAAAGTTTTGAGACTACTTTGCTGATTTAGGTAATCAATTTTCGAGAACCTGAATAGAGCAGTAAAGACACTTTAAAAAATAAAGTTGGTCTACGAAGAGTAATATAGAGTTTTAAGACTACTTTTTTGATTTAATTAATTACCCTTAAAAAACCTAAGTTGGCCTATAATAGTGTAAACTGGGTTTCTTAGACTACTTTACTTCCACAAGTAATCAGTGTTTAAAGCCCGAGTAAGGCAGTAATAACCCTTCAAAACCCAAGTTGGTCTACAGTAGTGTAAACCAAGTTTTTGGACTTGATTTACTTAACTTCATGGATTTGAAAGTAAAGAAACTTCACAACCCTAAGGGTTTGGGAAGAGTAATTCAGGTTTTTAGACTTGCTTTACTTAACTTCATGGATTTACAAGTAAAGCAACTCCATAAATCTAAATTGGTCTACTACCTAAGTAACAACCATTTGAAAGTCTAGATTAGTTAATAGACTCTCCAAAGCATGTAACTTGAATTTGATCAACTACTGAGTTGAAGTAATGACCACCTGTAGATCTAAGTAGTATAGAGGTTTAACAACACACAAATTGAGGCAAGCTAAAAACATCCAAAATACTTCAACAATAATTTTTTTGAAAGAGACCCATTTGAGATTTTGACCCAAAGAAGAAAAACCAAAAGACATTTTTGCATAACAACATAGGAAGTATGAATTTTTTCTAAAAATGATAAATGGGGCTTTTAGATGCTAAAAAAGAGGAAATTTTGACTGTTCTAGAATTAGGTCAAGTTTACAGCTGATCCCAAGATTTTAGCACCTTGTAAAACCAATGGTACAGTAAATTTTGAGATCTAAAGCTCCAGTAGAAAGTGTTGCATGAATTCTCTAAAAAATCCCACTAAACCCTTCTTTTTACTAGAATAACAAATGTAACAAGATTTCACCACAAAGATTATTGTAATATTGGCAAAAATGGCTCTGATACCATGTCAGATTGGCCATGATCTTAGATATTTGCATAGAAGATTGATCAAATCTATGTATGTAGCAATGAAATCATAGATAAATTTTAAAGGAAGAAGAAGCATGTCTTCACATGACAATATTACAAAATATGGTTGCATAAAATCACATTAACTTGTTTTACCTTCCAAGAAGGAAAAGTGAGGTACAAATAGGGAAACATAAAGAAGCCTCTATTTTCCCTAATTAGGTAATTAAATTAAAATATAATTAACCTATGTGACCCTTTTATAACTAAGCTAAGGAAGTTTAAATAACATAGAATGGCCATAAGGCTGTGTAGGCAAAACCTAATGGGAAAAAACACTACACCAACAAATTTTGGTTGTTGACAGAACTTGGAGAGGGAACAAATTACAATCATGGGTGGAGACTAGGATAGTTTGGAACTGATTTCCTATGTAGAAGTCAAAAACACTCCAAAAGTGTGGCATAAGCTTGAAAAAGAGGGCTTGACATACTTTATGCTGTATTTTTTTGGCCATGATGAATCCATATCAAAAGATTTTGCCTTGGGATGGTCTGAGAGGATTATGCACACAAGAGGTATATGGATTAACATCTCTAAATAATCTATTTGAGAAGTTACCAGTATGAGCTATGAAGGAATTAAGACCTATAAGGATAATCTCCATAAACATGAATTAAATAAAATTTTCTTCAAATTAGAAATGAACATCAAGACTGATAGGAAAGGGTTTCCTACAATAGACTTGCCTTCATATTGGCCTATCATTGTCCTTAAGATAATAAAATATTTGACACTATAAGGTAAGTTCCATATTTTGTTTTCACATAATTTACTACTTTTGAACCATTTCAAGGGTCACAAAATCATTATCCCATAATTTTTTCTTAAGTCCCTTAAGATCTCTGTTATCTCTTTCTAAGAAAATGTTGCTAATGATTTAATCCACTAAGGTTTAATCTTACTTATTGTGAAGAGTGGGGAACCATTGTAGGGGGAAGAAGTATTTTATGTTGAGGAAGAGAGTGATGAGAGTATCGAGGAATAGAATGAGGAGTTCAAAAAGGAAAGTAAGGAAATCATGGAAACTTTGGATAAGGTACCCACTAAGAGGACTACTAAAAAAGTATCTTTTGAGAGTAATTTTTCTATTCAACTCATTTCTACTGGCTATATAAATAAAGCTTGGAAAACATAAAGCTATAGACATAAAGAATTCAAAGGGAAAATAGTTAAAACTAGGGAAGAAGATCGGAGGAAGATAAGTGGAAGACTACAAAATCATCTCCAAAAGAGGTTAAGGGAAAGACCAAGATGACTATAGAAATAAATGAGAAGGATGAGGAGAAAGAATAGGTCTTTGTGAGTTTCCTCGTGGCTCGGTCTGTCAAATTTCTTGAGATGGAATCTAAAATAGATATTTTGGGTCTCAAAACTATTCCTAAATTGGAAGTTTAGAATGAGATTAAGGCAAATGTATAAGCCTTAAATAAGGAAATGACTACCTTTAATAGTGAGGACCCTAATCCAGAAAAAGAGCTAGAAATGAAATTTGTTGAAAAAATAGGTGAAAATAAAAAGAAGGTGATATTCAAAGGATATAATAAGATTAATAATGAAGATAAAACTCCATCCAAGAGTAACCTAGACATGAATAAGGATGCTAAAGATGATGTTGAAGGATCTAGCAAGAGGACTAGGGGTAGCTTGATAAAATATGGAATAAAAAATCTAAAGGAAGGTACCTGAACTGCTACAATTATGGAGTACTCTGACTTTGAGGAGTCATTTGCCTAGTTCCTAGTTGTTTTCCTTTATTTTATTTATTGGCTGAATTTTGGCATAGGTTTTGAAAACTTTTGGTAAAATAATGACATAAAATTATGTTGTTGGTTTATCCCTCATGGATTTTATCTCTTGTTTTGAACTTTCATGTTTTGTGATGCTTATATTTTGAGCTTGTATCAGTTAAAATACCCATTAAAACTTGTTTATTCACCCTATCAAATCAAAAATGAACATAAGAGGAATAATGATATCTTATCATTGAATGAAAATAACAATGAATATGGTGTTTACTAAATATGAAGTAATTGACATATATTGACTATAATAGGGTGAGTATAAATTTAAAATAATTCAACAACTATTGTATGTATATCCTTCTCTTAGATATCCTTCCTAATTTTTTATATCTATATATTTATTTTATCTTATTTTTTATTAATGGACCTAATAGGATAAAACTAAGGAACTAATTCATATTATATGATGTATTAAGATAATTCCCAAATATGAATGTAAAAGGAAGAATATAATTTAAAAATTGTACTTGTTTATATAAATTACTAAGAGGATAAAAATACTTAGATTTTTATCTTATAATGTAAGTCTAAGATTGAATTCAAATGCCAAAAATAGTAAGAAATTAGACTATGAGTTATTCAAATCAGGATTTGAGTCTTTGGATGTGCCTTGACAAAACCATTAGCTTCACAACACTACTGGCTAACACCATGTTATGAAACTTATCTATTTATATTGAGTGAGTTTTACTTCTCTATTTATGTATAGGCCACTATGCCTACTTCTCAACCATATTTGTCTATGATCCTTTGTAGCTATCTATAAACATAATTCCAAAAACTTATCTCCTTTTCAAAAACCCTATGTCCTCTTTTGACACAAAGTTTTGGTTTGAAAAAGGGGAAATAAGGTGGGTGGATCTAACCCAAACCACTCACAAATAATTTATTTAGCATTACATAGATATACACCACTCCAAAGATGCAAGTCAAACTGCATGCAGTTCTCCCCATTAGGTGTATGTATGCAATAGTGCTACTTTAATGAATGTAACATGTGATATAAATTTCAATAATTATAACATGAAAAATTTATCTTGGATTTGAGGTGATTTATAATTCATTAGGACTGGCTCCTTGTGACTGATGGCTGAATTCAAAATAATAGGGCAACCCCTTTGAATGTGAAGATGTTTATATTAGGCATTCTTGACAAATGCTAAATAGAAATAGTCTTTAACATATTATGTATTTATATGAGACTTTTTGGGTAGTTTATCACACCACTGACATGTGAAACATAAATTCCATTTACCCATAAGAAGGGTTTTAATTTGAAAAGTGACTATTCATTTGCTAAAGACAAGTCTATCATGTATGAATGAGTCCATAATTCTGGAATAATCTGAGTTTGACAACTTTGTCTAGAAGGTAAGAATGATTATTTGGAGATAGTTTAAATATTATTTTCAATAGGTTACACACATATGATGGAATTCATATATGTGATTGATATAAATTTGAAAAGGTATAACAAATGGGAAGCATGTGAATGTGAGATATGAGTGAATAATATCCATATGCATACATACAAGTCATGTGAAGTGAAGGTAGGTTATGTTATGCCTATTTTTCATACCCCTTAATTTTTTTTGAAATGAATACTCCTATCTGCCATAGAGATGACTTAGTCATAAAATTTGAAATTGCAATTAGGGACTTGAGTCAATTAGTAGTAAATTGAGTACGCATATTTTCAATTAAATGATTTGGGTAATGATTTGTTGTGAATTTACATCTATATTAAAGTGGTTTAAAAAATCATAAATGGATGAATGAATAAAATTTGCATATATATTTATCAATTTTGAAGTGTTTGTGTTCAGTTATAGTTTTAGTTGACAAGTTTGATCAATATTATAGTGATTATTACATTGTTTCTGTTTGAGGAAAGTAATGCATCCTATAGATCTATCAAATCAAGTACATTATTTGATTTCTCATGATTTATATTTTGAATTTTTAATATGCACTTTATATAGATTTACCCTAATGATTATTAGATTTATCAAAATTCAATTAAAATTATGGTTGGTATAGTGTCAATGGTGAAATGGATAAGTTTGGTTTATAACATTAAACCTAAGCTATTTTTAAAGGATTGATAATTATTCTAAAGTAACCCTAAGTTTATAAATCTATACATTATCCTATTGTAAAATCCATCAAAGTTGAGAGACCTAATTTTAAGACTCTAAATGGTCGTGGATGGATTCTATTATAAAGGTTTATTGAATAATGTGAATATTGGCATTTTGAGGCACAAGAAATTAGCATAAGGTAAAGTTTATTTCTAGGGTCTATTTGAAACAAATAATGTTGACATTGAAAAAGGTTATAAAGTTCATACCATTTAATGATTTGAGTGTTGAGATGATAAGTTTATGTTTTAAGTAGTCTAGTTGGTAGTTATCATGGCAGGGTAGTTGGAAAATGGTTTAAATATGAATTATGATGGATGCTTTGAGATCTTGGTGAGATCCTAAGTAGTTTGAGGGAGTTTAATTCATGGTGTACATGCCTTGTTTTATGGAAATTAGTTATGATTTTGGTAAGTATCATGGTCATAGCTAAATTTAATAGTTTTGATAAGTAAGTTGGTGGTTTGTTAAGTCTTTATCTCGATTTGATAGGCCAATCATAAACATGCATGTCGGCATGGGTAGTTAATGCTCAGACTTGGATTACAAATAGTTCTATTTTTCCTTTTGATTAGTCATTTTTAAAGCTTTTTTGTGGAAGTGACACTATGCCAGATAGAATTTGGAGGTTACAGATAAAGATTAACAAATGGAAAAGGTTACATAAAGCTTATACAAGTACACTACTTATAAATGAATAAGTGTTAAGGAAGATAATATGTAGTTTTTCAATATGAATGGTGCATGCATTAAATGATAATTTTTTTGTTTAGATTCTTTGCATGCATGATATAAGAATGAGAAAGTTGAAATATATTAAAGTATCAGTTGCATGAAAATCATATCTTTTATTGGTTTTTGCATCACTTTATGTGATATGGATATAAGAGTGGTTTTTATTTTTGATATGAATATGTTCATTTCTGAGGTTAACCCTGAGAAAAATAAATGATGGTCTATTTTTGATGTGAAATGATAAGTATACTTGAATGGGTTTTGGTGAACAAAAATAATAGAGACTATTTATGTGAGCATGCATATGTTAGCTTTGGTTCAGTGGTAAACTTTTTATTCGTATTCTAATATTTTAAAACTATAGTTCATGCATGCATGGGTTTTGAAGGATAAAGCTCTTCATGATCATTTTGTGGAACTATGGTATGTTTGAGCTATGTCTAAAAAAATAATGGAGATTATTTTGTGATATGCACATTACAATTTTGGGTTTTTGATGGTTTTGGTTGTTGTGACATATTGGGTATTTTAGTTTAATTTTGGAGGTTTCAGTTTCATGAAAATTTGAGGTTTTATAAGATGAACTTTGAGTAATATGTTGGATTTAAAAATTCTTTTGGGTATAATATGAGGGAACGTTGTGAAATGTTTCAATAAATATATTTGATTTTCATATATTATTTTATAGACACAAATTATGTTCTAGGTTTTATTCCAAGTCTTATATATGAAAGAATAGTAAAGAAGTGGTTAATAATTCTTATGGAAAGCTATAGTGAGTTGTTTTTCTTAGTTTCATTTTTTTTTTGAAAGGATAAGATAGTTTGTTGTGGTACTCTGATTATGTTTTCATATATGCAATGGTTTCAAAGTAGTTGAAAATTTGATGTTTGAGAATGGTTTCTCATGAAATTTTGAGTATGTTGTTTCAAAATATTTTGACAGATAGAATGAAATATCATGAAATCTACAATTTTCTAGGTTATTTTTAAAATAGAAATATATGAAACAATAAGAGATGGTTTATAGTTTCAAGAAACTATAATATTGATTTGGAAAGATAAGTTATTGTTTAAGTTTATATTTTGATGACTTAGTTTCTTATCAGTTTTGAGAAAGTTATATAGATTACAATTTGAGAAATATATGTCATAAATGGTTTTTGTAAATATATTTCTTTTAGTAATATTGAATTGTTTTATTTTGAGAAATCTACATGGTTTTTAGTTTGATAATGATACATATTTTGATATTATATTCACATAGTGAAAACATAATTCAAGGAAATATGACATAATATGTCAAAAATAAAATTATGGGAATATAAATTTATTTTTAAGGTTTTAGTTGAAATATTATAGTGATATTTGACACAGTTTGAAGTTTTCATAATTTAGTTCAGTAGAATCAATTGAATGATCATTTGCTGATACTAGAAATTTTATAAGTGATTAAAATTTTGATGTTTTGAAATATAGTGGATATATGGTTTCATATTTGATACATTCATGTTGTTTATCAGGCATATAATAATCAGTTTTGAATATATTTCAAATTTTATATAAGATGTCAGATTGGGATCAACATGGTTTAAGTAGAGATAATGATAGCAGATGTTGGGGAAGGAGTCAAAATTTAGACAATGTGAATCAGAAAGCCCCCAATAGACAATTTCTAAGAGGGGGTTTTAGGGCTAGAAGGTTTGGTCCTAGGTATGTTAGTAGGGGGTCCATAATGTCAATCTATTTTGATGCCACTGACCTTGAATTCTATAATGTTTTGAATAAATTACCCTTTAATCCTAAAAACCATAGGGGTAATAGATGATTTCATGGATATAGATTTAGAACTAGGTTTCAATATCATAGTAGTTCTTCCCATCAACTACAAAATAATCCAAACCATCTTCCCATTCAATCACCTACCCCAGAAAGAGTCCATCAAGATAATGAGCTAACTTAGCTAGACAATAAAATAGCCCATGCTAAGAAATTTATCAATATTGTTTGCCTTCTTATTCTGATGATCCTAAACCATCTCAGAAAGATTCTATTTTGGGCTGTAGGAATTTAAGTTTGAAATAACCTATTACAAGGTGAAGAAAGTTAAGTTTGGAAAAGCCATCACTTGACCAACCACTTCGAAAAAACATTTAATCAGCTAAGATGAATTAGATACTCTGACTGAGATTAGAGTTGTGAAGTGGATCAAGTTGGAGATTAATGATGTTACAAGTTATTCTGGAACTAAGCTAGTTCAGTTTCCAACAATTGAAATGGAATACAATGTATGTGTGAATGAGTAGGGAAAACTAGTAATAAAGGTTTTATCGGATTTTGATGACTTTTGGTTATCAAAAGGATGAACTTTTCATTTCAAGTTAAAGATAAAACTTTAGTACTTTTAGATTTTGATATTTTGAAAGTACAATAGACTTTTTAATTCAAATATATATAATATGCCTAAATAATTTTGATATATGTGTTATGGAATTAATATGGATAAGATTATCACTAAACTTTGATTTATCTAATTATTTATTGAAATATGTATTCCTTATTATTATTAATTTGTTAAAGGTCCCCACCCATTAGGAAATACTTGACTATGATTCAAATATTTGATCCCTTAAGATTTTTAAGTCTTAATTAAACCTTAACTAATAACTATCTATATTAATTAACTTTTACAAGTCAATTATTTAAGTTAACAAGTAACTAACTAATGTTAGTTACAACTTATTTACAACTAAATTTGAAGTATAAAAAGAGATCAAAGATTCATTTTAAGAGAAGGAACAACACAGGTATTGAAGACTTATATATTGTGAAGTCAATCATTTATTTCTCTTCTATACAATTTCTTTAAGATAACATGATTTTTGAAGATAGATCAATGGTAATTTATCTAACGGTTGAGTATATGACTTAGGCAATGTAGGTATATCCATTTTCATATTATCATTTAAAATAAATTATCTAAAATTTGTCAAGTTTAACATTTTTTGATGATTGCTTCTTACAGTCTTATATGCAGAATCTGAATATTCAACCTGAATAATGATAAAAATTTCATTGTTTGCAACATTTCATTGATCTAATTGATTGTAAAAATTATCTTTTTAAGATATTTTGTAAAGAAGATGTTGGTTTCTCAAATAAAATTGATCTATTATAATAAGATGACTCTCTCTATTGAGACTCACATGTTTTGTCTATATTGTACTTTATTTTTTTTTTGACTTTAAATTAGTTTAATCTAATCTACTTTAATCTTTAATTGATCTAATTTCTTCTTATTTTATTTAGTTTTTAATTTAATTTACTTTGATTTACATTTAGATTACTACTTATTTTAATTTTCTTTTAAGTTAATTTCTTAAGATTAATTTCCTTTATTTAATATTTTAGAGTTAGACTTAGTTAAACTTTAGATTAGTTAAGTTTATTTGATTAAGTTTAGTTTGTTAGACTTAGATTATTGATTAATTTATTTTGTTCTAGTTTAGTTTAGATTTAATATTTTAATTTTTATTTATTACTTTGTTATTTATTTTAGTTTCTAGTTGTTGTTTTCTTTTTCTTGATTTGTTGAGTTATGTTTGGTGCTTGCTTTATAAAAGATTTGTTCATCTTTGATTTGTCTTAATTCTATATTACTTTGATACTTCTGGTTTATTATCTTTGTGCTATTCAAAATATTATTGCAACATAAGCAATATATTACATTGAAAATATATTATACTATTGAATCAATTTTTTTCCTTCAAGAGATTGTCTTGTTCATAGACCTTCTCTGTCAGATAGGATAGATTACACATTCATACTTGAACTAATTCATTATTTGATAAGTAAATTTATAAAATTATAATAGAATATGTTATATTCAATAAATTATTTGTTAATTTTTAGAATATTTAAAACCCCCTCGCATCTTTAGGATCTAATTGAACCTTTAGAATATTACTATTAGATTGGTATGATTACAATTTAACCTTCGCAATAGGCGAAAGAGTTGATTAGTTAACAAAATAAATTTCATTGTTAACAAGTTAAAACTAACATTTCTAAGTACCTAATACTAGATTTTAGTATCTACAAATTTTCCCATTTTATTATATCATTGAAACAAAATGTAATTCTAAAGTAAAAAGATAAATAAATGTACTTAAATGTGTACCACACACTTTGTATTTTGGGAAGAGGTTATGAATATGTAGCTTTCTTTATGAAACCTGTAATGAATATGAAAAAAATCAATGTCCATGTATAAAATATAAATTTTGGAATGATTTTTTTTTCAAAACTTAAGGAACAAGAAAGGAATACACTTGTAATTAGGTGAGAGTTGATGCCTCCTTATTGAAGCATTGGAGAACTATGCTTTCTTGTTGAAGCAATTAGAGAATTTAGGGGTAATCATACCCAAAATTTATGACAAAGGCAAGTCCAAGTATTGGGATAATAAATTCCCTAACCCTCATTTAAAAAGAGATTAGTGCATAGGCCATTGAACATATCTGAACCTCAACCACACCACTCATAAAACTAATCTTGAACCCTAAGTTTCTATGGTAGGACCCACATATTGGGATCACTTTGAGTAATTCATAGGTATTTAAGAATCATTTACCTCAACCACATTACCTTTTTAACTAAATCAACTACTGAAAATGGACTTATAGATTCAAAGGTTCTCACTTCTAGGTATCATTAATGTCCACAATAGAAAATTACAATAGTGTGTATGTGCATAAATAATGTCCATGACTCATAATTTTGTCCAATTAGTGCCAATATGATATATAATTTTATGCATATATATACTATCATGTCCCAAAATTGAAACTTTGTAACTGTTATTCTTGTAAAATGGGTGTATATGCATGGCATGTGCCCTCAAATCTATTTGAATCTATGAATATTTGAAAACTAGTAACTTATATTCTTATAAAATGTGTGCATATACATGTAATATGCCCAAAAATATTTACCAATGTGTATATATCTAATAACTAAACCAAACAAATATTATAAAGTAATATAAACTTTTTGAATCATGTAATATGTGCCAAAGTGATTGATTTTATGAAAAATCTTGGTTGATATTGGGAAAGCTTCCACAATGATGGTGCTTCAATCTAATTTTTCTAATGTTGTTCCTTATTATTCAAGGTCATCAAGCAAGCAGGTAGGCTCTTGCTAGGTGGATTACCAGGTGTAACACACATGCTTTTTGGGGTTTGAGGATTTTAATAGATTTGGGCATCTCGAGGTGACAACTACTGGGTGCCCTAATTCCATATGTCTTGATACAGAGTAAAATAAACTTTTGTCATTGACTATTAGGCTTTCCTATAATGTGGTAGGGTTATAATCTAATTTTGATGTTTCAACTAGGGCCAAATATTTTGCTCACATGGTCATTGAGGGCAAGAAATTAGTGATAAGCACTACTAAAGACATTTAATTTATGTCATTTGTGGATTAAGATTTGTAAGAGGTGATTCAAAGTGAGGAGTGGTTTTTAGAATGGGGTCTTTTTTTTAAGTTTAATCGATTTTGGCCTAACCTCCCTACTCTTCATCAATGGATTTCAAATTCATGGTAACCTTAAATAGAAGATAGTCTAGAATTATATCCTTGTCCTAGAGGATTTTTTATTTTGATTTTTGACATTTTTTCATATCATAATAAGGTGGTTTAGGCAACTCTTGGTGCTAGGATCAACATCTCCTTTTTCTTAAACCTTAGTTTCCTTATTTCAATCCTCTTCTGGAAAACCTTATTGTCAGGCCTACTTGGGTGAGATTGTCTTATCTTCCTCTTCAATTTTGGGTAGAATCTTGATTGTTAGCCATTGGTGGAACCTTGGGTGATTTGTTGAAAATTGATGCATCTATTTCCAATTTTTCTTGAACCACCTTTTTCAAGATTTTTGTCTGTTTGGATATTTCTCAATTTCTCCTAGCTACCATTGAGTTAAAGGTCAAAGGTTGATGTTGGAATCAAACCCTAGATTATGAGGGGTTACCATTTAGATATTGGAGATGTTTCAAAATAAGTCATTTGGTTGCTTCTTGTCTTGGATTTAAGAATAAAGTGGATTTTTCATGGTGTAAGGATGCTATGAAATATCATCTCTTAGTTCATCATTTTATTTCTACTTCTATACCTGAAAGTGAATCAATTAGGATGTCTCAGGTGGCAGATGTTAGTGTACCTTTTATTATGAATCCATCACCAATTCATAAGGAGTCAAATTCTTATATTATGGGTTCAGTTGAGCCTTTGTTGGTAATAAAAGAGTGTATAAATGTTGTTTCTAGTGGTCTCACAAATGATAAACATTCTCCTTTTGGAGTGGTTTCAGAGATTGTATATAATCAAGAAGATTGGGCCATAGTAAGGAGTTAGAAAAAAGGGTGTCCTATCCCTGAACCTTCCTCTATGATACTTCATTCTATTCATAAGGAGGGAAAGGGAGGAACTTAATTTGGTTAGATAAGTTTTTTTAGGTTTGTTTTACTTATGGTTTGTCTATTTTTGGCATTTGATTTCTTTTTGGCATGCTAGTTAGAATGGCCATGCCATGGTTGTAATTCACATTTGATTAGATTTTGATTTTAATCAAGATATCCATTTTTGTGATCCTTTTTTATTTAGGCAGGGGACCTAATAAACCCTAGTATTGATAAAAAAAATGTGTCAAAATTAAGAATTTTTGGCTCATGGAGACTTAAGTCTCTATGACAAGCCCACTAATATTCCCTAATTTTGAGGTGAGGGAAGCAATCTATGAATTACTCATATCAAAATAAATATTTAAATTCATCATGTTGTGTATAAATATGTAATCATGTAGAATCATATGGTAACATGTGGAGAATATGTCATCATAATAATGTATAAAATATTAAATCATATATGAAAGTCATAATACAAGGCATACAAGTGTCATGTCAATATATATATACTAATTAAGAATTCATTAGTAGTCATAAATGATATAAGCAATTAATAATACTATGTAGTAAAGGTGAATGATGTGAATCATGGTACCACAAACAAGAGGAAAAGTGCATGATATGGATCATGACACTGCAAACTCAAAAAACTTAGAAAGTTTAGTAGAAAATACTATATTTATCCACTCATAAAAACAAAATTTCATGGACATGATGCATATAATATAATCACATGCAATAAAAATCAATGTCACACAAGGCCAATGGTCTCACACAATGAACAATCACATGTCACACACAAGGTTAATGGCTGCATACAATGGAAAACTAAATGTCACACATAAGGCCAAGTGACACATACAATGCAAAATAAAATTTCAAACACAAGGAAAAGATTTGTATACAATAAAAAAATGATTATCCCTTTATGAAATTAATTAGAAGAAATGAAGCATAGAACAAATTAAACTAGTTTATATTGTCAATCTATATCAATGTCACAATATATAAAAGTAGCATATCCATGAAATTTAACATTGTAAATAATATAAGTAATAGAAAGTCATGTGTAAGAAATAAATATATCTCAACATGATAAAAATAAAGGTCATATAAAGATAGAACCTACATCAATGTGACCTATGGAACAAGATTCATCCAACATTGGCATGTCCCCTAGGTATAGGAATGCCTTACATCTATGAATCCATGTATCATGTGTAACATGTATGTCTTAAATCTCACTAATCTGTGATGCATGTGGGTATGAAAAAATGATATGTAATATACCAAAAATATGATAAATAACATAAATAAATAAAGGAAACTAGCAAACATGTCATGCTTAGGTCATGATTTTTTTTTTTGAATAGTTTTGAAATATTTGAAAATTTGACATACATTGATATAGTCAAGCAAGGATAAGTAACAATAATTCAAAAATATAAGAATGAGATACAATCCAAATAATCCATAACATATGTTAAGGCATAATGTGAAACAAATGTAATAACATGGCAATGTGTGGGAAGTGAAAGCAAACAATATGCCCCCACAATATATATGAATCACAATAATGTAACTCAATAGAGTAAGTGGAAATAAGAATAAGCATTCCCCCAATGGGAAATAATCAATGTATGCTCATGTAATATGTACATATAAATTTATGTGATCATTTAAGATCAATGTAATCTATAACATGTATATATAGTCAATATGTTGGAGTGGGAAAGTAGCATGATGCAAATAATGTGCACTAGGATGAAGCCACTGTAAAATATTTATCATCATATGATAAATGTCTCAAATGTCTAGACGAGGATAAAAATATAAAGGGAAGGGCCAAGTGAAAACAAGTCGAAGGTCTAGAATAATGATCAATACAAGAGCATATGTACACATGTATCAAGATATAATAATAGAGGGAATAATATATCTAGTAAACATGAATAAACTATGTATAATATATTATATTCCTACCGATTAAAGATACCATTAAGGGAATTCTCATATGCATGTTATATATTATACATGTTGTAATAATCTAGTATATTTCCTGTTCATCTTGCATTTCAAACATGTCATTGTTGTGACCTAACACACACACCCCATTTTAAAATTTTAAAATAGGGACCCAATATTAAGTGAACATCCTTTTTTGGTCTTTTTAAGTAGAAGTCTATAATATAGAATTTTGAAAATCTAGAATTCAAGGAATTTATCTGATTCTTTAGAAATTTGCTTAACTATCATGGTTTCTAGTTGTTTGTTTAAATGTAATCCACATGTTTCATCTCATTATTTGTAGGGTGTTTTCAAAGATAATAGTAATCTAAGCTATGCCTAAGACATACTATATGATTTACTATTCACCTTTAGTTTTATGTAAGTGCTTATATATATGGTCTGATTTAAAATTTATATGGCTAACTGGGCTGATGTGTTATGTTGTTTAGTGGGTTTGTTGTCTATGTTGTGTCTTTTGAATAAAGTATATCTCACTTAGGCATTTCCCAGATCATCTCAAAATTCATTCTTTCCATATGTCATCATTTCACTCATTTGGTGTACCAAGCAAAAAGTGTACAAGTCATTCTGGCCTTCCATAGGTGACATCAACAAAATATCTTATATGGATGATGCCAAGCAAGTGGAGTAGCAAGAGTCATCCATGTGTCATCATCTTGTTAACCCATAAGTAACATCAGCATGGACCTTTGTATAGAATATCTTGGGCAAGTGAATTCATTAGATCCATCCATGTGTCATCATTTTTCTATCCCCGAGGTAATGTTATCATGGACCCTTGTATAGATACTTTCAGGCAAGTAGGTTTCTAAGAGCCATCCACTTGTCATCATTTTACTAACCCATAGTTATAAAGGTAAAGTAAATTAGATCACACCGCATCCATCAATATAATAATGACATATAGACATGTGTCCTTTGAAGACATGTGAACAAAAATCAAAGAAACCATTAATAAATATAAAATATAAAAAAGAGACATTTTCCATATTAAGATGACCAAGCATCTGAGAACATGTGGAAGAAGCCACATGGCATAAAAATGGTGAAATTCAATTTTATGAATTTCAAATGAATATACTAAGTAGGAAAAGTAATGAAATTTGTTGCAACCATTAAATCACATGAATCAATGAATTAATGCATTAAATTCTCAAATCAAACATAACTAATGCCATACATTTTGAAGTGCCAAATCCAGTTCATTACATTGCTTTAAAAAATTGAGTGGACACTATGAATCCAAAGCTCTCTTATGATGAAGAAATTTTTATTTTTCATAAATCAAAGAATTTTCAAACTAGAGATTCACTATTACATACTAGTTCCATCTATATACTCTATTACAGGGTCAACTAAATTTATAGATACAACCTTTGATTTGGTAGACTTGAACCATGAATTTAATCGTAATTATACAATTTGGGATGTAGTTGAGGTAGCCAAGCCCTAAAAAGCTGGAAACTAGCTGTCCATATTCATGCAAATATACACAAATGATCTAATGGACATCAAAGAAATGGGTCTCCACAACACAGTGCCCAAGATAGAGGTAATGCCATGCATAAAAATCTTATTTGAATAATTTAGAATGGTAATTTTTTTGGAAAAATATTTTAATTTAGGCTAAGCAAAATGCCAATTGCATATATCAATGGCAATGCCTTTGATAAGTTCAATAGACTTCCAGTGCCTGAGGTGACATACATGCAAGATATGGTAAACACAAGGTTTTTTCAATAATGTTAGCAACAAGTTGGGGGAATGGGATGGTAATATAAGTAATTTTATAGTCTAGGGCCCCACCTCTACCATTCTTATTATTGTCTTTAGAAAAAGGGTATGAATTTATATGGCCCTTTTGAATAGAATATATGGTTTCTCGACTATTTCCTACATCAATGAGATATGGATCCATCTCTTGAACATGATTGTAACATCTAAAAAGGTCATAGAAATGGAATAAATCATTATCTCCAATTTGATTTTCAAAATCAACAATCTTGGAAGTTCACCAGATGGTAACTTCTATATGATGTCATGTATAGTGGATTTTATAACTGTAATGGTCTACTCACCATTTTAGGAACCCTAAAAACCATCTATAAAGTACCCTCAAAATAAGATATGTGATGAATTAAAAATTATACATATGCATAGGCTTAGGAAGAACATGAAAAGGTTGACTGAAACCTTTTACCTTATGGTTTATCAGGCTATTTATGAAAACAATATGCCTAGACTATTTGATCAAATAAATAAGGCTATTCAAAAAATAGGTGACTACTGCTATACCCAAAATGTATAATAATAATAATAGAAGGTACTAGGGCATGCCTTTTATACATATCAAGGATTTTACTTGATAAGGTTGCTGAGTAGGAAATTGCTACTCAATTGGCAGAGAGTGTTGACATTGAGCTGAGGAAAGCAAAGTAGGCAGCTGCCCATTGAACCCTTTTAATATTGGTAGAATACAATACATAAAGTGGGATCAATTAAAAATTATTTGGAAGATTAGGACACATTATGTCTTCACATGGGCACCCTATAAACAATGGGACCTTAGAGGGAATGTTAGATTCCACCTCAAGAAATATGAAAGAAAAATCAAGATCAATTATGGGCACCAAGCCTATGACCATGACACCATTTTTATGAATGTTGAAAATGACCCTGAGGTGGCTATCAATATGTGCATATCTAACATGTTTATGATTATGGCATAGAGGATCAAATATGATCCTAATATAACTAAAGAAGATGATAAAGGGATTGATAATCAATAATGGGTTTCCAAACCCATTCATGGACCCCCTCCTCAAGAAGAACTACGAACACAAGAAGAAACTAGCCCATCTAAGGTAACTCATGTTGAAGAGAGAGTGGAGAGTCCAAATTTCATAGCACACATAACTACTTCTGCCTCCCCAAAACATATAGTTGAATAATAAATGCCTACAAGTCTAAGTGGAGTAGCTAATATATTTTTTATATTACACTTGCCTCCACTGACCATTACATATCAAGTAACTCTTTATTCATATTTATCTCATGTTTCTATTAATTTTCCTCCTTTGTCACCACCATTATAAATTCCCCACTCTTTTGGACAATCATCATCACCACCTAACATTCCACTTGTGGTGATTTCCATTCCCACTCCATCACCAGTGATTGCCACTATAATCCTTCCATCTCCCATTCCACCTTCAATTGGGCCACCCTCTATTGTCACTAAACCAATACCTACCTATACAAAGAAGCCCAAGATTCTACCTATTTATCCTCAAAATGTGGAAGTGAAGGAAGAATCAATAGAAGTCCCTAAAGAAAGGGATAATAGAAGAAGAAGAACACAGAGATCATACCCTATCATGGTCTATGACAATGAAGATGAAAAGAGAAGGATGACCAATGAAGAATACTAGATATATGGGATAAAAATTGAAGAGTCATGGTCCATCAATGAGGCCACAAAATTAGACCCAAAGGATGAATGGTTATTTTAGGAAAGTGCCCAGTTAGGGGGAACATAGCTAATAACAGGGTTTGAAGAGGTCAACAAAAAGGACACTAGTTTGGTAGCTACCAAATTATTTCATATAGACAAGGAGATGCAATGGGAAAGGTCAAGTCACAAATACAATCTACAATACATGGGACATCCCCAACCACATGTCCAAGATGTCCACCTTAGATCATAATAATTTTAACCATGATATCTAGCACTCCATCTATTACTCTTTTAGTTGTAAGTTATTCAGGTTCATATTCTTTGACATATTCCTCAATTTTTACAATTGTAACTAGTGTGATAGATCTTTGCATTTTTTACATTCTTTTAATTGAATAACCTATCCCCAAACTACTCTTACAAAACCAATTTTCCCCACCATAATCTAACTTACTACTATGGATCCTATGACCACTACTGATATGAATGCTAGGGTTGCATATACTTCCATTACTAATTATTTTCAAAATATAGTATGCATCCCAATGACTTATTCCTTCTTTAGTGGAACCAGACCTTTATCCCCTAGTCAAAACCAAGGGATACATTTTGAAAACCTTGTCTATTTCTATTTTTTATGGAAAATTCACCCCTCTTAGGTCATCTACATAGATAGAAATTCCCATTGGATGAACTACATAGATGGAGACACCTACAATTTTGATGCATAAATAAGAGGGGAAGGCTAAGTACAATAGAGACACACCAATCCAAAAGTAGGTTAATGGTTAGAGGAAAGCTATTCCTCCATTTCCTATAATAGGGACATCCTCTCCAAATCTTATACCCCCAGGGCAATCCCTTTTGATAATTCAAGGAGCTCAACAAGCAAAACCAACTAAAAAAACATCACCTATAAGGAAAATAGAACTAAGAAAGCAACAAGTTACCCTAAATATTCCTTCATGGTTCAAGAAATTGCAAAAAGAAGAATAAATTATGAGACAAGACTTGGTGATAATTGAGTAACCTATAATTAAATTCCATTTTTATAGGTAGACAAACACTTTAAGAAAATTCAAGAGGAAAATTATGATGGTTGAAGTCCAACAAATAGATCCAGAGTAGAGAGAGGATGTCTTCTCTCTGAAAAAGAGAAGGAAGGTAAATCCTTCAGATCCTAATAAGATTAGAGAAGATCCTTACAATTTTATGGATATAATAGGGGTGATCAAGTGAATGTTTAGGATTTTTGATCAATCAATTTAGAAGCAATTAGAAGTGAGCCATTTAGGCCCCCAATGAGATAGTGGAAAATTTATCGGGGATAAAAAGGAAGCTATTTAATACCATAAGGATTATGCCCACCTCAATTTAATGACAACATCTAAAGTTGCTTGGGGTAGAATCACATTGATACAAAGAGGGATAATATTATTGAATGGCATCAAGAGATGAGGATTTGGTCTAATAATTTTCCAACTAGGAGAGGTAAGTTATCTATATCCTAATAGAATTAAGAGTTGTTCAAATAATCACTCCACGGTGGCAATTGGTGCCTAGGCCCATTTTTGAGAATATTTTACAAGCAACATTAGATAGCTTTAGAATAAAGATTTAAGGCACTGCTTACATAACCAATGATGAGCTAATGCAACTATTCAATTTTGTTTGAGATAATATTATTGGGACCAATTAACTAATTGTTGGGGTTAGAGATACACTATATATACATAAGAAACTAATGGAAAAGCTTTTTTAATTATTCAAAAGAGCTCTACTCAATTTTGAGAATGTAGAGATCAAATTCCAAGTTAGTCATGTATTTTATCTTCAGATGGAGGTAGCTAAATAAACAACTATAGTAGTAGGGATCATGCCAACCCCACCTCAGACTATTCATCTTCATAAATATACATTAGTGCACACTCATACTAGGCTAACTCATATACCACTTCTAATAACTACTTTGATCTCATCATCATTTCCACTACCTATTTTAGTTGTAGCCCCAGTTACAACTCCTGTTCTATCCATGTTAGCTTTTGATTCAGTTTTATTCTAGGTTAAATTATTGTAGTGGTCCCATATTAGCACCTCCTAATTATACATATGTACTTTCATGGTTTAGTTGAGATGAAAGTATTAGTTCAAAATTTATTTAACATGTATACACACACACACACACACACACACACACACACACACACACACACACACACACACACACACACACACACACACACACACACACACACACACACACACACACACACACACACACACACACATATATATATATTGTATTTTTAGATGAATAATTCTATTCTGAGTGAGTAATGTTGTACATGCATGCTTTGCATGAGATTAACATATAGTGCTATTTTTGAAATTGTATTATTAGACTTAATTTGAGATATGAGGCCTTCCCCATCCTAAACTTATATATACTTGTATCCTCTTATTTCACATGGAGGAGAATTTTGGTTGTTGAGATTAATAAGAAATTTTGAGAAGTTCTACTAATTTGGTCTTGATGTGAAAATCTTGATTCTTTTTCAAATTATGGATTTTTTAAGAAGTGCTATCATTATAGTTTATTATTATTTTGTTGTATATAATTTATATTTTATTTACAATCATTCATATTAAGTGATAGCTGATCTAAATACCTTTTTCATATAAATCATAACCCCTCTTGTAGATGTGTTATTTAAGTATAACAAACATGACAACCTTTGATTTTATGTGTTTAAGTATTCTATATTTTCATTCCCTTTGACTTAAATATGTTTGATTTTTAGTATGATACATTAACTTGTATAAAATACTAGTATGTGATCTCTTGTCCAACTTAATTTCAAGTACTAATCTTGAAAAGTTTCATCTAGTGTGATCCACAAGCCTTCTTTTCTGCCCTACCTTTCCCTCATTTTTTATTTTTTAAGTCCTACCGACCTTATTTAGAACCATCATCAGTACACCCATCTTAATTATATCTAGGTTCACCCATCTCCAATTCACTCATGGTAAACAATCTACCTTACTGCTATTACATCAACAGTTTGTTTATAAAACCCAATACCCCACAACTCATGCCCTGGAGTGAATACCTTTTCATTCATCCTAAAATGTTAAATACCACATTGTAAAATTTCATATGTGTGAATAAAACCTACATCAACAAAGATAACTTAAATTTATCACTATAAGGAGGACCTAAACTTCTACCTCTATTTTCTTTAAAAAGAATCACTTGAGTTACATTAAAAGCACTGAAAAGACTTACAAGGTTAACCTCATACACTAACTTATTTTTATCATATTTATAAATTCATATAAAATTTAGGTCTGATAAAGGAGTTAAGAGAGAAACCCATGTGGGATCAATCATTTTCTCTAGGTAGATAACCTCATCTTCCATTACTCCTGATGGCTCAACCCATACTCCAATTTAGGATCTAACTTGGTTGATTGGGTCCACTATCAATGTTGCAAGAGATTTCCATGACCTACCCATGAACCTGGAGAAATATATACCTTAATTGACATTACAAGATGCAACCTATGACTATTTTCTCAATATCCCATAAGGTTCCATTACATCTTAGACTGATTGTTAAGACTCCTTATTGGCAGAATTTATCTAAGTTACTAGTGTAAGTATTTTTTATAAACACTTTGAAAGTATGAAGAGAGAACATAATGAGACAATCTAAGCCTTTAATGATAGATTTCAAAATATGTATAGCATACTTGAGATTGCTTACACACCCAATGAGGAGTTGGCCCTAGAGATGTATAAAAATGTTCTAGACCCTGTAACTGCTATCTTTCTATGAAAAGTTGTTGGTATTGATATATTGCCTTTGGATTATGTTGAGGATATCAATGTAGACAAATAATTGAACCCTCAAATGTAGTCTTTGGCCCCACTCACTCTTGGTCCTATTTTTTTAGCTTTCAATCCAATTCTTAATGTAAATAAAAACATTATGGCCCAAAATTAGAACTTGATTTATAATCAGTTATCCTTAACCTAGGGTCTACCCAATCAACATCTTGGCTACCTGAATAAATCTATGCCTAACTATCAAATCCTAAATGAATAATTGATACCAATTAATAATATTAATACATAGGCTACCAATTTTGATTCCAAAAAAATAAAATTGGAATCAATTTAGAGGATAGTCTAGAAATTGAGTAACAAGTTTTTAAACATGTAGAAACACATGGGTAACATAGGAGGCCAGGACATAAATCAAAGCTTCATATTTTAGAGATATAAC
Source organism: Torreya grandis (assembly GCA_037957365.1). Lineage (NCBI taxonomy): Eukaryota > Viridiplantae > Streptophyta > Pinopsida > Cupressales > Taxaceae > Torreya > Torreya grandis. The sequence goes on from JARHVA010004857.1 coordinate 1,196,954, forward strand.
AACCCTTTTAATAGGTCTATAAATAATCAAGAACAACAAGTACCATCTAATAGGATGTCAGAGGTCAATATTGTGGAACCAACCCTTCCTAATTAGTGTAGGGTTAATAACATTACATAACATGATGAGATTGAATACATCAAGTTATGCACAACCTTTGAGATATTTCAGAAGGAGATATATAAACAAGAAGGCTCTGCACATCAAATAAAACCTTCTTCCTCTATGATCCTAGACATTCTAACACTGTAATGGTCTTTGAGACCTATGATCTCCCATTTATAGAAGAGGATGATAATGAACTAGAGGATAACACAAAAAATATTCATGCATTCCAATATTTATATATGAAAAAATACAATCTAAGGAGCAAATAGCCAATTACCACTTCAAAACCTCTAAATATAAGCTATTAATCCTCCAGATTCTTGGGCTAACAACCCACCTCCCTATAGGAGAGTTGAGCAGTTTTAGAGCATAGAACCATAAAATAAGGTATGATAAAACATTATTAAATTTATGAAGAAGATTAAGGCAAATATCACTATGCATGAACAGGATCAAATCACTAAACAATTATAACTATTACTCAAGGCCCTAACCAAGAGATCCTCTACATCAGACAAATCTAAATCTACACATATTAATATGATAGTATTTAAAGATAAACCTAAAGTACCATCATTTTTTATAACTATCCAAATGTTTAAAAAGAATGTGCACAACTACTTGGTTGACTTAGGTGCCTCAACCAATTTAATGCCGATAATTATATTCCATAAGTTAGGCTTAACTCCTGATAATTCAAAGAGAGTGATCTTATAATTAGATAAGTATTTGGTCCTATGTGTCAAAGAGTTAGAGAACATGAACTTTTAGTTGGCATTTGAGCCATATATGCAATATACCATCGACATCTTGGTTGTTTGCATTCCAAAAGCATAGGGTTTGTAGCTGAGTTGTGATTCATCTAAGAAATTGAATGGGTACATGACCACTAATTTATCATACATGTGATTTCCTTAGAAGGGGGTATCAACTAGGTCTAAATGAATTGTGAACCCAAGATGAGACACCAAATTACTTAGTACAATACCATAAATGAAAATGTAGATTCATATATTTATATGCAGGTATATACACATTTGCCACTAGATAAGAACATGCATCACATAAATAATAATTTAAAGATCCATCTTAGCTGTGGACTCTTTATTTGGATGGAGCTAGGTCAAAATAAGTTTCTAGTGTTATGTGGATTTAATAGATCTAGATGGAAATAAGTATCTTGTTAATTATATATTTCAATTTCCCTAAACCAACAATAAAGAAAAATATGAAGCTCTGATCCTTAGCTTGTAGTTTTCACTCAAGCCCAATGTTAAATTACTATAAATATTTGGTGACTCTAAACTACTGGTCAATCAAATAAAGAACATATATTAGTGTATGTTCACTTAAATAAGTACCAGTATAAAGCTTGGGACTTGATTGAGTCCTCTTAAGGATTCAACATCAAATCCATTCCCAAAGATCAAAATTAGATGATTGATTTATTAGAAGTCTCAAATATTAATTTGGCACCACTCTAGGAGTCAAAGATTTAAAAATTCTTAGTGGAGTTGGATCCTTACCCCTTCATACTAGATAATGTGGATAGCTTCTAGTTGTTTAAGGATGACCAACATATAGTAAAATTCATAAAATACTCTAAATATTTTGATGCTCAAATAATAAATGAAAAGGAAATCAAGCCCATGGATAGTGAAGACTTGGGAAAAGATGGTGTTATACAATTAAAGGATAAATTCATCCCTTTGGGAATGGTCTCTTTAGAGCAACCTTTTGATCTAGACCCCCAAGCTTAGAAGTAAAAACCACTAAGGGCAACTGAATCAAAAATTTCCAAAGAAAATTTGGGCACTAACCAACACCCTCAACATGTGAATGTAGGCTTAAGTTGCACTCAAATTGAGAAATAAAAGTTGAAAAACCTATTGGCAGATAAAAAGATGTGATAGTCTAGACATACGAGGACATGAAAGTCTTCAACCCCAGAGTCATTACTCACACCATCCCAATAAAACTAGATTATAATCCCTTTGGGTAGAGACAAAGGCTAGTGAATCCAATTAGGGAACCTCTAATTCAAATAGAAGTAAAAAAATTACTTGAGGCCAGAATTGTTTTCCAAATTAGGTACTCTATTTGGGTAGCTAATTTGGTACCAATCAAGAAAAAGAATGAAGAAATTAGACTCTGTGTTGATTTTAGGAACCTAAATAGAGCATCTAAGAAAGACAATTACCCATTTCCATAATTAGATGAGATAATTCAAATGGTAAGTGGATTATAGATGATGTCCTTTTTGGATGGATTCTCTAGCTACAATCAGGTAGTAGAGGTAGAGGATTGGATGAAGATGACCTTCAAAATAAAGTGGGGAACTTTTTCATATAATAAGGTGTTTTTCAGCCTAATTAATGCAGGAGTAACCTTTTATAGAGCCATGGAATTCGATTTATAAGGGTTGGTAAGCAAGTGTATCATCATATATATGGATGAACTCATTGTGTTCTCTAAAAATAGAGTCAATCACGTAGACCATCTCTAAAAGGTGTTTAATAGATGTAGAGGGTATGGAGTGTCACTTAACCCAAAGAAAAGTATATTTGGAGCTAATGAAGGAAAAATATTAAGCCATATCATCACCAAATATGGGATTTACATTGATTTAGATTGGGTACAAGACATATCCAAGTTGACACCTCCCATTAGTAAGAAAGAACTAAAGTCCTTCTTTGATAAGATAAATTATGTGAAAATTCATTTTTAGATTTGTAGAGATTATCAATACATTAAATTTTATGCTAAAGAAATATGTTAAGATAAATTTGATGATAGAATCCCAAATAACTTTCCAAGATATTAAAACTACCATTGCTCAAGTTCTAATTTTTATTAGTCCATATTTTAGTAAAGATTTTTTTATATCTTTATTCATTTATTTAGAACATATCATGGCTGTTATGCTTACCAAAAGGTAGAATACAATAAACATCTCATTACCTTCATGAGTACCAATTCTAAGGATGTGGATTTGAAGTAATCTATGATATATAAGTAGATTTATGCCCTGATTTAAGCTAACAAAAACTTTAGGCACTATATTTTACAAAAAAAAAACATATATCATTATTCTAGATCTTGCTATCAAGCTCACACTTTAGAAAAATGAATTAGGTGAAAGGAGAGGTAAATATATGGCCAAAATCTAGGAGTTTAACCTTGAAATCAAGCTAGATAATATGATAAGAGGCTAGAGAATTATTAAATTAATGACCAAGACTAATACATGAATCATTATTAAACACATTAATGAGACTCATTTAACTAGTGGTGAGTGGTACACTCAAATCATCCATTATATATTCATAGTCACATGTTCTCATGAATTAAATAGAGATAAGAGACAATCACTCAAGCTCAAATTAGCTCATTACATCATCAAGAAATAAATCTTGTATAGAAAGAACTATGAAGACATCTATTTGAGATGTGTTTAAAAAGAACAGTTTGTGAACATCTTAAACATATTACATCATAAGATAGGTAGTGGACATACATCAAGATTTCATAAGATTTCAAGGATGGAATACTACTAGCCTACAATCTTTAAGGATGCCCACAATCATGTCAAGACCTGCCACAACTGCCATGTATTTAGGAATAGAGGAGTGAATGATTTCATGCCATTACATCATGTCATTAAGGGATGTCCCTTTTCCTAATGGGGCCTTAATTTTATTGGGGTGATAAACCTAGACTCTTCAGTAGGACATAAGTTTATCCTCATATCTATATACTATTATACCAGGTGGACCAAAGTTATAGCAATAAAAAAATCTATAGCAATTGATGTCATCAATTTTTTACACTAAAGTATATTGACCAGGTTTGACACTCCCATTTCTTTAGTTTGTGACAATGGTCCAAATTTTTAATCATATAAATTTATAGAATGAGCCTATGACATTCAAATCATAATCAAGTTCTCTTAGACCTAATACCCATAAGGAAATGAAGTAACAAAATATACCAATAAGAATCTGATGGATGACATTAATAAGTTAGCACAAGACAAACCAAGAGAATGGAATATCTTATTAAAATATACATTATGGGCAAATAGAACTAGGCAAAATCAAGTCCTCAAGGCTTTACCTTTTTTACTCATTTATGGATAACAACTAGTCTTCCCTATTATTATCAAGATGTTAATGTACTAATTCATGTAAGGGTACATGGGATAAGATGAAAGAGTAAAATATAGACTATTAGACATAGTCCGTATGGATTACACAAGAACTAAATCATTGTACAACTTTAGTAGACACTAGGATATTATTAAAAAATGGTTTAAGAAAATATCTAAGATTAAGGCCTTCAGGATCTTAGACTTGGTGCTTCTATGGCATAAAGCACATGAGAAGAAGGGACAACATGATAAGTTCACTCCATGGATTAGACCATATCAGATATTAGCGACACTTGATAAGGATGCCTTCTGGTTGAAAGACCTCCAAGGGAATGACCTTGCCTTTCTATTCAATGGATAGTTTTTGAAGCACTACTTCATGGCTACTCCAATTGGAGACACATCTGAGTAAATTATAAGTAGAGTTTTAGACTAGGAGTATATTAGATTTCCTACTTTGTATATTATATTTCCTTTTTTATAGATTAGATTTATGGCTTTCTAGATTAGATTTTCTACTTTTTATAATTAGTTTTCCTTGCTTTCTACATTTTGATTTCAGTAGGTTAGTTGTATGCTTTCTAGATTAGTTTTCTAAAGTTTTAGAATAGACTAACCAATTTATTATACTAAATTAAAAGAGAAATGAAAAAGACAAGGGGATAATAACTAAAGGAAAATGATTGGTATTTGCAAAGGTTTATTCTAATAGTATTAGATTATACGGGATTGAGGTATGTGATGTGATTAATCTAGGTTCTACTTAGGTTGAGTAGGTTCACTGAATTTTTGGGATTTACTCTAATATACTCATTCAAATTTTATAAAGAATTTTCATTTCCAAAGAGTAGTTTCACTATTTCATGATAAAACTTGGGTGAAAGATAATAAACATATAACTAGAGGCATACTAATAGGGACATATTGATAAAAATAATATTTCTTATACTTAAACCTAGCTAATAGTGGTTCCCAACTTTCCTTTTATCTATGTTTTTCAAAAAATAAAAAATAAAAAAATCTTACAAACTGATAGAATATGGGTGATTCAACTAATCTCTACAGGGCTATGGACTCTTGTATGGTATTAGAACAAGGATTTGAGTGGAATTAAATACATCTTTGTTGGGTTTATGGATGCCTGGCTAGTAATAAAGCAATGCTTAGGCTTTCCTTATAGTTTGATTACAAAATCAAAAGTCAAAATGAAATCTACAATGTTTATTCATGTCTCTATTAAAATTTTCATAACCAAGAGGAATTGATTTCACTAGATCATACACAAATCCAAGGAGTGGAATGGGTTGGTATGTTGCATGAGGAAGTAGGAGTCTATTTTAGAGTTTGGTTTGCTTATTATTTCTTTGTTAAAACTAAAATTTTGCCATGATGTATTACCAAAATTTTAGGTTCTTAAAATACTCAGGAGTATTTTCCTTTGTGAGTCACCATTTGTTGTTCCTTAACAAACACACTCCATTTTAAAATTTTCAAATAGGGCTCCAATATTAATTGAACATCCTTTTATGGTATTTTGAAGCAGAAGTCTATAATATAGAAGTTTAAAAATAAAGAATTCAAGAAAATTATTTGATGTTTTATAAATTTGCTTAAGTATCATGGTTTTTAGTTCTTTGTTTAAATGCAATCCATAGGTTTTAACTCATTGTTTGTAGGGTGTTTTTGAAGGTAAAAGGAATATAAGCTATGTCTAAGCCATACTATATGATTTATTATTTTCCTTAAATTTTATTTAAGTGCTTCTGTACATAGTCTGAATTAATATTTATATGGCTAATTGGGCTGACATGTTATTCTATTTAGTGGGTTTGTTATCTATGTTGTGTATTTTAAATAAAGTGTCTTGCACTTAGGTGTTTATTATATCATCTTGGAGTATATTCTTGCCACACATTTTCATTCCACTCATTTGGAGCACCAAGAAAAAAGGGTACAAGTCATCCTGGCCTCCTAGAGGTGACATCAACAAAACATCATATGTAGATGATCCTAGGCAAGTGGAGCAATGGGAGTCATCCATGTGTCATCATCCCGCTAGCCTAGAAATGACATCGATATGGACCTTTTTATGGAAGATCTTGATAAAGTAGAGTAACAAGAGCTATCTATGTGTCATCATCTCACTAGCCTAGAGGTAATGTTATCATGGAACCTTGTACACGTACTTATGGGAAAGTGGACTACTGAGAGTCATCTACTTATCATCATCTTGATAACCTATAACTAGAGGAGCAAAGGATGGTAGATCACACCTTAGCCATAAATGGAAAAATGATATGTATGCATGTGTCCTTTGAAGACATGTGAGCAAACATAAAAGACATCATTGCTAAGTTTGAAATATAAAAAAGAGACATTCATTATATTAAGATGACTAAGCATTGAAGAACATGCAAAATAAACTACATGGCAAAAAAATGCCATGGAAGTCAGTTTTATGAATTTTAAAACTAGGAAAGGAAAAGCAACAAAAGTGATTGTAACCATTAATTTGCATGAAGCTATGAATTGATGCATCAAATTCTCAAATCAGATGCAACTAAAGTCATATATTTAAAATTTATAAATCCAATTAATTAAATTTATTTCAAACATCTGAATGCACACTATCAATCTATATCTCTCTTGTGATGAAGATTTTTTTAAATTTTCACAGAGCAAAGGATTTTCAAACAAGAGATTTAATGGCAGCCACAACTTGAATTCTAGTTCCCTCTATATACTCTATTATAGGGTTGATTGAATTCATAGATACAACCCTAAACCATGAATTTAAGGGTTATTCTACCATTTTAGATGTGGTTAAGGATTCCAAGCCTTACAAAACTAGGGACCAACTGTACATATTCATATAGAGATACATATATGACCTACTAGACATCAAATCATTAGGTCTCCATAACATAATGACTAATCCAGAGGTAATTCTATGCATATACCTCTTGTTTGATTTATTTATGAATGATAAAATTTATGGAAAACACTGCATTTAGGCTAAACAAAACACTACCTACATATATAAGTGGTAATGCCTTTGAGAACTACTTTAGATTTATAGTGCTTGAGATGACATACACGTAAGATATGGTAAATACATTGTTTATAAACAACAATGTTAATAATAAGATGTGGGAATGGGTTGGTAATCCAAGTAATTTTTTAGTCTAGGGTCTCACCTCCACTATTCCTATCATTATCTTCAAGATAGGGGTAAGAAGTAGTATGACCCTTTTAAATAGATTTTATGGTTTCTTGGCTATTGCCTACATCAATGAGATATGGGTCCCTCTATTGGACATGATTATGACATAAAAAAGGTCATAACAATTACATAAATCATTATCTCCAACTTAAATATTAGAATCAACAATCTTGGATGTTTTCTAAATGGAAACTTTTATATGATGTCATACATAGTGGATGCTATAACTAAAATGATCCATTCACCATTTCAGGAACCTTAGAAACCATCCACAAAGTACCCATAGCAATGGATATGTGAAAAATTCAACATTATCCATATCCATAGTTTTAAGAAGAACATGAAGAGGTTGACTACAACCTTTTATGCTATGGTTCATCAGACTATTTATGAAAATAATATGCCTAAATTGTCTAATCAAATAAGAAAGTCTATTAAAAAATGGGTGACTATTGGTTATACCCAAAATGTAACATAATTATAATAAAAGGTACTAGGGCATACCCTTTATACCTATGGAAGATTGTGCTTGATAAGGTTGCTGAGAAAGAAATTACTATCCAATTGGTAGAGAGTGGTGACACTAAGCTAAGGAAAGAAAGCATGCAGCTATCCATGCCACCTCTATCAATATTGGTAGAATAAAATATATAAGGTGGGAACACCTAAAAACTATTGTGAATATTAGGACACATTATGGCTTCACACGGGCACCTTAAAAACAATGGGACCTTAGAGAAAATGTTAGAACCCACCTCAAGAAATATGAAAGAAAAATTAGGATCAATTATGGGCACCAAGCCTATCACTATGACAACATTTTTATGAATGTTGAAGATTAATCTAAGGTATCTATTAGGATGTGCAGAACCAACATGTATATGATTATGTTTTAGATGATCCTATATGATCCTATTATCACCGAATAAGATAATAAAAGGATTGAGAAGTAGAAATAGGTTTCTAAACCCATTCACAGACCCCTTCCTCAAGTAGAACTAAGAAAACAAGAAGAACCTAGCCCATCTAGGGTAGCTCATGCTAAAAAGAGAGTGGAGAGTCCTCCAAATTCCATTACACATAGATGTTGCCTTCCCATAGCATAGATTTGAAGAAGAAAGGCTTACAAGTGCAAGTGGAGGAGCTAATATATTTTTTATGTTCTTATTTCATTTTTGTCTCATGATTTTATCACTTCTCCTCCTTTTTTACCACCATTGGAAATTCCCTAGTCTCTTGAGTAATCATCACCACCACCTAACATTCCACTAGTGGTGATTGCCATTCCTATTCCATCACTAGCTAATGCCACTACAATCCCTCCATATCCCATTCTACCTTCAATTGGGCCACCCTTTATTGCTGTTAAATCAATATTTACATATACAAGGAATCCCAAGACTCCACTTATTTCTCTTTAAAATGTGGAAGTGAAGGAGGAATCGATAGAAGTCCCTAAAGAGAGGGAGAATAGAAGAAGAGGCACATGAAGATTAGACCTTATCATGGTCTATGACAATGAAGATGAAGAGAGAAAGATGGCCAATGAATAAAACTAGGTTTTTGGGACTAAAACTAAAGAGTCATGGTCCATCAATGAGACCACAAAATCTAATCAAGAAGATGGATGGTTGTAAAAGGAAAGTGCCTAGTTAGGGGTCAGAGAGCCGATAGTGAGATCTAAAGAGGTCAACTGAAAGGACACTAGTTTGGTAACTACTAAATTATTATCAGATAGAAAAGGAGATGCAACAAGAAAGGTAGATTCACAATTTCAATCTATAATATAAGGGCCATCCCCAACAACATCTCTAAGCTCTCCACCTCAAATCATAACTATGTCAACCATAGTAGTCAATATTCTAACTATTCCTCTTTTGGTTATAAGTTATCCAAGATCACATTCTTTGATAACTTTCTCAATTTATGTAATTAAAACTAATGTGAGATATTCTTTGCATTATTTTGCTTGAATAACCCAGCCCTAGGATGCTCCTGTAATACCAAATTTTCCCACCATAGTCTAGCCTACTACTATGGATCCTATGACCACTACTGATATGAATGCTGGGTTGTATATACTTCCATTATTGATTATTTGAAAAATATAGTAAATAACTTAGTGACCTATTCCTTCTTTAGTGGAACCAACCCTCTATCCCCTAGTCCAAGCCAAGGGGTACATTTTGAAAACCTAGTGTCTACTTCTATTTTTGCTGCACAAGTCACTCATCTAAGGCCATCTACATAGATATAAATGCCTATTGGCCAAGCCACACATATAATTTTGGTGCATAAATCATAGGGGAAGGCTAAGTACATCATAAACACACTAGTCTAAAATTAGGTTACTAGTTGGAAGAGAGTTATTCCTCTATTTATTATAATAGGGACATCTTCCCAGATGCTTATTCTACCTGAGGGAAATTCCTTTTGATTACTCAAGGAGTTCAAAAAGTACAACCAACTCAACAAACATCACCTATAGGGCAAACAAAACAAATAGAGCAACAAGTAGCCCTGAATATTCTTTCATAGACCAGGCAATTGAAACAAGAAGAAAAAATTACAAGACATAACTTAGTGATAACTGAGCAACCTCCAATTAAATTCTACCTTGATAGGTAAACAAGCACTTTGAGAAAATTTAAGAGGAAAAATATGATAAATCAAGGCCAAAAAATAAATCCAAAGCAAAGAGAAGATATCTTATCTCTAACAAAGAGAAGGAAGGCAAATCCTTCAGACCCTAATAAGATAAGAGAAGATCCTTAAATTTTTTTGGATGTAATAGGTTGGGTGATCAAAAAAACGTTTAGGAGTTTTGATCAAGTAGTGCAGATACAACTAGACGTGAGCACCATTCAGCCCCCCAAGGAGATAGTGGATAAGCTATAGGGCATATAAAGGAAGCTATTTGATACCATTGCTTTAATAAGGTATGAAAAGGCCACCTCCCAACCCAAACGGGGAGACATTCTTCAACTATTCAATAAAATAAATGATATTGATGGAAAATTATGTTTCATAAGCCAAGCCATAAGAAATAAGGCTTATGCCCACCTC